>VZTJ01002475.1:100685-228644 GCA_013397795.1 Orthonyx spaldingii | reverse complement strand
GGTAAAATTTTTTTTTTTTTTTTTTTTTTGGTAAATCTTCATGCTAAAAGATTATGGGACACAAGCAAATTGTTAAAATTAGAAGGAAACCTCCCATTTTTGATCTTGTGTCTCCATGGCTCTTGTGGTGGAAATGCAAAGTGAGCCTGGGCTACAATCTAAATTTCGTAGTTGACAGAAATGAACCATGTGGTGAGGGTGCCACATGAACTGAACATAAACATGAATTAAACCCTGCAACTGTGAAGGAGCGAGGGCTGTTGCAAAACTAGTACTAAAAATGTAAATTTGAAACCGAAAAGAATGGATGGAAAGAAGCTTTAATTGCCTCAATAAAGGGGTTACATGAAAATTACGGGTGTCAGAGAAGATGAAATGTACCTCAGAAATCAGAATAGACTGTTAATGTGTGATGGATGAATGGCAGGAGCTTGACAGAAGGCTATTAGGCAGGTGCAATTACACAGAAATTGTGGATAAGTGGTTAAAAAAGGTAAGTGGAAGGCAGGTGCTCCTGCTGGCTGCAGCAGGGTCTTTGCATCGTGCTGTGACCTTGGGCTGAGCCTCACTCTGTGCATGTCTGCTGGGAGTGCTTGGAGTGCCAGCCTTGGCCCCTGTGCAGGTTTGCAGTGCTGGGCAGGGCTGGGAGCAGCCTGGGGTGCCGGGGGGTGTCCCTGCCACGGCAGGGGCTGGGGCTGGGTGGCCTTTAGGGTCCCTTCCAACCCAAACCACTCAGTGATTCTAGGTCTGTTCTGGCTGTGTCACTCCCTCCCTTTTCTGTTTGTATTTCCTTCTCTTCAGCTTTGGGGAAATCTTTTTCTCTTTGCCAACTCCTTTTCCCCACAATTTATGCCATTCCTGACTCCAGTCCGGGCTGTCAGCACCACACCCAAGTCACTACGGGTTTCCTGCACCCTTCACCCACCTTTTAAAGCCCTTTGAAAGCTGCCACAGGTGAAAGAACTGCAGGAAGCCATAACCTGGGAAGTTTTCAGATCTGCTTGCAGCTTTTTTTGCCTGCTGCCATGCCTGACAACTTGAACTGATGGAATTATTTATTGGAAACAAAGCATTTGAGGAATACAGCTATAGATTGTTATGAATGATTTATGTATTATTTGCATTGCTGCAGCCCATAATGAGTCCTTCCAGGTTGGGGCTGCACAGGGCTGAGCTTTGCACACAACAGCACTAAGACAATGCTTAGTTAAGGATGGTAAAACAGGGGCAGGACAGGTAGAGGGACAATCAGGTTTGGTGCAGTGACAGTCACAGGGCACCCTGCTCTGCAGGTGGTTTGTAAGGGTCTGTCACAGGTAAATTTTAGTGAGATATTGGGAGGTGGACAAAAATTTCATTCTTCCCATGGACTGCATGGTAATATCCAAAAAAAAGAGAAAAAACCCTGTTAGAAAATACAACTGATGGGCAATAAAAGCTGGTGTTATCATCAGAGCAGGACGTGGGCTGGGTGGTTTTTGCCTGTCTGCAGGCAGGTTGTCTTTGTGGCTGTGGAACTTCTCCTTTCTCACAGCTGCCTGCTGACTCTGAAGTCCATCTGTGCTCTCTCACACACGTTTTAGCCCACGGCCTGGCTTGCAAAATCACACTTATGCATATTAACAGTTGGTTGTTGAACCCGTGGGGGAGGACTCCAGCACTTCTTGGTGCTGTTTCTATTCCCTGGATTGCACACTCAGTCCAGTCCTGTCTGCTTATGAACAACTCAGCCAGGACTGAGCCTCATAGCCCTGGTGAGATTAATGGAGTGAACTTTTGAAGATGACAGGCAGGATCCTTATTCAGAGTACTCTCAACTCAGTGAAAATAACTCAGCTTTGTTGAATTGTGAAAAAAGAAAGGCCCAGTTTCTCCCTGGAACATTAGCACATGCCTGTAGGGATAAGTGAGCCCAGGCCAGGGCCTGAAGCAGACCCCAAAATAATAAAAGTTAATATGACAATGTCAGGAAACTGGGGGAAGCAGACTCTGAAATGACAAGAGTTAAAGGACAATATCAGTAAACTGGCAAATTTGATTTAAGTAATTTAAGGAGTAGCTTCTCTGGTGCCTCATTAGCTCTGCCCAGCTTATTTGTTTCACAGGTGCTCTTCCAGCAGCCCCAGATAATAAGTCCTGTTTTCAATTAACATGAAACAACAACATTTTAGATCCATAACAAAGCCTCCCACCTCTTTCTGCATGTTCAGTGTTTTCACTGAGTTCCATCTCTGGGAACGCTCATCTGACAATTACTGCATCGCCCCCAGCTTTGCTGTTTTCCTTCAGGCCGAGATTTCAGTGCCTTGGCAGAGCCTTTAGTAAAGATATTTTTTATTTACATGGCTATTATGTTTCTGTCTTCCATCAGGCTTCCATCTGGCTGGGCAGCCATGGAGCTATTAATCACTGGGGAGTCTGGACACCCACTCCAGAATGGGAAATACAGAAGTTCACTGCAAGATTTTACATCAGATTTCACTCCTTCAAAGGGATATTGATTTTACTCAAAGAAGAGGAGTGAACGCTTTGAATGTTTTAATGATTTCACTTTTTTGGGTTTTTACCTGTTTTCCAGAGCTGGGCACATTGGCTGTTTGTATATCCTAAACATTCTCATCCTGAAAAAGCTCGTGCATGAGTTTAACACGTGGAATTGAATAAGTTTCAACAAGAGAAAAAGGTTTTCAGTAAAAAAAAGAATTTCTCCATTGGATCGTGAACTTCCACAGGCTGAATACTTTCAGAATCAGGACCTGTGTGCTGGAACTCCCAGCTACCGAGTAGCTTAACACAACCATAAAGTCTCTGCCTTCTTTAGCCCTTGAATTCATGGATTTACAGGTTAGCTTTAGGCTTTTGTAGCGTGTTTTTGCCTCGGTATACGTGCAATTGCTAAATTGTAGCTATTATTGAAAGCAATATAACATCCCTGAAAAGCCCTCACACACCAGAGCTGTGTGTATTTAACAAATATCCAAAGGCCATCAAGAAATAATTTTGACTGTGCCCCTGAACATTGAATTTTGCCTGAGAGTAAAGATAGAAATGAAACATAATCTTGTAGCATCTGTTCTGCTGCCATGCAGCAGCAGACAAAGAGGCTTTAAAAAAAATAAAACTAAAACAAAGCCTGAGATGGTTGAAAACAAAGCAGAATGTGAGGGTGAGGTGGAGCTGTTCTGGCCGAGGCTGGGAGGGATCTTCTGAAAGAAAACACATGGGAACTGTAGACCAAAGGAGGGGTTTTTACTGTTTTGAACTGCTTTGGAAATCTAACAGTGCTGATGGGAAGGAGAGTGTGAGAATACCTCCCAGGAGATGAGGTGTGAAGGTTCAGAGATGTAATTTTTGAGCCACAGAAATCCTTTTGCTGGGGAAACAAAATATATGAGAAAGTACATTTATGGAAGGGCCTAATGTGGATTCTGTGTATAAAGAAGAAAACCCACAAGTCATACTAAAGAAAAAGAAAAATGAGAGAGTCAGAAAAAGAAAAATGAAAGAGAGTCAAAGTCCCTAAGTCATCTTCTAATTCTTGGAGACCAAGATGGGTCTTGTGGGTCATTCTCCAGAAGAGAATTTTCTTATTTTAGTAAGATCTTTGATAAAAGAATCAGATTTATGTAGAAACTCTCAGTTTTCATTGAAAAAAAAAATGAACCTCACCTCAGAATCAAATTCAACACACATGTACATGGGCCAGTGCTCCTGCAGACCCAGAATTGGCTTCACAAACCCAACACAAAGTAAATAAAAACAGCACCACAGGAAAAACCCCAAAAGTTTTACAAACAGCTTTATTGCCTCCTTGTCTCAAGCTCAGAAAAATATCAGAAAGTCCCAGAGAGATTGGTATCCAGAGCATGAGCTCTGTGTTTGAGAGCACCCTGAGCACTCCCAGATCAGCCCAGCAGTTTTGCCTCACACCAAACCAGTTTCTAACCCCAGCGTCTCCTTGGCATCAAATCTTCTTCCTGAGCTGGCTGTTGCCACACAGGGTCCCCAAAAGGGCTGCAATGGCTGATCCCTGGTACCTTCCTTTGCTTCCTAAATATACATTTGTTCAACATCTCCCCTTAAACACGAGCAAAGTCTCCTAAATAATTCAGCATCGTAAGAGTAATGAGTTCATTAAGAGGTGCTGTACGGATTGTCATGCATGAGGGCTGGTGGTATAGGACGAGAGTTAAACAGCCCATAGTATTGCTGTAACTGGAGTTAGAGGAGTTATAGTAAAGGAGCACCAAAAGGTAATTTCCACTTTGGCTAAACCCTCCCTTATTCCCTCTGGCCACAAATTATCATATTTCTTCTCTGAAAAAGACCTCCCCTATGTTTTGAAGCTCTTGTAAATTCCATGTCATTATAGTAATCTCAAATCCTCACACAGGCCACAGAAATTCTCTTTTATTTTTGTTTGCACGAGGTCATTTGTGAGCTATAGACTGCTGAGAGCCTGATCTTGGCTTCGGTTCAGCTGATCAGTAGGCACAGAAAGACTTTCAGATTAGAAAGACAAATAAATATTTGAAACTGATTAAGCTGAAGGAAGGTTCAGGCGTATAATGTTCCAGGGCTGATTGAGATACATGAAGTCAACAGCAAAGGGAAAGTGAACACAGCAATCTCTTGGTCTGAGATGTGAGATCCTGCTCCGAGGTGCTCTCACAGGCCGGGCAGAAGGTGAATTTGAACTTACACAGTTTGTTTAAACTGGCACAATTGTACAGAGCAAAGGCAGGTGGGGTAAAGCTGAAGTGAGATCTGCCACTGATCTTTATGTTTTGTTGTCCTTTTTTGTTATCCTGAATACATTCTGTACGTGCACAGTGTGACACCTGGTCCTGAGACTAAAGAATGACTTATGTTGGGGGAAGAACCTCTGTTTAATAGGAGATAAATGTACGTTTCAGCTCTCAAACTGAGCTTCCAGGGAAGGTGCAAGGAGGAGAACTGCATCTGCAGCTGCCTTTGGTGAAAATAATGAGCGTGCAAACAGCACGTGAGCTTCAGTTTCCAGTCTGGGAAATAGGTCAGCATGATCTGTCTCTGTGGCCTGTGCTCTGTGACGGTTCTGCAGTGAGTGGAAGGTTTCCAGACACGTGACATATTGGCTTTTCTGCCTTTCAATGGATACTCCGTGCTCCATAATCACAGTGGCGTATGCAGCCCGTGCTCCTGCCGCTCTGTATTGCCCTTTGGGGGGAGGCGAAACACCTCAGCCACCTCCTCCTCTTTTTCCTGGGCAATCCCGTAACACGAGCTCCAATCACCCCGAAATGCATTCAGTAAATCATCTCTGAGTGCGCAGCTAAAGAGCACTGCTCTGTATTGGTCATTTAAATCACCTTCAAGGGTTGCGTTGATGAAGACTTTCCGAAAGGCAAGAGGTGACAAGGAAGATCTATTGAATTTTTGAGTCGCTGGATGCTGGGTGTTACGTCGGAACTCAGATCAGATCCAGCGTTTCGCAGGGAAAGGAAAGCAGAAGAGTGGAGTGAGATAAAGGGCTGTTTATCCACGGGGAGACGTGATGTGTGTGAGAAGAGCCGCCTGACAAAAGGGTTAGCTGTTCGAAATGCCCCCTTAAAGAAGATACAATTAGCGCTGAACCGCCCTTTCTGCAGCTCAGAGCTGCCCGATCTCAGCTAAAGAACGCGTGGGCCGAGTCAGCCCCATCGTACCTGCCTTGTCTTGCCCAGGAAACAAGGCTGGCTCTGTGCTAACGCTGCTGTTCCGAGATCGCTCATCCCACGGAGGGAGGCTTTCCCTCCGCACACGAGGATCAGAGGCAATTTCTTCCTTCTAAGGAAATCCTAACAACTAATTTACAAATAAGTTGATAGGAAGCTAATGGAAGCTGAATTAACCACGGGAGCGCTCGTGATGTGTTCCCTGAACGGCAGGAACGGGGCGGAGATTTGCAAGGAAAAAGAAAAAAAATCAATGGAGAAAGAAAGTTGGAGGCCAGACAGTTCAAGGAAGGTGCAAATGTCACTTGACAGCAAACATAGATCAAATTAGTTTAATTAATGTGCAGTGCTGCACCATGTGTTTGAGGCTGTTGCGTGTTAGGGAGGAGCTGCAGTGAGCAGCCGAGCTCTCAGCGCTGTGCCTGCACTGGTAAATTAAATATTCCCAGTACCACTGTCTGACACTGGGGCTGGCAGCTTCATCTCCCTCCTCCTGCAGTGTAGGCTGCTCTTTGCAGGATGCCTGTTGAAATAGCTGCAGCAGATTAAATCATGAATCTCCCTTGGGAGTTGTCTAGAAACAGCTTTGTTATCCTGGGTCAAATTTGGGGATTGTTGCAAAAAATTTTGGCCACCAGGTTATCTGCCACGAGTGGTTGGGGAAGAAGGAGAGGGGACAGAAGTGACCCTGGGCTGAGCTGTGCTGGGACGTTGCTGGGACCTGGGCCATGCTGGAAGGTTGCTGGGACCTGGAAGCAGCAGCACATTTGGGACCACAGAGCCCTGATGAATTCCCGGTGTCTCCAGGCCCAGACACACCATGTGGCACTGTCAGGCACAGATTCAGACCTGCCCCCAAAGCTGGCTCTTTCTTAAGTGCCAACTCCCAGCCTTGTGCACACGGAATCCCTTTCTGGAGCAGGGCTTTTCCCTTTCCCTCCCCCGGATCAGTATCTTTTCCATTCTTCCATGCACACTGCCCGTTTCTCTCCTGTCGCTGGATGTTCCTGGGGCCACAGGCTGGCAGTGTGCACATTCCTGAGGGCATGGCTTTGGTGCTGGCCCAAATGATCCAGTGGCCTCATCCACTTGGAATTGTGCAGGCCTTGGGACAATTTTGCTTTGCTCCAGGTAACTGAACACTTTCCTCTTGCTCTGCACACACAAGACACACACACACCCCACACACCCTTACACACAGACCCCGCTGTGCAGGCTGCAGGCTGCTCATCACTTATGTGCTGACTTTTCCATAGGATTCTCCTCAAACCCAGCTCAGCAGGGTGCTCCAGCTGTGGTGTTTCTGTCGGGGCCATGAGCTCAGGAGTGTGTGCTGGGGTGTTTTCATTTGCCAGCACTGGAGCTGCAGCAGGACAGGAGCACACGCAGGTGCCCCACGTGTGGCACTTCAACACTTACAAATTGATGCCCATCACACTTCCTCAAACATGTTTTTACAGCCCCCAGGAGCTGCTCGTTCATCCCACAGCCCAACAACACCTGCAGCACCCAAGGTTTCTTGTAAGCAGTGAAATCCAACCCCCAAAGCCTTGTAGTGGTGATGAGCAGAAAATCACAGCAGCCAGTATTGGAAAAATAGGAATTCAGCTGAAGCAACAGTACCTTGACAACACTTGGCACTGCAAACATCACTTAACTTGACAAACAACCAGTAATAGCTAGAGTGAAAATAAAGGGTTAGGCAGGTAGAGAGATAAAGTATGAAGAACATGCTGAGCAAATAACAGCCTTTTGAGAATCAACATTAGCATAATTACTAAACATAGGTAATTGCTGAAATAGCATTAGCTGGCAGCGTTTCTGTTCCTAAATGCAACACTTTCTCTCTTCCCTACGTACTCTTCTGCTCGGGCTGCAAAGTGTGCTTACACTGCTTTTAGCTGGGAGGGAGCTGCTGTGGAAATTGGCTCCATCTGAAAGCCGAGGACGTGAGGAGGAACAAAAGCACTGAACACCTTGGAGTCCAACCATCCCTCTAAACAAGGTTGTCATACTCGGGGCTACGTGCCTTGTTAGATGTTACACCACCAGCTCAGCCTTTGTCCCAGCGCCCTGCTCGATACTTGATAAGATTGGACATTCTCAAATCAATTCCTATCGATTTCTCACTGCTGAAATAGGATAAGCATGTGACAGGCACAATGAGTGTTTAGCACAGCAGAGCAAGCCATTCCAGCAGTAGAAAACAACTTGCTTGATAAAAATTATAAGCAAAACCCCCCAGTAGACACAAAAGCAATATCATGAATAACCAAACATCCTGGCTACAATCAAAGGCATTATCTGGTTCTGCTTAGAAAAGCATTTGGACACAGTTTTGCTGGAAGGGAAGGTGGAAAATAAAAAGAAAAGAAAAAAAGAATAAAAGAAAAAGAAACAAAACACCCCAGCAACAGATGAGGTTACATCTGTGAAGGTTATAGGGCTCATCTGCAATTATTTATGAGCACTGTATGTGACCTGGGTACAGAGATGGTGCTTTCTGCTTCTCTCCCTGGGTGTTGGTTTGCTGGGCAATGGGGAAGCTGTCAGAGGCACTGGCTGGCCTCTACCTAAGTAAATTACCTAAAAGTACCATGGTGGGGTGGAAAAATTATATGTGCACAATTAGTTGTGAAGATTCCTCTGGAGAACAAGAAGACACTCAGCCTGGGTTTTTTGAAAAGAACCAAAAAAGTGATTTGAAAGTAACTGCAGAGAGCAAAAATGGGAGCTAGGCTGGCTCAGAAAGGACAGGACACCATGGAGACAGCCCCATGGAGAAGGCTGCAGCAGCTGGGCCTCCTAAACCATCGACATGGTGGCAAGATACAGAAAAGCCATGTGTTGAAAAAGTGAGAAAACAGTCTGAAAATGCCTTATTGTATTAAAAAACTGCTATATCCTTGTCGTGAGGTCCTTAGTTGATATTCACCTCTTGACCACTGATCAGGGCCCTTTGTCAATCATCTCAGCTGGATGAATTGAGGGAAATGGGTGTCGGCCTGACCATGGATTGTGGGATCCCAAAGCCTGCAGCAAAAGGATGAGTTCCCCCTTTGATAGGCAGCCCCACAGCTCTCAGAATTCTGCTCCTGGGGAGCCTCTGGGGGGGTTTCACCAGCAGCAAGTGTCTCATGGAGCACAAACTGCACTCTCCTCAGGGATACCTCAAGCCCTGAAAATTTGCTCTTGCACATACTGTCCTCAGAGGAAACTCAAACACAGGAAGCAGGAGGCCATTTGGTGATCCTTACATAAAGAACGAGATAAAAACTGGCAGACCCTACAAAAAGAAACCATAAAAGCCTTCTACTGCCTAACCCTTTGGTGGCATTTAGATTGATGTTTCTTCAGGCAAGAAGATCAGTATTTCGCTGTCATTCATTACGGATTTACCAGTTTTGTATTGATTTTGTTGTGGCCTCCTATGTACTTTAATTGCTGCAATAGAAAAACAAGTTGCTATACATGACATTTCCTTTCTGGGAAGCTGGCAACAGAATTGCATGAACCACTGGTAGATTCACTGATTTCCCTTGTGAGCAGGTAATAAAATGATGACTGAAACAGCTTGTCCTTCTTTCTGTTCCAAAACAGCTTTTTTTTTTTTTTTTTTTCAAGAACTCTCAGTAGCTGTGGATTTAAAAACAGAAATCTTCCTAATTGCTGGATAATATGGTGGACTTTGCTGAGGTGTTTCACAGTTATTAACTCTGAGGTGTTATTGATTTATTCTGAGGGACAGGCACCTTGGCTGGAGCAGTTGCTCAGGCTGCAGGTGAGGTGCTCCCAGAGGTGGCCAAGGGCAATTGGAAAAATTGATAAAGAAGTTTCTGGTGCTCTCATTGTTAGACTGACACACAGTGCAGCTCTCAGGAGCGTGGGTTGAACAAGAAGTGCTGCCTTCCTCTGGGATGTGAGCCACCAGCTCCAATCCAAGGCTCCTCACCTGGGAGAGAGGCAGCAGCTGGAAACCCATATGGTGTGGGGCAAAAAGATGTCACAGTGTGCTTGCAGAGTGAGGAGCTGGTAAGTGATAAAGTTACCTCACCTCCTCCTTCTATTCTCCTTAGACTGCTGTGGGTCCCACTGCATGAATTAATGTAGTAGGAAAAGAACCACCAAATTCTCCCCTCTTGCAGCTCGGTGTGTGCATAGTTAGGTCTCATAATGAGAGGTGTTACAAGAAAACACAGATAGATGAGGGCCTGTGAGGTGATCCATTAAAATAATTCCATGTATCCATCAATACATTGAGTTCTGCAACAAGCCCAGGAGCTAAGTCAGCATTACAGGTATTTTTGAGGTGGATAAACTCGATTCCTGGAGATGCAGATGGTGATGAATTGTCTCAGCTGCATGGCAGAAGTAGAACCTGGGCAATCCCTGCTGAGATTCTGCAAGTGCCAAGGCTGCTGAGGAAGAAGAGGATTTGTTAGAGTTGGTCAGTTCGATAAGAAACAATTCTATGTAATTAAGCAAATTAAAATGAGATCTGATGGCTCTGGAGGTGCAGCAGGAGGCTTGGAGCAACCTGGTCCAGTGGAAGCTGTCCCTGCTCAGGGCAGGGGGTTGGAATGAGATGATCTTGAGGGTTCCTTCCAAAACATTCTGTGGTTCCAGGATTTGTAGCTGTGTTTTGCAGAGACACAGGATCCTAAAAAGTGTGATTGACAGAAGTGACAAAAACATGCTCAGCCCAGAAAGCAGAGGTGTGCTGAAGGAAAAAACAAAACAAAACAAAACAACTTTCTTTGCCTTCTGCTGGTGCTGCTTCAGATCTGAGCTGCTGGAAGGCTCCTCAAGGAGTATCTGCAAGCTGCTCTGTGTGGCCATTTCAGCACAGCCCAGCTGGTTAATGATGGCAAATCTGGGCTGGTAACGGCTCCTGAAATAAAACCCATCTTGCCAGAAGAAGAAAGTCGAAGAACAGAAAAGTCTGGTTGTATTTTTTTCCCATCATTGCCTATGTACTTCTCAGAGCCGTGTAAACAAAGCCAACTTGTTGATGAGAAATACGTCAATCAAAGAGCTGCTGAATGTTCTGGAGACAGTTACCAGTAGATGTTTTGACTAAATGTCTGAGAGCTCGTGCTCCTGGGAAATTTCCCAATAGATCTGAGGATAAACACACAAGCTCTTGGCATCTCTCCTGCCTGGATGAGAATCTGAGAACTGATAATTATTTACATTTAGCCTGTGCACCTTGTGAAAACTTGTGCTGTGTCCTTTGGAAGGCAGCACTGGAGTGTTTCACGGCAGTGTTTATTAAGGACAAAGTCCCAGTGAATATTTAAATTCTGCCAGACTACTTGTCTACATTTCAAATCATGTCAGAACAAAAATATTACTCGCTGTGTCACATCCATCTACAGTCATTTTGGTCACAGTTGAAATACAGAGGTAGCAAAAATCAGAGGAGTGAACCTGTTCAGGAAAGCTCTGCACCAGGAGGTAACATCACAGGCACTTGGTGAGGCAGTGAGGAGAAATTTAGTATTCAAAGCAACTTTCATAAGTTTTCATTTAAGTCAAGTGTTTAATGATCCCCTCCTGCTACGGTTGTGTGCTGCTGAATGATCCTTCTTTGGGCAGAACTCTGCTAAATCCTCTGGTTTGGGCTTCAGCGAGACAAGATGAGTTACTGGGAGGTTGGCCTCAAACAGCAAGCAGTAAAGATTCACAAGAGGCACCTGCAGAAGCACCAAAGCAGCGAGCAGCAGACCTCTGCTGGCGGTCCTGCTGCTTGATTTGCTGCACGACACTCTGAAAATGGGATCAGCTCACTGAGATCCAGGTCTGCTCCCAAGGAAAGAGCTCTTGTGCAGTGACATCCTGGCACGGCTGCTTGAGCAAGGGGGTGGGGCACTGGGTGAGAATACAGGACATTCTCGAAGAAAATAACCAGGAGATATTTTTTTTTTCCTTCTTATTTTCCTTTCGATAGGCAGCGTGTTCTGTGCAGTAATCTTGAGGAATGGCTTGAACCCAGAAGAGGAATCAAAAGCATAGAATTTTAATCCAAAAGCTCAAATTTTTGCTTCTGCCAGCAGTGACCTTTCTTTTACCAGGAACACGCATAGGAATGATTCTCTCTGTTGTTCTGGTGACAAGAATCACAGTGCATAAGTGGTTTTGTTCCCCAGCTCCAGTACAGACCACTCATTTGAATTTTACGTGTTACAATCAGCCTCTCCTCTGCAGCACCCACCTGACTGGCAGCAACTCAAGCCCACACAGCCCACTGAGTAGTAAACATAGCTGTGAAATGTCACAGCAGTAACCAAAACCCACAGATCAGCACAAGGAATAAATATCGTGAACAAATGGTTTGCCCATGAGAATTAACCAGTCTCCATCAGTGGGAGTAAATGACTGCCTGACTGTTCCTGGAGCCTGTAGAGCTGTGTAATTCTTCGTCTCAGCCATGAGCCTGTTACTGGCTCGCCCAGACTCTGCATCTTTCATCTCAGTAAAGTCAACAAAATGCAGTCTGGTTCAGAGTAAGCTCTTGCAGGCACACAGTGCATTAGCACAAATATCATTGCACAGTTTTGCAGCAGGGCAAGCATTTCCTCTGATCTGCAAAACCCTTCTGTCCCCCAGGGCAGTCAGAAGATGGTCAGTGCAGTGTGCATAGCACTGATCATCTGCCTGACACAGCCTGGGCAGTGGTGCTGACATTACTCATACCCCAAAAGTTCATCTCTGCATGGACTCTGCTCCACTCTCTGTGTGTCCATGTGGGTATAGGTATTTATATCTACTTTTATGTAGGTATAAATATCTGTAAAGCACGGGCCACCAGCCATGAATAAATCCAAATCCAGGTCTCTGCAGGAGGAACTTTGCTGGCAGCTTGGCTGAAGGATTGGGCTCCCATTTATTTGTAAATTTGTAGCTTTAGAGATCACTTCATTGTTTCCTACAAGCAGCCACCAAGGTGTAGGACTTCTCCTGACCCATCAGCAAGAAAAATGAGTTAAATACATAACCTGAGTGATGCTGTGCACAGGCTTCACTTTGGTCATGAGCTCAGATATTTATAGCACAAAAGTCCCTGCTCTCAAGCCTTGGGAGCTCACAGAAGCCCTGGATAACTTCAGTGTCCACAGTGCCAAAACTAAAAATGTCAAGAAATTGCTCCCCCAGGAGAGAAAGCTGTTGCTGGTCTTGACCTTCTCCTGGAAGCCCATCATCCTCACCACCAACACTGGGGAGAGGTGCTTTCCTTGCCAAGGAAAGATACTGCTACCCCTTCTCAGGAGCCCACCTCCAAAACTGGAACCATCCAGGGATTGCTCCAACCCAAAAGCTGTCCCTGGTCTTTTCCTCCCTGGCACCCACCTGTTCCAGGAAGCGGGCAGGCAGCAACAGAGCCCATTCCTCTGCTCCAGCTCTGACCCACAGCTGAAAGATCTCCTTCTCATTCCATCCTTCAGTCCCTACCTGAAAACTTCAATAAAGGGAGAGAGAGCCCTGCACAGGTTCAGCTAACACCTTACACAGACTGTCAGTGACACCACCTCTTCCTCGATGACTTTGCCTGATTCTTGTTCATCCCTGGAACACAGGGATGCTCCAGCTGGCTCCAGTAGATCCACAATACCAGTTTTGGATCTTATTCCTCCTTTTCATCTTGACTGACCAATATAGGCCTGAGTTGAACAGAGACCAGCTGTATGGCCATTCTTGCAGTGGGAGTGATATGAACTAGAGCAGGAGAAGGACAATGAAGGGATTGGTGCCTTCTCCTGCCTTTTTCCAGAGCTGCAGTTTGCCCAGCCTGCAATCCAAGGCAACGTGTGGGACCGTTCTGGAGCTGAAAATAGTCTGTGTTTGCTGATCTTTAGAAGTTTCCACAAGGAACACTGCTGAGAGAAGAGGCATCCTGGCTGGATGGCTGTGTATTTGTACTGCTCTGGTAACTGTTCATTTACAGTGGTATTATGGGAACAGTTAATAACAATAATTTGTTTGCCTAAAAACTCTTCTCTGTGCCTAGATCTAAACACATGAGTTTCACAACTCATAAAAATTAAACAACTCCAGAACAAACAAGCACAAATGATAATTAAGTTTCAAGACTTCCAGCATTCCCAAGCTACTCCTGGGACTTGCCAGCCTTGTCAATATTTTCACATGTTCAGCAGCTCTTGCAAGTAAACAAATGGCCACCGGTGGGTAAGCACTTCTGTGTTTGTTTTGCAGAATTACTTGCTCAGGTAGGTTGCATGTGTGTGACAGACTGAATGCATTTGCTTCAGAGGCTCCAAGGCCAGGCTTAGGCATGTGGAAATGCTGAAATCTCAAATGTGTTTGTACCAAGCCCGAGCTCAGACTACAGGAGGTGCTTTCTCTACCAACTAATCAGCAAAGCACCCACAAAGGGTAGATGGGAACCAAGGACTCAGACATATCAGTCTCCCTGCCTTCTACTGACCTTTAACAATCTTTTCTGCTAGGATTTCCTTTGGCAGAAAATGGGAATTTCGCAACACGTGCGGAAGGAATCAAGTTCAGTTGGTACAGATTCAGCTTGACAGTATCCCTTATAAATCCCTGAGAAAGAATATTCTGAGTTCTGAGTGGTGCCGTTGTCCTGTGGCTTTTCAGATTAAAACTCTACGTGATCAGCACTGGCTGCTCATTTTTCAGGACCCAAAGCCGGTGAGGGAAAATCCACATAAAAGTCATCAGAAACAGATTACTTACCCTGGGAAGAAAAGTTCATAATCAGACCGCAGCTCGATACAGGGAGTGAAGTTATAAGAGGGTGATTTGATGTGGACAAGCAGAGATGCCTGTGACAGCTGGGTGCACCTGATGGTATGAGGTGGAATGCCCAGTGAGGCTGACACGAGTTCCAGCCCCAGAGCAGCAGTCCAGCTCACACCCCTCTGGATAAATCAGGCCCTGTCTCCACGGATGAGAAAGCCCCAGAGGATGTTAAGGCAGCCAAGTTATTTCCAGCCTTTCCTGTAGAGCCAATGCTCTGCACAAGGCACTTCCTTGCCCTCCTACAGGGAACTCGTTCTCACATCCAGGCCTGGGCTCCAAGGGGGAAGGCTGCACATGCAAACGCTGCACCCGGAGCAGGAATTGCCATCCTGCCTGCTTAGCTCACCATATCAGAGAGTCACAGAATGTCCTGAGCTGGGACCCACAGGATCATCCAGCCCAGCTCCTGGCCCTGCACTGACCCCCAACACCCCCACCCTGTGCATCCCTGGAGCGGTGTCCAAACACTCCTGGAGCTCTGGCAGCCTCGGGGCCAGGACCATTCCCTGGGGAGCCTGGGCAGTGCCCAGCACCCTCTGATGTAAGCAGTGCTGTTTGGAACAATTAATGCAGTCAAGTCCTCTTAATTCTCCTTCTTCCCTACTTTTATAGTAGACTGGAACAGGCTTTCCACCTCCCCTGGGTCTCCGTGCCCCTCATGGCCTGAATTGTGCTCGACTGTCACAAAACAACAAATGATGTGTCCATGCTACAAAAGCTGACCTCATGCTAAATCTCAGTGTCCTGCTCCAAGGTACCAGAAATGTTTTACCTGGACAAAATCCATATATATTTGTGCAGAAATAGCCACCCAAGCAAGATGCAGGGTTTTGGTTTATAGGCTGGTGTAATTCTGGGTCACTGGAAAGAGCTATAAATGTATAAGCACCAGGCAATTACAATAACAAACAGAACTATTTCAGGCACATCACCACTCACAAAAGTCAGTGTCTGGGCTTCTGTAAATATACTGATCCATACTTAATTATTAAAAGCAGCAATGAGCTGGGTATGTATGCACAGGATATAGCTATGTAGCCCCCCATTACTACATATAAACATTTTCTTAATTGCCATGTGGAACTGCTGCCTCCTAAAGTTCTGTGGGTGGTGTGAAGCAAAATACTGAGGATTAATACAGTTTTAAACTAGTAAATTCCTTCTCGTGTAGCTTAGTTTAGCTTTATGTAGCTGCAATAACAGTGATATGTTGAATATTGCATCACATTGTACTATTTTCCATTGTGCTGAATTATGTTTTAGCATTTTCCCACAACGTAAGGTGACAGAGATCAATTACAAACCTATTAAATGTCAATTAACATCTTTGCAATCTGAATCCCAAATGAACTTGTTAAAGGTACCTTGTTATATGTCACTTGCATGTATAAATGCTGGTTAAATGTTTAATGAATGCAGGAGAAAGTAATTACCTGTTTACTGTTTATGTAGCAGCAAGCTAATCCCATCACCGTTAGTTATGGCCACTGGAAAATTCACACTGAATTTGCAAAACTGGGTGGCTAAAAGGGGCTCTGAAACCCCTCATTCATTAATCATGTGCATTTCTATGTAGTAACTAAATATGGATTTGGGGATCTCATTTTCAGCACTTCAGCAGGAGTATTTTGTCCTGTTAAGCTGTGGAGTTATTTTTAGTGTGGTCTAGTCAACACTGGTGTGCCTGACTGTGGAGTTTAAGTGTTGTGCAGCATCTATAGAGCCTTGAGCTTTCCTGGAAAAGGTCGTCATCACATAAATTCATTCTTTTTAACAATAACTTAGGTTAAAATGTAGTCAGTACAACAAGGTTAACACCTCCACTCACAGGAAAATGCAGTCATTGCCCTTGGGATAAGAACTTTCCCCTTGCAGAATATTAAAAATAGGATCTTTATTTATTGCAAGTAGTCAAGACTTTGCTTTGGCATCTCAGCTGAAAAATGGCACCTTTAGGAACACTGCAGAGATCACATTGCCTACTTCACTTATCAATCTCTACTTGCCTTTGCTGATGACCTGCTGTCTTTTCCTGGTCCTTGGAGAGCCCAGGAGTTCTCCAGAACAGGCTCTGGAGAGCTCAGGGGTGCTCCAAAACACAGTATGGAGAGCTCAGGGGTGCTCGAGAACAGACTCTGACTCCAAAACAGGCTCTGGAGAGCTCAGGGGTGCTCGAGAACAGTCTCTGACTCCAAAACAGGCTCTGGAGAGCTCAGGGGTGCTCGAGAACAGTCTCTGACTCCAAAACAGGCTCTGGAGAGCTCAGGGGTGCTCGAGAACAGTCTCTGACTCCAAAACAGGCTCTGGAGATCTCAGGGGTGCTCCAGAATAGACTCTGAAGAGCTCAGGGGTGCTCCCAAACAGAGTCTGGAGAGCTCAGGGGTGCTCCAGAACAGACTCTGGAGAGCTCAGGGGTGTTCCAGAACAGACTCTGGAGAGTTCAGGGGTGCTCGAGAACAGACTCTGACTCCAAAACAGGCTCTGGAGAGCTCAGGGGTACTCCAGAACAGATTCTGGAGAGTTCAGGGGTGCTCGAGAACAGACTCTGACTCCAAAACAGGCTCTGGAGAGCTCGGGGGTGCTCCAGAACAGGCTCTGGTGGCAGCCAGACTCTCTGTTGGCCACAGGGGATGCCAAAGGGACTGACCCTCCTGAAACAGGCTCCTGAGCTGAGGTGGGTGAGGTGGGAGGAGGAGCAGTGCCCAGGACGGAGCAGATGTGTCCCAAGGAAAAGGCGCCTCTGTGTTTGCCTCACAGTTAAAGAGAACAATTTTATTTCCCATGGGTGTTGTTCACACGTGTCCCTTCCCTCTGAGCTGTTTGTGTGGCACTGAGATCTAAAGGGCTGTTGAAAAGCAAAGCCAAACCAGCGAGCAGACACCTACAAGAACCAAGTGGAGGAATTCTTCTGCCTTGGCCTCCTGGCTGGTAAAGCAGGGCCTTCCCAAAGCTAAGCTGAGTCTCAGAGGGGGATATTAACCCTTGCAGATGTCAGAAAGGGGACAGGGAGGCTGGCAGACGGGGCAGGCTGGCAGATGGGCAGTTGGAAAGGAGCAAACTCTGGGCTTCCTCAGGCAATGCAGGACTCCATGGACAAGTGAGTCCCTGGCCAGCTCCTGAGGGAGCTACCAGCCTTCAGGAGCAGAAAACAGTCAGCTACATCCCCTTGTGCCTTGCAGCCATCCTTCTGTTCTTCTTGGCAAACACAACACCCTTTGTGTTGAGAGAATGGTCTCTTTGTCCTTACAAAACACAGTTCTGTGTCACGTCGGCCAAAGGGACAGAGCAACCTTGAGAGCACCTGGGAAAGACCCCACACAGGGATACGTGTGGCCACCAGCCTGAAATACTGTGGCCAGGAGGAGTGACATCTCCAGGGATGGCTGTGGTGCAGCACGGTGATAATTTGGAAATAAAACTGCCCAACCCCCACAGCCTGTTGTGCTGGGCAGGGTGCTATCCTGGGGCAAAAGGGAGCAACAGGCTCAGGGGTGCTTCTGCTCCTGAAGGCTGTAGCTCAGGAAAGGATTTGTTTGTGTGGATGGCAGCATTTCCACCAGAGGAAACAGCATTAAGGATGTTGTTCAGAAATGGGCCTCTGCTGAGCAGATCTTGCTCTTCCGTAGCTGCTGTCTTGCTGGAGTCATCCTGGTGGGTCTAATGGCAGCAGATGCTTCAGCACAACTCCCAAGGAAAAATACTGGGTGTTTGGGTTTCCCCCTCAAGAAAAGAGTCACAAAGGGGCTTTTTTGTTCAGTTGGTTTAGGAATGCAATTTGGTAATTCAATTGCTCGCCTGATAAATGTCTGCCCTCTGATCCCAGCTACAGGAAATGGAATAAAATGTAACTGGATTTGACAGACAAAATTAATCTGCTGTGTTTGAGGCATGGCAAAACAGCCTGGGGAGAAAAACATTACAGCAAATTATGCTTCCTTATCTCCCTATGCTAACAGGGCCAGGTCAGCTCGGAGCAGTGAACAAGCCTTTGAAAGGACAGCACCCGCCCTGCTCAAACATCAGCGCTGCCCTGCTCTGACTCCAGGGCTGGGGAAGCTGCTGGGAAGTCCCAGGGAATCTACTTTCCCTTTCTGGTCACCCTCCTGTGTTTAGTTTGCAAGTCTGGGGCAAGGGATTTCTTCCCACCTGGGCCTTGCTCTGAGGTGCAGCCACGGCTGGCTGCTGCAGCCCTGTGCGACTGCACTGTCCCCTCTCTGCCAGGCCAGTGGACAGAGACAGCAGGGCCATGGGCAGGGAAAGGCTCTCCCATGCATTTTGCAGCATTTTTCAGTGGTTTTGGAGCACTCTTACACTGCAAATATACCCTCTGCTAATGCCCACGTGCCTCAGCAACTGCAAGGCCTTCACAGTTGTTGGGTTTTTTTAATTTGCCAATACAAAATATGTTTATTCTGCAATTATTTTTTGTGTCAATTCAGTTCTTAGAGTTGGTTCAAAGCATCAAAAAGCACACCTGTTAACTGGTGGTTTTATTTCAAACACACTCCAGTTTCCTATGAACTGAGCCTTATTTGAGAGCAGGGGATGGCCATGAGTCAGTCTGGAAAGGTTGGATTATCCCTTGCTGAGCCTGCCCCGAGCCTGTGGCCAGTGTTTCCTGTGTGCCTTCCTGCTTCCTTGGTGGCTTTGTGTTTTGGGGATGGGCAGTGTCGAGGTGTGGATGCACAGCACTGGGAAAGTCACACATCCAGAAGAGAGCCCAGTACTCTGCCCAGGGCTGACCTGCTCAGCACCACTACACTAGGTTCTAGCAACAGCTGGCTTTCTAAAAGGTGTCTAGATGCCCCTAAAATTTGTCTTTCAAACTGCCAGAGCAGGGTGGGTGGAGGAAAAACCCTGTTATCCTCCCTGGAAGAGGAAATGTTGCTCCAAGGTATTGCATCCCAATCCCTAATTTCACATAGTGCCAGAGGGACTTTTCTATCAGTGTGGTGACTCTGATGCATCTTCAGAGTGATGGGGAAAGGAGATGGAAGCAATCTTTTTTTCCTGTGTTCACCACCTGAATTGTAACTATCTAACCTGAGCAGATGTTCTCCATTTCTCCCACGTCAAAGCCTGCCTGCTCCTTCCCTGAAACATCCATCACACCGTGGGTCAACTCTCCCTTGATTTGTAGGAGACGGTTGCCCAGTCTGCCTCCCCTTTAATCATTCCTCTGACAACAGCTACAGAGATGAAAAGCTGGGGGGATCTAAGTAATCCATTTCTAAGTGTAAAAAGCTAAAAAAAGTGAGGGGGAGAGTGGGAGAGAGCAAGTCTGTCTGCTGAGCAAACAGGCTGATTACGTCAAGGGACAGGAAGAGCGGCTCCTGCAAATCAATAGGGATGAGGCTTTGAAAAGGTTGACTGACTGCACTGGATTAGCTATTGATTTTTGTCATTTTCACAGCCAGTGCCACGCTCTCCACCCGCTGAGGCCATTAAGCTCTGAGGACTTAAATTTCTGATCCCCCACTAATAACAACAAGACAATGCCAGGCAAGCTCAGGATCTAACGGGATGTCCAGCAGCTGGACAGGGTGCCAGCACCTATGGGAGCCCGGACACACGGAGTGGGAGCAAAACATCCAGAAGGATTCAGGTCATGCTCAGAGGTCAACTGCAGATCAGTGTTTATTGGCAAGAATTTCCAACTGGTTTCCAGTTAGCACCAGCAGCACGAGACACTCCATTTCTGCAGGATCTCTCTGAGCATTGATTTTGTTAAAATAACTGCAGAAAAGAGTTTTGTTTGTTTTCAGTATCACTTAGGCAGAGATGTACAACACTGTGGGCTCCAGCAACTCAGGGGCTGCAGGTATATTCAAACGCCATAACTTGGCTGTTCAGCACACCCAGCTGTAAAGAAACCCTGAGCTCATTTTAAGGTAGGACTGTAAAAAAGGAAAGAGTGGAGTCCTGGCCATGCATCGTGAGTGGAGACAAACCACAGGAAAGGATTAATGGCACTGCTGTTCTGAGATGGATGGGAAAGGTGGCCAAGGAGTGGCTACAGAAATGGGCAGAAGACATCTGGCTTTGAGGGAGCACTTCCAGGGCTGGGGAGCTAAGTCAGCTTCTTGCAATAGCACCTTTAATATAGAGCAGATTTGCCAGGTCATGTCAAAGAGCTGATCCATCCCAGCTCAATTTCCAGAAAGTCTGCAAGTACCAGCTCTTTGTGAACATCCTCACGGATGTTGCTTAACAAATGCCTTTCATACAGCTGGTCTACATCTCACTGGAAGTAGCTTATTTGCAAACTCTGGAGCCTGAAAAAGTGTTCAATCCCACAAGGAAAGTCATTCACATCCCTCGGCTTTGCTCCCTTGGCTCCGGATGCGGTGAGCAGAGGAGCGCAGCTCACTGAGGAGCACCCAGCCTCTCCTGCCACCCACTGCTCCAGCTTCTCTCCCTCTGCAGGGCTGCTGGGACCCAGTGCAGCTGGGGCTGAGGGGCAGAGTATGCCCAGAAGGAGAGAAAAACCCTTGGAGATGTGCCACGTGTCCCTTGGTCCTTCACACAGCCACACTCAGCAACATCACCCCCTCTGCTGCAGCCCCCACGTCCTTCCTCCGAGCCCACGTGGAGAAGAGCTCACCCCTCCAACAACCAGGCCCCTGCTGTCCTACAAGGCACAGTCCCAAAAACCCAGACACTGCTCAGGTTCATTTATCTGAGCAACTGGGAGATCTGGATGGAGCCAGTGCTGCTGGCAGAGCCTGGGTGCGGTGACAGCCCTGCAGTGACAGCTGTGTCCCCAAACCTCCCGCGTGCAGCTGTGGGAGCAAACAGCTCTGGGAGCTGCTGGGGCAGCCCTGCCAGCAGCCCTTGCTGCCTGGGTTGCAAACGTTTTGCTGAGTGAGAGCCCACCTTCTCCAAGGATCTCAGTCGAAATGTTGACAGTTTTATTTTGCTTGGCTTTGGTGTTTATGTTAAGGGCCTTTGTGGCTCTCGGAAAGGAAGGGATTATTGTCAATATACAAAACAAATGGACTCTGGCAGATTTCATCCCTTTGGAAGCGGGTTGGTAATGCTCCCGCAGCTGCAATCACTGCTGCCCACCCAAACGGGCAGCAAACAAAGGCTGAGGGATGTGCAGGGCAGCAGAGAGAACTTCTCCATTCACCAGCCCAGTGCTGTGCTCTCCCCTGATCCTTTCCTTTGGCACCCGGCCAGCTGGCAAAAACAAGGCAAATTGAAATGTTCCCTCACATTTTCTTTTCAGAGTGTTCCTTCCTTTCTAAGAGTTGATACAAAGCTGCAGCCTGCACCTCCTGAAGTTTTCCAAAAGCACAGGAGAGGCAAAAGTGCTGAACAAAGCAATAGGGACAAATGGAAACAACTCAATGTTTTCACTTACTTCAGTGCACCTGAAGTACCTGCCCTGAAATCAATGAACCTGTTCAGAGCCAATACTGGAATAAATGTTAAAAAGATCTTTAAAGGTGAATGTCTTCAAGGCTACTCCAAGGAAAATAACTCTGTTTGTATAGTGCTTTTATTTTTACTTCTTACATTAACTAATGTTTATTTTAATCACAAAGATAAACAGTCAACAAAGCAGCATTGTACATAGGAGGCAAACTGAGGAAGTCCCTCTCATAAACACTTTATTTATAAATAATATAACTCTTTCTCTGGCTGGAGAAGATGATATATAAAGCTTTATTAAATCCAAAGTGAACTGTAGTTGTAGATTTTTATTTTTAAATTGCTCAGACAATTAAAAGAAAAGTTGCATTCTACTCAAAATTATTTTTTTCGAAATTGCAGACAACAAGTCCTTTAATTTCTCAGGTCTCGTCAACATCATCCCTTAAGTAAAATGATTCAAAGGAAGCATTTGAAGGGATTGTTTCTTCACAACTTCTGGGAAGGGTCCGGATGGGGAAGAGATAAAGTGACACAACCTTTCACCAAATAAATAATTTCAGGTAGATCCATAGGTGGTGCAAATCACTTTAACCTCAGAGCCACTTGTTATCCAAAATAAAAAAAAAAAAAAAAAAATAAAAAAAAAAAAAAAGAGAGAGAGAAAAAGAAAGGAGGGTCCTGTGCTCCCTCCCTGCTCGGGAAGGGACTGGCTGAGGCCAGGCTTTGGGTGCTGCTGCCTCAGTTCACCTGGCAAGTACTGTGCTGACCTGTTGTACCTTTATGGCTCAAAAAGCAATACTAGAAGGAACTGTTCATCACAGCTCTTGAGAACAGACAGCACCAACTCTGTCCTTTGCAGCCCACAGGTGAGTTTGGCTCGCAGCCTGTCCAGCACAGGCACCTGGTGCCATGCACAGGATCTGACACCTGGGCAGGCCTTTCCCAGAGCCACTACTATCCGTGTTTGTCCGGAAGGTGCCAGGTGTCTTTGTCCCCGTGGAGGGGCTCATTGTCACCTGGCTGCCCCTGCCTGTGTAGCCCTGCCACCCTCAGAGTAAGAGGAAGGTGCAGCCTGGCATTTGTTTCACAAGAGGCAGAACACTTCTATTTTTTGTTTTATCTCTTTCCAGACAGTTGGCTCGGTTTAATGGACTGTCTTTCAGCCTGTGCATAATTCTTCTCCAAATTAAATTCTCTTAGAAGCCCAACATAATACAGACCGTGTTGTCAGCTCATTACTTTTACATCCTTTCTTGTTCTGTTTATGTGAGCAGAGGTTTAATTAACTATAATCTACTGCATAGGCAAGAGGGGAAAGAACCCACTCTGCTCCAAGGTATGTGTTTATACTCTGTAATAGTTTTTAACATTTTTGGAGGCTGAGGGGAGTTAACCTTTTTGTCTATAAGCAAGGCTGGTTGCTTTCTGTTTCTGTGCAAATGCTTGGGGAAGTCTAAAGCAACCCTGCTCGTCTGTCACCCTCATCAGCCTCTCACTCTGCAGTGGACAGGGCTTAAATCTAAAAAACAAAGCGGAGCCTTTGCTGTCTGCACCTCAGCCTGTGCCAGCCCTCAGAGCATCCAGACGGGGATGGCAGGGCAGACACAGCCCCCGCTGAGCCCCAAACCCTGGCCAGGGGCCATCTCAGTGGGACAAACTGCTGCTGCTTCCTCCGGAGGGACACGGGCTCAGCGGGAGGCAGCAAGAGCCGGCTCCCACCCCTCTGTGCATCCAGAAGGCAGCCAAAGTGCTCAGCTGCTTTGCTCCCTGCACCCTGCCTGGGATGTCTTCTGTGTCTATGAGGTCATTCGTCCTTGTCTGCCGTGGCAAAACCCCCACAGTTCCCAGATAATAGGATGAGGTTTTTAGAGGCGCTGCTTGGATCTCTCAAACCAGGGGTTAAAAAGCTGGAAAAGTTTTCCCGGTGACAAGTTTATAAAACAGATGCTCTCCCCCGGAATATTTATAAAATGATCTATTTCATCCACAAATCAGGCTCGTACCTGAGAGCCTCGAGTGCCCAAACAATCCCACGCACTTTGGCAGAAGGGAATTCAGCAGAAGGTGCTAATTTTTGCACAAATGCGAGGATTAGGTGTCAGATTAAAGTGGGATTAGATAGGGGCTGACACTTGTTACTTGAGCTAAATTTAGATCTCACCAGGCAGATTCCAATTCCCTCAGAAATTCACAGTTTCTATTCAGAAGATAACAGGAAGCTAAATTAGCATTGCTTATTATTAGTTTCAAAGATCATATTAAGTAATTACACTAAATTTAGAGAATTTGTTCCTATACATCTTCTACCATTGTGCAGTGCTATTCCTGTGCAAACAAGGACTGGGATTTTAAAGGTTCACTTGGCTGTTCCACTGTGTCAGAGGTTCAAAGGGAAGCTGTTCCTCACCCCAGCTCTGCCCAACAAGCACCAAAGGCATGGTCCTGCTGGCAGGGGTGACCCTTCTGCATCCACACCAGCTCCAGCAGGTGTGGATTTGTCACTGTTGCCAGGGTCAAAATAATCTTAACATTCAGTCTCAGCCCACCTCAGAAATAAATATACACAAATAAAAATAAACTGGTGGCTTCTGAGTCCAGGGCAAATCATGCTGCTCCCACATCTATTACACTTAGCAAAGCTCTTGCCTGATGAAGCCCCTTGGGTGCCCAATTTCTGTCTCCTCACCTCCCCGTAATTGCCAGAGCTCTTCAGTTTATCAGTAGTGATGTGTGTGCACAAAGCTGGCCCTGAGAGCAAACAGAAGGCACTGACCAGCACTGTGGCCACAGTCACAGAGGTTGTTTGACCCAAAATGCATTTTATGATGGTTTTCCAAACTGGCAAAACTGTTAGATGTGACCTGGTAGGATGTGATTCCCCAATGCCTCTCAGGCGGTGAGGGGCTCTGCTGCACACAATCATCATGTTGGAGATCATTTCCCAGGAAACCCAAGAGTTGCCTGTTAGGAGAATCATGGCCAAGGAAGAGTATGTGCAAAAAATCTTTGGACAAGGTCTGGTCTCTTGGAGTTTTTTGGCTTGAAAGCAAGCCAGGCTCCAGCCATGGATGGGGAGAGCTGCAGCTATTGCTTTGCACTCTCACCATGAGCAATTTTCAACACTTATCCTTTCCTCCCACCCATAAACTGCTCACAAGGTGCCACTTGTTTCCTGGCTGCTCAGCTTTGTGCAGACTCTTCCCTTGCACATAGGCAGAATGTGAGTCCTGAGCATCACACGTGAATCCTAAACATTTAGACTTTAAAAATCTGGGGTCAGTCAGTGGTGGAGGGAGTTCCCTGTTCCCTGGTGTGGGAGGGTGACCCTTGAAGAGGCCACTGCCACTGCACGTGCTGTCCCAGGGGATGGACACCTGCCTTTCTGTTCACGCTGCCCAGTTTGAAATGCTCACCCTCCAAAAGGCTGCAGGACTGAATATGTTGGTTCTCATATTTACAGAGCACTGCTGCACGCTCCAGTGAGCAGAACTCTCTTTCATGCCAATGAGCACCAGTGAGCTTGAAGCCAATCTTTTTTAATCTCAGAGACTATTCATGCAGCTACTCCCTGGCATTCCTTTTGCTCTAATTACAGCTGCGCTTTTCCCTGCTTTTTCTTCATTAATGAACGAGGACACTCAAGACTTAATTCACAAAGGTATTTAGGCATCTGACTCCTGCTGAAATCCCTGGAGAATCTGAGCAATAGGAACAGCCCAACTCCCCACTCGCTCATGAAGCAACACTGAGGATTGAGAGGTGTTTGCTCCTGATTTACATCGAGCTTGGGTGAGTGAAGAAACAGAGTCTGTGTGTTTTGAGGCAGAGGAAGGCTCACTCAGTGTTTGAAACCCTAACAGGGAGGTTGGTGATACAAGAGCGATTTCCCATCTCTGCATCTGGCATTGTGAATGACCTTGAATAAATCACATTGCTCCATCTCTGTTTGTTTCCACCCAGCGTGTCTCTGCCTCACAGGTTTGGGAGGCTCTGTTTTCGTGTTCATAGATAGTCTGGTCTGGGCTTTCCCCAAAGGGACTGGATGTTTATGTCCCTTTTGGGACTCTCACTTCCTCAGTCTCTTTGAAAATGCCAGTATTGGAGATTACTGCAAGGAAACAGCAATAGGATCCGGAGAAGGAAGGAAGAATCTGTCACTCAGCTTGGTTTTCCCATCTTTAAAAAGAGTAAAGAGGACAGCACAAAAAACCCACAGGAAATGTTAATTGCCTTATGTTTATACTGGAGGATCTGGAGTTTCCCCTCAAGGCTACTTGTTCGCCCACATCTGTTCTTAGCCACAACTGGGGTCTCCCAGCGCCGAGTGACGGCTCTGAGCACGGGGTGCATCAGCAGCTGTGGGCACAACCTGTTGGCTGCTTACTGCTGCGTGCCTTGCTTGTCTCAGGCAGCTTTTTAAGGGCAATATTTGCCAGTAATCAAGGGTTTTGCCAGTAAAAGGCTGTGCTTTAGCTGAAAGTGCTAAGGTGATTCTCCTCTGTTTGTCACCGCTGTCCCACCACTGAGGGCAGGGCTTCAGATACACTCTGGTTTATGGTTTATGATTCCTGTTGTGCTGTTAGGTTGTATTACACTACACATTCATTAAGTCATAGAGAGATTTTATAGCTTTTGTTTCCTTCACGATTCTGCCTTACAGCCATCAAAAATGGTCAATTTGCTGGAAAACACGACTTCAAAAGAGAGAGGAAGCACTGCTAACCCAGCTCAGGCAGGTCTACTCTCCCTGAGTCCAGGAGTCCATCAAAAACTTCTTCAGGAAGCAAATTTCAATAATAACCTCAGAAGTGCATCCTCTATTTCCTTTAGCTGGCAAAGATTTGTGTTCTTGTCTTTGTAAGGTCATAATGTGCTTCTTCTCCAGCCTCACGAAACACTTAATTGCATGATGAGACACAAACAGATCATTGCCTAGAAGTCACAGAGGACCAAAGTGCAAGTTCAGGGAGCAGCCAAACCCACATTCCTGCAAAAGACTGACACAAATGTGCTCATCCTTTCTCAGCACAGCTGAGGAGGGGTGCTGGTCCTGGCGGTGCTCAGCTCCCCACAGGGCTGGGCTCAGGTTGGCAGGGGTGGGGGGCTGTCACAGACCTGCAGGAGGTGCTCACAGTCTTGCAAGAACAAGCCATAAATTCCAACCCAATGAGGTTTCTGAGCAGTCACACAAGACAAGGAATGAATTACTGAAGCCATTCATGCTTAGTGAGTTATTAAGTGTAAGGGCAAAGACTGCAAGTGCTCTCCATGCAGCAATGTCTGAGCTAATAAAGCATCACTCAGCCACTGCAGAACCTGACTGCAGAGCTGAATTGTTATTATGAAATGTATTTTTTTAATAGTCATATTTGTTCGTTAAGGGAAGATGTGCAGAGGTTCTGTGCAGTTCATTATCCCGTGTCACATCCATCTCTCCTGGTGCCCACCAGCCAGCTCTGCTCCCTCCTCTCTGCCTGGTTTCACACCCAGGGCTGGCTCCTTTGAACAGACCCTGCTGGGGGCAGTTCAGGGCTTTGGTGCCTCCTCCACGAAGAGCATCAAGAAGGCTCTCTCCAAGCAGGGGAATAAAGCAGCAAAGAGGAGGCTGCAAGCAAGGCTGAAGGTAAGAAAATGACTCCAGGCCTGGCTGTTTTGTCTGAAAACAGGCTCAGCCAGACCTCTTCTTTCCTCTGCCTTCCTCTCCCTCCTCCTCTGTGTTTTTTGTGATTCAGGGGCACCATTTCAAGAAGACCAACAGATCCTTATAGTTATGCAGGTAACCACATAACTCAGTCTCTGAAAATGCTATTGGAGACTCACAAACAAATGTAATGCTCTCTCTGAAACCACAGCAGTGGGAGGCCCGAGATCCAAAATCACCCCATCTGTCCATGTCACTCCTCCTGGGGTTGCAGTTCTCTTGTGAATGGCTGCACAAACTCAGCCACAGAAAATTGTTGCTTCTTAAAAATACTCTGAGTAGCGAATCCAAATATCTGAATACCCTGAGAACTCCCTGAGAATGCACAAAATATCACAGCTTAAATCTTGCTTTTTTAAGACATTGGCCCCTCTTGCCTTGTCTCATGAAGCTCTTCTCACACCCTGAGCAGTTTTCACCCTGCCTTCTCTACGTGCCTTCCTTCCTAAAACTCAGGATTTGTAATCTGTGCTGGTTTAGAACCACAGACATTTTATCAGAAGCCCTAAGAAAAGGAAAGGCTGGAATATTTGTCCTCCGTGCACAGACTGTTCTTGCCCAGTGTTTCTGGTAAGGTCATCTGTGATCTCCATGGGGGCTCCAGCTGCATAAATCTGGTTTTCAGAGCTAAAATTGTCTCTCTCCATCTTTCTTCTCACTGCAAGACCACAATTGGGTCACCCCAAAGCTTCTCTTCTCCAGGCTGAACAATCCCAACTTTCTCAGCCTTTCCTCACAACCATTTGCACGAACCTCAACACGTCTTAGATGGAGCATCAGAAGTAAATGGCTGATGCCTTCAGATGTTTTCCAAATTAATTATTATGGGGTTTGCTGTTTAGTTTTGCAGATGTTATGGCCTTTTGGTGCTTTTAGTGAACTGTTATATGTCTCTATATATTTCTGTCACATCCCATTCCTAGCCAAGACAATTCCTTTTGCCTGGTGTACTTATACCACAGTAGAAAGTCTCTTTCCAACCTTAGAATAATTCCAATTCTAAGTATTACTTGATGCTTCAAAACAAGGACTTTTAACTATATGTTGAGCCTGCAACTTGTAGGACTGTAATGCCCTGGCAAGATTTTCAGTATCTTTTATTCCAATGAGTTTAACACAGCCCCATTCGTTGTTGTTAGAGGAGTTTTGAAGTTTTCATGCTTATGCAAAAATTCAGTGTTTGCAGTGAGAGTAAATTCATTATTTTTTCCCCCCAGCTTGACAGCAGATATGTCATACAGTAACCTTGCTTTATGGCCTATGTTAACTATTTCAGGAAAAAAAAAAAAAAGAAAGAAATTGTATTTTACCGTTGTGGGCTCCTCTGGGGTGACATTTCCTAACATGGCTGAGCACTGTTTTTAGTGTGTTAAACACCTTTAGGCACCTGGAGGCAAAATCTCAGATGTGAGGACATACACAGTGGAGCCATTAATTGTAATAGGGATAGCACTGAAATGCCTGTAGTGAATAAGGAAAAACAGAAGAGAAGTTCCTCAGGCAGAGTATAAATCTCGTTACAGCCCATGAGATGCTGTGCATTCACCATTTTTGTGATTAGACAAAAATAACAAGAGAAGTCAATAACGGCAGTACCACAGGAACACGAGGTCACAGGATGGTTAAGGTGGGAAGGCACCACTGGAATTGCCCAGTTCAGCTCCAGGCAAGGTCAGCTGTGGGGCCAGGGCAGGAAATCCAGAACTTGACCTGTTTGCTGTTGAAAATTCCCAAGGACAGAGACTGCTCAACCTCTCCTGCTCCGATGTTTGACTGCCCTCATGGAGGCAATTTTTTCCTTATATCCGGTGTGAACTACTGCTGGAATTTACAGCCTTTGTGTCTCTTGGCCTCCCCCTTTTGCTGCTGTGACCTAAACCCCCTGAAATCTTATTCTTTCCCAGTTAAACCAGCCCTGGGCACTGGGACCCCTTGTATGCACATGGACCCAACAAGTGTTATGTTGGGGAGAAAGGAAATGCATCTTGATATCCTCAAAACCTTACCAGAAATGGAATGAAAAACTGTTGCCCTGGTCTCACATTATTCGAAGCAATTAAAAAATTAAGTTTAGCACAAAATAACCACAGACAAAATATGGTAATTAATGTCAATTACCCTGGTTGCCATAGAAACATGACTGAAACAAGTGGAAGTTACAGATAAGTTCAAGGTGAACCACAAATGTAAGTGGCTGGCATGTTTTTTCTCTCTAACTGATTAGGACTTTAACTCTTCTGGCTGACAACTAGTTATCGATAGAACTTAATCCATTTAATAATCCCATAATCACTTTAATCCTGTTGGCTCAAAGTATTTTGCAATTGGTTTCTCTAACTGATTAACAAGTGTCTGTTAGGCAATAAATGAAAGCTGTCTGTGCCCTGCACAGCAGTGTTTAGCACAGGGCTGCTTCCTGCAGGGCGAGACGGAACAGCAAAACCTCTGTGGTTTATAAAAGCACAACCCCAGGGCACAGAGGGCTTTTAGGAGTCTTTGATTTCATTAACAGGCACCAACATCACTTAAGCTTTCGCAGAATATAACTGGGAGAAATTTGTCAAAGGGCACCCCCTCCACCAGGCACCCCCAGGTGCCAATGTGCAGTGAGGGCATCAGAGTGAGGGAACAGTGAGCTCGGATGTCTCCAGGTGCCTTGGAGCTCAAGGACAGGCAAGATGGTGCCTTTGCTCCTGATCTGCCCCTGTTTTACTGAGAGGTGCTGAAATGGTTGCCTGATACTTCTGTGGGAAATGTTTAAGAGCTGTTTTGGCTTGGAATGACACTCAGCTACTAGTAAGATCTGTTGTAAACTATAAATTCCTCCCTGCCCCCTCTCCCCTCCCCCTTGCTTTTTCTGGAAATTCCATTTCAAACACAGCTTATGGCTCAGATGGAAAACAAAGGTGTTCTTAAATCATTCTAATTTTGTAGGGCATTTCACATACTGAAAGAAGGCGCAACACATAATGAGACATCTCAGGTTAATTGAGGCATCATTTCCCAGTGGAAAACAGTTTAGATGAAATTATGCTGACCAGGTCTGTAATCACATACTTTGTCAAATGCTTTGAAATCTATTAGTGAAAAAGAGCATTTTATACAAGATAAGTATTAATTATTATAATGATTATTTGGTTGCTTAGCTCCTGGACATTTTTGTGGTGCTCTTAGCTGAGGATTTATTGTGTGGTGATTTATGAGCCTGGGGATCAGTTATAAATACTGTCTAGCCAGAGCTTCCTGTACATCTGTACAACGCTCAGGAGCTCAGATGCAGCACTACCAAGAGTTTGATTAATCACCCTTTGGCAGTTTGTGAGGCTGAACTTGTTAAAAGTTTTAAAGAAAGGGATTTCAGAGAGATTTATTTTTTTTTTATTTGGGCTCTGTCTCATCACTTGAACTCGCTGCAGACAGCTGGCATGAGGGGCAGCACAAAGAGATCCCTGGGCAGGCTGGATTTGCCAGCTCAGGTCACCTGGAGTACCTGGGGAGAGCAATCAGCTCTGGGCCTATTTCCTCACTTACTTGAGGTGTTTGCACACACCACAGGAACCTTTTCACCATCCCATGCCAAGGGGAGATGTTTTTTGTCTGCTGACCCCTCTCTCAGTTGTCAGTCACGAGGAAATTAAACGCTGGCAGAGGCTGTAGAGCCCACAGGAGCAGATTCAGGGACTATCTCTGCTCATTGGACTCAACTCCATGAGTTACACAGGCTCTCCCAGGCCAGAACAAATAGAAAATAAAGAAGACAACACAGATCGATGGCTGACTTGTGTTCACAGCCGTAGGGAGTTTTCGGATTTCATTGCATTTGCAGCTGAAGTTTGGGCTCAGTCAAATTTAAGATGTGGGTGATTCACAACAGGAATTTCATCTCTGGATGGAAATTGGTCTCTGGAAATTGGACCCCAGCCCCCAGTGATCCTGGGTTCACTCTTCAAGGGGGGTGGAGTTCACCTGCAGTTTTGAAAAATCTTTATAAGCTGTGGAATTTGGCATGAGCTGCTCTGGAGGCAGGATAAGAGAGGGTCCATAACAAAAAAACCCACACAAAATAGTTGAAATAAAATTTATTTCAGACCAAACCGAACTAAAATACAATTTGAAACTCTAGGTAATTTTTTTAGCAGGGATAGGGAGAGAAAGGGTTAATGAGATAACCCTTTTTTTTTTTTTTTTTTGTGAAAAACCAGAAAATAAACCCTGAATCGCAAATGTTTCAGATCAGCTGATGAGATAACCCTTTAGTTAAAAATTGTGGTGTGTATTTCTTTTCTCCATTATTGAAGCCTTTTTTAAACTTTGAAAAATCTGTGCCAGATTTATTTTTAGGAGTCCAAGAGAAAAAAAATAAGCATTTTTGAAGAAAGAAAAATTTTTATATATCTCTATTTTTACATCAAAAATGTTTGCCAAACTAGAAGAAACAAAAAAGCATCCCATGAATAACTTCCTCCTGGAGCTCCGCTTTCCTACAAAATTTCTGCTTTGGTAGATTAACCCAATAATTGCAAAAAACCTTTGCATAAAAGGGGAGATTCAGTCCAACTTAACTTTGTGCTGTTGCTTCTTTGCAGCCATTGCTATTCATGGCAGATCAGAACAGAAGAGGACAAGTTTATTTTCCCATGTAATTCATGACTGAGTGGGATTAAATGCCCTTCCCCACTGATGAATGGATCTTCCACATCTCACTTCCCATAGTTAAGACTTATCTGTAGTTTGTATTAATTCCCTCAAATGAAAAGGGATGGATTTTCCTTTGTTCTGCTTGTAATGAACATTTTCTGCTTCTCCTTCGGGGGAATTATGGAGCAGAATTAATGGGGCTTTTAGGCCATAAAGCAGAGTACATTTTGGAAGTGGGTTACTTGCACCTTGGTTAGCACCACATATTATTTTATAGGTGTAATAAAGGGAGAAAAAACTCCAAGCCAATGCTCAGAGAACCTTCAGGCTCTCGTCAAGGCTTGTTTAAGGTGCTGTTTTGCTGAAGATATTTGCAAAATAATGAAAAATAAAAAGAAACAGCCTTATCTACTGCTTAGTACAGGCGTGGAAAGGAAAGGGCTTGCTTTTAGTGGGGTTTATATGAGGAGTGGAAGGAAAGTTTGGCCAGAGAAGGGAAGGTTGAAAAGCTGAGTGTGGAGATAGTAGTGGCTAAGAAGGAAATGAACTGAAAAACCACCTAAGCATTATTTCTAGAGGTGGAGCAGGGGCAAACGAATTTCCAACAGCCTATTCTGGATAAGAAACAAAGGTATCACCTCTGAATTAGGTTTGGAAAAGCATCCAACCACTCTAACACCCCATAAACCAGTCCTGACTCGGATATCAGCAAAGCAGGCTCTGTTTGCATCTCTCCTCCTCCTTGAAACAAATCCTCACTCGTGGCTTTCTCTTGGTCTGGGTAAGCACTTGATAATTCCAGCTGAGTCTGGTAATTCCAGTCTTTCTGGGGACTGCAGAAGTAGGCTTGATATTCTAAGTGAGTTCTAGGACTTCCAGATATTTGGTACCTTAGGAAATACCAATGAATGAGAGGTGAAGGAGCACAAAGAGAATTCCTTGTTTGAGCTCCCAGTGAAGTTTACTCTCAGCCCAATTAATTTTGGGTCAATGTTCTGGTCAGTTCTTACCCATTTTTTTCCATTTTGTCACCATTCTTGAGGACAGCCTGGGATAGAAAGGGTGGGATCTGAGTGCCTGGGGTCCTACACTGGTGCTGTGTCAGCCCTGCTGCTGCTGGTACCTGCATGCCCAGGTGACACCAGCTTGTGCTGCCTCCCATCATGGGACTGGTGCTCTGGGCAACCTGAGCCAGCTGAAGATGTCCCTGCAGGGAGGCTGGGACTGGATGGCCTTTACAGGTCCCTTCTGACCCAAACTGTTCTGTTTTTCTATGGAATGCACTCTTCACTGCTTTACCAGCTCTGGTACATCACCCATCGGGCTGATTTTCCCCTCTGCACTGACAACAGTTTTTATACAAAGATCATAGAGTGAGTTTTCCTAATAAGAAAAAAACTGTTCTGTAGTTAGGTCTCTTTTGATCCTCATTAATTCCTCTCCCCAGAAGCAGTGACATCTTCCCAAAGAAAGCTTGGAAGCATCTCACAGACACAACTTTCCAGCGAGTTTGTATTTATTCCTCTTGCTGGCACTTACTAATGCCCAGAAACTACTTCTGCATGAGGCAAGCACAAGGCAGCAGCTCTTTGCCCATGCAATTACTGTGATTGTCTGCACAAATCAAGTGGCTTTGTATGCAAATGGCCAGCAAGCAGCGGCTGGGTGCAATGGCTTGAATTTTAATTTGCAGTGGAGAGTCGCATGTGCAAACACAAATAAAAATGTGTCCGTGTATGAATATCTGACCAATCACCAAACTCCCCCTCAAACAGGTTTTTTTTGGCTGGTGTCAGTTAAAAACCCTTGGCTGGGCCGTATGTAACCCCTGCAAGTGAATGGTGGCTCTTGTGAAAGCAGTGATTATTGCTAACACCCAGGCACTAGAATGCTTCCAGATATGCTAGGAAGCTGATTCCCAATAATTAGCAATTAGCAGTAACTGTTTTATGGAGCAGAAAAGAGTTGATTACAGTTGTTTTATCAGCTGGTATAATAATAGAAATCTTGTTTCAGAGGGGGGGGGGAAAGGGATGATTTCAGAAAGTTGGGCCTCGCTTGCCAACGGTCCATCACCAAAACAACGGCTTCAGGGATCAGGAATTATTGATTTTGAGGGGATTAACTCTCAGCTACAGATAGTTCAGTTTCAGGGCATCATTTGTCAGCTGAGCTGCAGCCACACACCAGCTGGCACGGGGGGCCTGGTCCAAAACTCCCTCAAACCATTTGGACAGCAATTTCAGGGACACCTTTGGGTTAATAAGGCCCCAGCTTGAGAGGAGTCTCAGATCTCAGAGCATCTGGCACCAGGGAGAAGCCCATTTACAGACAATTTCTTCCAAGATGGAAGAAAAGTGGTTTCTGAAATGAGGAACAGGTTTCTTCCGTGGAAGGGAGCTGTGAGGTTTGCAGCTGGAACACATCGATTCCTGCACAGCCCCCAGTGCCCTCTGAGCTGGCTCAGAAAGTGCAGACAGGTAAACAGTGTCTGCAGACACCAGACTCTCCCTTCTAATGCTCACCCAGTTAATTAATTTTTGCTCAATTTGATTTGACATTCAGATCTGTGATATGTTTATCCTCCTAATGGGCACTTCTCCATATTCCTGGCTTCCTCTGAAAGGTTTAACAAATGGCAGGGACTTTTTGGGGTGGGTAATGAGCCTTTAATTTTGTACTTATTTATTCATTAAGCTTCAGTAGTATCTGGAAAATAACAAATTGAAAGACTCTCTGTGTATTTAGTCTCTGTTCTTTAAAAATGTACAGAATAAACTGCTTGCAGCCACAGGTCTGTTATTGCCCTGGAGAAAGTTAGAGCTAAGATATCTCAAGGATTGCATTTGTTACACTGCAACCAAGGCATTTATCATTGTAATGAGCCACAGTGCCACGAAAACCTCCCTGGCCCGCTCAGCCCCTGGGCTGTTTCTGCAGGGACCTCAGACAATTACGCCAAGCAGCAGTGGCTCTAAATGTCCTTGTGCAGACTTGAAATGAAACTCATTTTCAAATGGTCCCTGCCTGTTTCTGTTACCAGGGTCTCAAACTGCACGAGGAGGTTGGAGAAAGGGCTCTGTTCCCGTTGGAATCCTATGGATCACCCCATAACACCAGTGCAGGAATGAATATGGTTATTGATTGCAGGAGGACTGTGAGACGGAAGAGGCAGAATGATTTTGCAGGGGAGGTTGAGATGACAGAAAAAACCTGAAGATGTTAAATGAGAGGTTTGAGACAATGAAAAACACAGAAAAGAGAGGAAGGACAGGGTAGAAAGGAATAATGAAATAGAAGCCAGAGCCAACCCTGCAGAGAACTTTGCTTTGGTGACCATCGACACAGGACATTAGCCAGCATGAGCCACTGCACAAATCTAGCTGGACAAGTCCTAAGAACTGCAGGCAAGCAGAAAAAACTGTCCCACAACTATAATTTTAGATCTGGTGATGCTAGCAAAAGCTGGCAGACAGCTGGCTACCAGGCAGAGGCATTCAGCAAGAAAGCTGACGGGGAAATTATATTTTTTCCCCACAGATAATTTGTCACAAATAATACTGAACTGTTCCATTTCCTTGGACAAACTTATCCTGTCCTACATATGGAGAGGACTTAAAGGAGGTCTGTTTGATTTTACTGAACTGTTCTGCCCTGGAGCACTGATTCTGCTTCCACTCCCCAGGAGCCTTCTGCTCCTCCCTTGGCTGGGTTGGGGGCTCGGAGCAGGGGCACCAGAGGTGACAGGCTGGACAAAGCCACCAGCACCAGCTCCCAGCTCAGCCTCCTGCTCTGGACAGGGTGACTATGGCTGTGCTTTAACGCCATCCAGCACTGCTTGTGAGGATGTCTCACACACCGCTCATGGCACCAGAACGGTGAGGGGCCCTTCCAGGGGGAGCCCCATGGCAGGAACAGGAACGAGATCATTCTGCAGGTCCCTTCCACTCCGTAATCCTATGGTTCTGTGACGTTCAAAGAGGAGCTGAGTCCCCTGGAGACACCTGCAGGTCCCAAACAATCCCTTCAAGCTTTACAACCTGAGGTTCTGCACCTGGCAAAGGCAAACCAGGGGCTCCACCCACCCCCAACCTCCTTTCATTTATGCATTTCAAAGCAGCTTCATTTCCCCACCTTTATTAGTTCTTCCCCCACCATCCTCAGCAGAGTGGGTTCCTGCCTAATCCTTTCAGCTCTGTTGTGTTTCCGATGCTCTGTGTGTGTGTGCAGGTGTGACCCAGAGGGTGCCGTGCTCTGCTCCGTGCCCGTCCCGCTGTGCAGAACAGCTCTTGGGGAGCTCTCAGCTAATCAGTGTTACACACTTCCAGCCTCAACCCTCTCATTTTACCTGCTGGGGGGCTCAGGCATGGCTGGCAGTAATTGGAAGGAACACAGTGTTGTGATTGCTAATTGTTCTGGGGAATGTTGTGCTTCACCTTCAGAAGTGTGTCCATGGGTATGTTTTGTTCCTGATTTCGGGTTTGTGGCTTGTAGGGTCCGTGACTGGGGAGGGTTTCACTCCCTGTGCAGCATTTCCAAAGCAGAGCTGGATTTGTTGGCTATTTTTGCTATTTTTATCTGCCAGACAGCCTCTGCAGCCTTTTTACTTTGGAATACTTATGATCCACTACATGCTTGGAGATTAACCTTGTGCCTCTTGAGGCCTGGAAAAGACTGAAAAATAATGTCTCAAATTTTGTGGGATAAGCTGGAGGTTCTCTGTCTGACATTTCAAAACCCAACAGTGAGGAGTGAGTGTGGCTCCCTGGGCTTTTCCAGCACATGCAGCCATCACAGCCCCAGGAACATCAGCAAAAGGCTTCCTCCAGAGCTGGTGGATCATCCCTGCCCCTGGATGGTGTTTGGTGCTGTCCTGACCACCTTTGGAGCACCTTCTCCGTGTTCCTCACTGCTCTCCTGCTCTTTGCACCCAGCTGGGGCCGGCACTCCCTGATTTACCATTTGTTCATCAATAAGAGATCCCTTTTTAGTTCAAAAGCCTGATTGTTTACCACAGCATTTCACAATTCCCATCATAATTTGCCTAGAAATTAGGCTGTGCCTGCATAGCAGGAAGCCAAAAGCATCTGTCCTGCTGTTAACACAAGAGCCCACCCCCACAGCAGATAAGAGCTCCAACAGGAAATAAATTCAGAGGATTTATCAAGAAGGCTGCATGGGGAGAGGACTCAAGGCAAAGTCTCCTGGAAAGCAGAAGGTCTGAGGGTCTTTTTGGCCAAGCAGGTGAACACCTCACTTGCACCCTGACTTTATTGTGCTTTCCCAGCCTTTTGTCAGGTGGGCACAGGGAAAGGTGACCTGTCTGCAGCCTCACTGTGAGCCTCAGCACCCACCCCAGCTGCCCAGGGAACTGCTGTCTGCCCAGGGAACTGGTTTCTGACCAGTTACCTGGCTCCTGCCTGCAGCCTGGGTCTCTGTGAAAGGCTCTGTGGGGCTGGCAGGACTGGGCAGACCAGGTAAGGACACCAGGAAGTTTCCTGCTGGCTTTTGCTCACTGAAGAAAACAAGCAGGAGTTTTCTTGCCCCACGTTTTCTCCAGACCATGGTGCACCATCAGTAACACCACAGGAAACCTCCTGCAAACGCTGTGTTGAGCTCTTTGATGTCCTTCTCCCTGCTGCTCCTCCTCACACATGGAGAGCCCCTTCAGGCCTTGTTCAAGCACTCAGGTTCCTCCATCACTTCCAAGGGACACCTCTGGGGCTGCATGGTTTGGCTTCTAATCAAGCCCAGCATGTGTCTGGTGGCAGCTCCTCCACCCTGCAGCCTCTTTCTGTGCAGATCCTCAATTCCTCTGGGGTCCTCTGGGTGGAAAACCCTGCTCCAGCCTCCATGCTCAGCCCACACACACAGGGCACAGCCTTCCAGTGCAGCAGATCCCTTCTCCTGGTGTGTGAGCACCACAGCAGCACGTGAGCTGCCTAGGGAAGCACAGGGAAAGCACATCTGTGCTCACCCAGTGTGGCACAAAATAATAGAGAGGGGAGAAAAGATGCAGTCTGAATATTATGCCTGAATTTTCTATTATTACTGTATCACTGTGTCAAAATTGAAAGCAGTGTAAGATTTCTCAAGAGGAGCCATCCATAATGCATTGCAGAGCTGTGTGTAGGTGTTTTATGAAATGTATTTTATTCAAACCAGTATATACAACACTAACATTATTGAAAGAAATTGAAGGTCCAGTCTTCTCTCCTTAAAATATTCATTATTCATGTTATAGTCCTTTAACAAAAACTAAAGCCAAATACATATTCAATTTATTTTTTCCCCATTCACACTTACATGCTATTCATCTCTAGTGTCCAATGGAGTTGAAATGTCTTCTTATTATTCCTGTATTAGCTCCTGACAGTTCAATTTCTCTGAGTGCTGTGCTTGAGACAACGCTTAACAAATAGCCATAGAGGTAATTGCTCTGGTCCAAATTTCTTGCCAGGTCTTTTAGACCTGATGTAGATCAGAGAATATTGTCACATTCTGATTCAGCCCTGGCAGCTGCCCCTCTGAGGCCTTTCCTTCTGATAAATATTATCAGAATAACTTTCAACATATGCAGTTCTCATTCCTTCCAAACAAGACCTTGCCAGTGCGTTGTGCCAGAAATGCTCTGCAGCCTTGTTTCTGTCTTCGTTTTGCATTCACAGAAATTATGAGGGTATCCAGTGGGTTGAAAGTGCTGTTGCTTTCCAGGTGGCTTCCTGGAAGAGAGATCATCTCACCAATTCCTATAACTTACCAGCACTCTGAACACCCAAGGAGTGCTGTTCCAAATACGTTGTAAAATGACTTCATCCGCCAACAGTTCAAGGCTATCCTTCACAGTGTGCTTTTCCTGATGAGATTTAAGGGACTCATTTGACAAATTCCCTCCTGGAAATCTGTTTCTTGCTTTACTTCATTTTTGCCTCTCCAGCATATTTCAGCCCAAACTTCTTCACGAGATATTTCTGTTAAGAGCAGCAGTTTGAGGTGCTTGGCAAGACTGGGAGTCTCCTGGGCAAAGCACTGTGTGTTCAGACAGCCAAAGCTGCCCTGCCCCAGGTTGCAATCTGAAAAAAATAAAGAATTTTAACATGAAAGAAAGGAAATTCCACAGCTTTAGAGCAGGGAAACTGAGGCAGGGAGAGATTAAGGGCCATGGTTCTCAAATTGTATTTAGAATTCTAAGCTGCCTAATTATTTCTTTTAACAGTATTGAAATTATTTCTTTTTTAGCAGTGACTGAATTATTTTCAGGATCTAGGACTCCAATGGGCCATTTTTCTTGGCTTGTAGGAGAGGTGCAGAGAGACACAGCTAGTCCTCAGTTTTAATCACAGGCTCATTAGCCCTGCTGCAGACTGCCATAATTTTGCTTTGTCCCCTTCAGTGGGATTTTGTGTTCCAGAAGATTTTGCCTGTGATGAGTTACTATTGATTTTTCCAGGGTACGATTAATCTTGCAAGCACTTTTAAAATAAATTTAAAAATCCTCTGGATTATAAACATGTGTCTGTACCTTTGTACCACTGAAATCCAAGCTGAAAATGCTCTGTCTCCTACCCAGCCCCTCTCCCTCTCCTTTCCCTTTGCTAGGTGTACCTACATCTATCAAATAAACACAACAAACCCCCTGGCAGCAAGGGCTTAATGACAGGATCTCCAAAGGGGTAGGAGGGCAAAAGAGGCAGAAAGATAAAAGGAGACAGAAAGACAAAAGGAGACAGAAAGACAAGAAGAGACAGAAAGACAAGAAGAGACAGAAAGAAAAAAGGAGACAGAAAGACAAGAAGAGACAGAAAGACAGGAAGAGACAGAAAGACAAAAGGAGACACTCCTGGACTGTCCTTGCTCGTGCTGGCCCAGCCCTGGGTGTTGTACAGGAGTGGAGATCCACTGGGCCAAACTGCCAGGGCCTTCTGTGCTAATGGCACCTGATGGAGCTGGAGAAGGTGAAGAAAAACCACTTTTCCACTGGGAACAGTGCTTAGAGAGATGCAGCACTTACCCCCAGTCTCTGGGCAAATCATGTCCCAGAGCATGAGTGAGGGAGGCTCTGCTTTCAGAGGGGCCCTCAGTGCCCTTGTCTGTGCTAAACTTTATTTGCTCATGAGTCCAAAGCCAGGACCTTGCTTTTCCTCCCTCTTCCAGTCTAAACATGAGCAGGAAAAATGTCTGTCTTGGATTGCAATGCAAATATTAAACTTACACACGAAAACCAGAGCTGGTGGGTAGAGCCTTAACGGAACTGGGCTGAGAGCAAGCGTCCATTGCCTTCACACACCGAAATAATGCCTGTACAACAACAGTGGGTTTCCCTTTGTGCTCTTCCTTCCCCAAAAACGATCTGGAGACTTCTCTATCTCCCTCTATGAAGCAGCAATGCCATTGTGGTTCCCAGCTTCTGTCAAGTTCTGTTGTCACTTGAGTCGTGCTGGGGATTAGCAAACATTGAATTGCATCTGTTACAGTTGGAGGGAAAAAATGTTGGGTTATTAAGAGAAAAATGAATATAATGTATTCTATCAATTTGTTCAACTACCAAAAACCAGTGGGATACACAAAACTGGGTGGAAGTTTTATCTTTAGTTGTTGGTTTTTTCCCAGAAAGTCTGGAATTTTTGAGTTTAACACTTCTTGGGAAAGTCTGCTCAGAGCTGCAGTAAGGGCTCATTTGCACGAGACCAAATGCATCTTCTAAATCTGTCTGTCTGAAAGGAAGTGAAGCTTTAAAAAATAATTAAGATTTCCTACAAGTGCCTCATTCACAATAGAATTTCATAATATAGTTACATTAAGAGGAAATGAATGCCTCTCATTTGAGACTATTACCACAAATGAATTAAATGAGCAGATACCTTTTGGAGACTGGCTTTAAAATCTAGATTCCCCTCCCAAATGGAGCAGTTCCAAAATGCTCTGTTAGTGCCGTGGCACACGAACAAGGTGTGCAGAACCCAGGTTCTGGTGGCCAGGTCAGGAAGGCACCACTCCATACGTAATGAGTGTGTGTTGGTACAGCCCACACCTCGTTACCAGCAGCTCTTGGCAGGGTGAACACTGCGACTTTATGGCACAATAAACCAAATGAAAAGATGTTGGTTTTGAAATAACAAACCTGGAGCAGTCCCAACAGCTCCCAACCTGACCCTGCTGAAATGAAGAGAAGATGAGCACTGAGCAGATGTCCTGGCTGGGATGTGCACGACTGGATCCGCTGCTCTCTTGGCTCCAGTTCTTCTCCAAAAAGCTGCTCTGAAAAGCAGGTGGATAAATAGAGCATTGGATCAGCTCTACCTGATTGTCTTGGCCACATGTATTTACTGAATCACACAACTGGAGTAGTGTTGGTAGTTGAGCTGGGATGAATTACTCCGGATTTAATGAGAATATTTTGCTTTTCCTCTGAGGATCCCAAAGGTCTATTGTTAGGGAACTTTTTCTTTAACCTAAATATCAAGCCTGCTTCTCAGCAAGCCAAAACCCTATCCAGAGAAAGGTAATGGCTGCTCTCAGTTCATCCCTGGAGGGATTTAAAAAACATGTGGATGTGGCACTTGGGGACATGGTTTAGTGGTGGCCTTGGCAGTGCAGGAGAATGGTTGGACTGGATGTTCTCGAAGTCTTTTTCCAACCTAAATGAATCTGTGATTCAAATACAAACAAACCTTTTTATTTCTTTCTTAGTTTGCTAGAGCCTGCTCCAGGCAGCACAGCATTTCTGGGGAGCAAGGCTGACAAAGCTGGAACTCAATTTGTTCAGAACACTGGAGTTTGTAACAGTAGCTGAGTTGTTTTGCAATAAATTCTCTCAGCTTAAAAATTAATACCCAGAGTAAATACCTCCTTATGCACTTCTTCTTTATGTGCAACCCATCAACTTCAGGATTTATAACCTTCTTAACAATTAATATCCAATCTCCATGCAGTAGCTTCTCATTATAGTCGGCTTTTGTCTTCACACCTGAAGGTTTTTTAAATACCATTTGCTGGCTGTACTGTGATTTCCTGATAAAAGACATTAAGCCTGAATCTTGTCACTATTTCTGCAAGGTGATCACTGTATTTCAGCCCTGTGCTTTGATATCACCATTAATGTACAAAAGAGATGCTAATTCCTCAGCTGTGCCTGCTCAACACACAGAAGAAGGGTTTTCAAACAAAGGCCAAATAAATAAGTAAAATACAGGTTGACATGGAGACCAGTTTATTGGCTCCTCAGTAAGTGCATCTGTAAATAAATGTCTCTTGTGTTCTCTCAATATTTGAAACAAGATGATGCAGAGAAGGGCACAGAGTCTTCAGCCCCGTGAGGCTTGACTGCTGCACAGCCACAAAATAAAATAAAATAAATATATAGCTGTTCTTTCTCACTTCAGTGACAAACTCTGTGAAAAGCTACATAAGGGCCTGCAATCAGCTGCTTAATCAGATTTAAATAATAAAATAAAAAAACCCCACAAACATCCAGACAATCTACTTGTGTATAACTGATATGCTTGATTGGTGAGAATTATGGGCAGTAATCACATTATCATTTCCATTAGATTTTTCTCTTCCACAGTTTTTATAACTCAAGTGATTCATCCAGCAGACGAATACACAGACACAGACAAATACTTCAAAATGGCTTTTCGGAGCTGTTTATGTTTAATTTGTCACACAACAAGTTCATCTCCACTCATTTTCCAGGAGCTGAAGTTGTTATTACCAGCACAAAGACATCAAGAATGCCAAGGCCACAGAGCTGGCAGGAAAGGGAAAGCCAGGAATGGGAAAAGGAGGGTAGGAAACAGCAATGCCAACATCACCTGCTGAAGGAAGGGTGCAGTGGGAGAGGAAATAAAAAGGAGGAATCGCTCTGAAGGAGAGGGATCAGGGTTTTCACAGCTGGGAAAATGGGAAGGGTCTGGTGTAGAGGAGGAAATGACAGCAAAGACCTCGCTCAGGAGTCCAGCTGGGCAGGGGACACCAAGGTGCCTCAACTGCCAAGAGCTGAGGTCACATCAAATGTCACTGACAGATCAATTCCCCAGACTGGCAACAAAGCCACTGCTGCTGTTCAGGACCTCTAAAGCTGAAGCTGGTGATGATCCCTTACACCTCAGAGAGGGGGGAAGCTCGACAAGGGGAAACAAACAGTCACAATGCTTCCATTCTCTTTTGAGTGAAAAATTCCTAGAGCATTATTAATTTCTGATGATACTTGCAATCAGCAGAGCTCATTCATTTTTTAACTTTCACTTAGTTGCCGTGAATGGATCTGTTTCTCAGCTGGGTGGCTGCATTCATTTTGCAATAATGGTATTTGTTTGACATCTGAGGAATTAACAATGCAAATGCCTCCATGTCTCCATAGCACATTTAAAATAAAATATCTTCTCACGCTGAATTGATGGCATGACTGTAAAAAGGGCTCCATAACAGTCAAAACATTTTTCAAAACCCATTATAATGTGAAGCACTTGCATGTGATGGGGTTGGCTCTTGGAGCCAGGCTCCACCCACACTGCCCAGACAAAAGGAAGCCTGGGAATCGTTGTGTGACCCTGTGGAATGGTTTTATCCCTTCTCCCAGCCCTCCCTGCCCCTGGGGCAGGCTGCAGTGCAGGATGCAAGCCCACGGAACCCTGGGCACTTTGAGAATCTTGCATTGTCCCTCCTCATGATTCAGCTTCTTGCTAATGCAAGAGGTGTTCTGACAGTAAACGTGGTGGGGTTTACCCGTATGTGTAACAACTAGAAATCTAGAAATGTTTAGCAAATACTAGAAGTGGAAAAGAGAAGAAGAATAAAAAGTAAATTGCAGGCATTGTGCCTACAAAAAAATCTAATTATTTTTAATGCAATGGAAGTTTTGTTTTGGTGGTGGAGGCTGAATGTGGTCTGTTAGTACAGAGAATTAATAATGCATTACATCCCTGCCCTGGCTGACAGGAAGACACAATTCCTACTGCACATCTTTCTGTAGACCTCCTGTTCCTACAACCCATTTATGCCTGCTCATTTCTGTATTTTCTTTGGTTCATAACCAGAAGAAAAGCCCTTTCTTTACAAGCCATTGATAAATTGTCATTTACAGGAGGCAATAACTTCCTTAAAAATTTGCATAATGTTTTTACTGGTCATTTAGGGCTGCTGCATATTATATTAAACCTTAAATGGCACGGTTTTATTATGCATTAAGCCTCAAATAGCATTACAAACCCACCAGCCTCACTGGAATATTTTCTATTTCCTGAAATTTAATTGTGTTGCAAGCCAAAGCAGCTCATAAAGTTTCAATAAGTCTCATTACTAAATTGGGATGTTGCACTGGCAGTTTCAGATCACTTACATTCAATGAAACGGACACATGGTACTGCCAGCAGGCCTGCAAGGGCTGAGGCCATGGGAAAGGGCTTCAAAGACAGACTGAGGAGCAGCCCAGCTTGAAGAGTGGTTTAAAGCCTGGCTTTAGATCTTCCCTCTGCCTCACAAGCTCTGGCATTTGCACCAACACATTTCTATCAATAGATATGTAAATATGTAATGAGGATGCAGCCTCCAGAGACATCACATTTCCTCCAGGAGGCTCCCTCGGGGCAGAGGCACAAACCCAGCTGCAGGATGGAGCTGGAGCTGGCGCAAGACTGCTCTTGTCAGGGTGAGCAGGGGGAAAGAGGGCTTTGGGAAATGGCTCCTCCTTCCCTGGGAGTGTTGGTCACCGGGGCCAGGAAATCAAGCGAGGCCACTGCTGATTGCTGAGGCCACCCGAGATCCACTTCAGGAGCCATTGAGTCAATTGAAAGTCTCTCATGGATATCAGGTGGCTCTGAGTTAGAGCCCGAGGTCAGGTCTAGCTTCAGTTCAGCTGGCAGTGTGGTTTGTACTCCCAGAAGTAACTGGCCTCAATAACAAGTGCTGCACTGTCACGGCCCAGCTCACTGCTTCAATTAACTTGCTCAGCTGGACTTTCAAATAAAGCTGTTTTAAGAATGCAGTGTAGCATAGAAAGCAATTTGTTTCCTGAAGATTTAGTACCAAATGCCTACCTTGATTTGGATTCTGGAGAAGGCAGCAACTGGTAAAGTGGGTAATTTGAAACTCAACATATTTCTCCTCCCTAAGATCGGATCCCATTAAAACAAGGTGCAAAGTGCTCCTCATTTGTCAATCATTCCTTGTGTAATTTTATTCCTCTGAGTAAATTGCCTGGGAGAGCATTTCCTTTTTCCTTCACCTCCTTTCACTGCACCGTTCATTTGACTTGATCCCTGCTCAGGCAGGAGAGCAGCAGCCCACACCCAGCTTCCCTCATCTCCCATGGCTCCAGCTGCTGCCTCCAGGTGACATCTTTCTCTTGCCATCTGCAGAACAGGGTGAAGAGAAAAGGACAACTCAATGAGGCATTTGTCCAAAAAATAAACTCTTATTTGTATCCACAGCTAAAATAGACACAGCAGGGGAAGGAGTGGGAGTATACAAATACCTCTAAGAAAAAATGGTTCTGCTGATGTTTCCCGAAATGGCACGAGGCAGTCTTTTCCTGTGGAGTTTCCACTTCATGTCTGTAGCAAAAAATGTTCAGGTAGGTTTGTGATTTAGAGCTATCAGAAGGATACACAAACCCAAGCAAAACACACCCCTGGTTGGAGTAAAAAAATGCTTACACTTACATCAATCTCATGGAGCAGTTCAGAAAGGGTCATGGAATCTGAGCCTAAGTTTCGGGGCTGCATTCCATGTAAGCTGCTCAGAGGGATGCAGACAGTTACCTGCTCACCTCAAAACAGGTTTGTGTCAAACTAAACTCTGGATGAAGCTCAGGGTCGTGTCAAGCTACTCAGGGAAAACCTGTGCTAAGCACCCCTGCTCTGCAGCTCTGACAAACAAATGTAAGGAGTGTTTAACTGATCCACCCTCTGGAATTGCAAGCCATCAGCCTCCAGTGATGTGTAATTGTGTGAGCAGGTATTTATCCACGGCTAGATCATAAATTCTGCTCGGAATTTCAATGTACCTGGGTGTTATTTACAATTCCAGACCTCTAAGCTGGGCATGATAGCAGCTGTCTTCTCTCAACTGCAGGAACCCTGGCTTTGTTGTAGTGGATTGATTTCTCCCTGAGAGTGGCCAACAGCAGCTCAGGGTTAAAATGCCCCGGCCTGCTGCTATAGTAACAGGTGTGCAGTGCTACAGAGGGAGGGATGCAAAAACTGGAAGTGGAAGAGCAAGACAAATGCCTTCTGAAAACTTCATTCTTTTTCTACTCCCTTATAGCCTGAGCTTTGTGTACTCTGCTGAGTACATAGGTAAGATGCAGAGGAAGAATCATCCCAAAAAATCAGCACCACGTTTGACTCCTTGATCTCTCAGCAGTGGTGGTGGGGTGTCATCTGCTGATTCCACTCTGCAGGAAGCTGCAAATCTTGTCACAAATTCAGCTACCATTAAAGCCCTGGACTGACCCCGTGTTTCTTGTGTTGTGAGGTATTCAGAAAGGGCTCTAATCAGTCACTGCCATACTCCTCAGACTTAATCCCTGCCCCAGAGAGGTCCTGCCCGCTCCCTGCCTGGGGCAGGCGGATGAGGAGCATGGAGATGTGCTAAGAAGCTTTTTACATGGCACCATGAATGCTCTGTACTCATGAAATATGATGCTTTTTAAGAACAGAGGTAGAAAAAATGTCGTGATGTTGAATCACCAGAATCCCAGACCAGTTTCCCTAATTCTCCTCTTCTTTAGGAAATGGTTGCTTCCTCCATAAGCCAGCATTTATCAAGGAAATGTAGACTTTTAGGCTGGTAAATTTGCCACAAAAGGGCAAAGCTTGATCTCCCCTACCCTCTCACATTCTTCACCATTTCTTTGGAGAAAGACAATCTCAAGGGAATTCCTCCCAGCTGCTGCCCATCCAAAACCAGTTGGCATAAACTTCACCACACCACACAGACAGCAGCGCTGCAGGGGAAGGAGCCACACTCCATCATGCAGAAACCATTTCTGCAGCAGGAGCTACAACATAACTTCACTTTCAGCCACAGGATTTACCCTGCAGCTCTGGCAGAGAAGGGAAACGAGAGAGAGAGAGAAGGGGGAGAAAAAACCCCTCAAGTTTTGCTTTTTAAAATGAGCAAATTGCTGTGGAAGTCACAGATGGTGAATAAGTATGGGGCAGAGAATTGTCATTTGGCAGCCAGTTCTCCTGACCAATTTAAAGGGATATGCTGTTATCCAGTTTGGTTCAGGGAAAATATATTCTGGGCAGCAGTTAGCCATTTAAGAGGCTTCATTGTTTCATAAAATATATTTGGGTTTGATACAAACACAATTAATTCAGCTTTCTAATACTGTGTTTGAACCGAATCCAAAATATGTGTTGTGAACATTTATTCTTTTATGTCATTTATTGGTTCCAGGTTCTTTTCTGAAGGCTTAGATTTTAAAAGGGATTTGCAACAAACAAAGAACATTTGGGGTGACTTCAGCTGCTGCAGCAAACTCCATTCTGATGCACTGTTTTGAGATGTGCCTCCAAATTATCTGACAAATGATACGTTCCAAATTAAGACCCTCATTACCCGTGCTTTTCTACTGCACAGCATTCTTCATTATTGTACTGCTGTATTTTGGGGATTTATTAAGCTTTGCTTGCTGGGTCCAGCAAGGGAAGCAGAGGACTAGGGTGAGGAGTAGCACAGACAGTGCTCTGCCAGCTGAGCCACTGCACAACTGCAGCCCACACTCAGCTCTGGGACCCCAAGGGACAGCTTTGAGGAGACAGAAACCTTGGAACACCATCCAGCCCTCCTGAGCCAGAGGCTTCTCCTCTCCCAGCACAGATCACCTTGGGTCTGTATAGCTAGTCTGTGCTTTGGGTGCTAGCAACAAAGGATATAGCAAATGACTTGAAACTAAAATTGCTTTTTCCAGGTGAAGTATCTTGTTGTTCCCAATCTCCTCCTGCTGAGAGGTCAGTGGGAAGGAGCCCTTTGGCAGCAGGTCCTGCTCTGCACCCAGGGCCCTGCAGACCCTGCTGCCAGTGTCATGAAGCCCATCACAGCTACTTCTGAGGGCAGTTTTGTGCAGCCCAGAGGGCACTGGCCACCACAAACAGTGCATCAGCCCTGCCTTTCCTCCCCAGAAATGTTTCTGAGCCAATGGCTTCTGTGAAATCCTGTGTTCCTACACAGAGCCCACAAATCTTTCCATGGTTCTTAGGTCTGGCACCAAACTTCTCTGAGTTCAGCTGAGCACTAATGACACTACAGATTACACGGGGAGGGGGGGGGGAGGGAATTCCAATCTCCACTTAGACATCAGTCCCTTCCTCCACATCCCTGTAACTTTAGGGAGAGAAAGGAATCGGGTACAAATATTTCAGGAGTGTGCTTGGGCTTCCCATCCGGGTCAAGGACCCTGTGGTGTAAAGCTCTGCTGCAGATCCCTCTGTGTAACCAAAGCCAAAAGAGATTTTAAAAACAAATTATCACAGCCTACTCTGCCACACATTAGCCCTCATCTGGTGGTGAATCAGCACCGCTCACATCATCGCTGACTTGCAGAACACATCCCTCCATCCCAGACATAAACGTTAATTAGTGAGGTTTCTGCTTCAAATTAGTGACGCCAAAGCACTTTGAGGCTCCCACATGAAAAGAGCCACAGAGGCCAAAGTGTTACTGTTCCTTTGGTCACAGTGTTTGAAATAGATCTCCTTCAATGGCTCTGCTTGCTCCTCACAGGTGGGTGGGTAAATGAGCCAAGGTCCCTCAGAAACACAAGGAGGCAGGAGCAGAGCTCTTTGAAGCTCCTCCACACTCACAGCCCTGTGCAGGGGAGGGGCAGGGGGTGTTAACAACTTTCAAAATATACATATGACCCAGAGAGATTAGGACTTTCAGAAGAGCCTTCAATGAGGATCCTTTTCATGTCTAAGATACATATCTAGTTCATTTACTATCTGCAGAGATGAAAGCAACCTCTGATGGTATCTTCTCTGCTCATCACCTTATCATATCAGCGATAAAAAGACCAGTCAAGCTTCCTGGCTTCGGAACTCATAATGCAATTATTAATATTTGCCTGGTTTTTCCTGCCTCAGATGAGGGTGTGTGTGAAGGAGAGAGGAGCAGGGCAGGCAGCTGGGGAGGGGAGAAGACCAGAGCAGGAGCAGCAGCTCTGATGGTTGCACCACTCCCTGCATTACCCCAGCCCTGGTGGGGAAAGGGCTCCTGCTCCTCAGGGCCCTGCTGCAGGTGACAAGGGGAATGTGCTCTAATCCTTCCATCTTTCACAGGATGCAGCATTGCCAGGGCTGCAGGAGCCAGGGGATGGGGAAGGGCAGAGCGCTCCACACCCCCGAGTACCACACCCCCATCGACCCACACAGCTCAGGCAGGCTCGGATCTCTCCTCCCTCACGGGTTTTCTGAAGCCTGTGGCATTCACAGAATCCCTCAGGAAGCCGTGTCAGGGAACTGCTCCTGTGTCAGGTGCTGTTCATCATCTCTGCGTGATCTGGGAGGGCAGGGGATGCCGCACACAATGGAAAGGAGACGGTGAGACGTGCGTCGTGCTGCTTCCACCACGCAAGGTGTGAAAAGTGCCTTCTGCAATAAAGAAATAACAGTAGTTAGGATTAATTGCAGGTTTAGAGGCAGGGAATCCCACTGGGTTATACACATATGGTAAAGCCCTTTCCCCAGTTTGTGCATGGAGAAAGGAAACGGTGAAAGACGAAGAGCTGCCAGCAAACGCACGCCGGGATGGATAAAAGCAACGGCAAAAAAGGAACTTTTGAAAGCACAATCAGATTTTCAAACCATAGATACTTTTTGTTCTAAAAACAAAAAGGAGTCTGTTTAGATTCCAAGATTCAATGTTCATTGTATAAACTTATTATAATGTGTTACACCCCTAAAACTAAAAGTGCTCTCTCTGGATGTCACGTGCTTGTCACTGCAGGTAAGACAAGGTCACACCAACTAACCTGGCTCACCCAGAACTGATGCTCACAGAAATGCATAAGCTCACAATCAGTTTTGCAGGAACTAAAGGACTATTTTTTCTTGATTTCAGCTTCTTCAACCAGTGTAGTAGTGACCAGGCACTGCAGAAAGTCAAAAAGTTTTATCAGTTATAAATTAGGGGTGAGAGAAAAAGATCCCTCTTTAAAGGACGTTATAACCAGGAATACTGCCCTCATCCATTGTGTTCTACACCCAGTGCTTTGATGGACTCCCATTTAGTGAATAAGAAATGTAAGTAAAACACTTTCTTTTCACATCCTTAAGTCCCACTTTGCATCCAAGTGCAACTTGAAATGTTGCATGTGATTCCCCACTGGTAAAGAAGTGTGGCATTCCCCTTTTTTTAATGTTATAAAATACGAAATGAAGAACTGATCAACAAAAGATTAAACAGAATACTTACTTAAATCACTTTGTTTAGTTATAGAACATGCTTTTATCTAGGAGAGAAAAGGAAAGGCCATCTTGAATAGAAACCATCTGTGCACTAATTATGTATCAAAAAGTTCCCAGGTTTTCTAGAAAAGGTATTATTTTAATTAATAGTATGAAATCTTTTAATTAATAGTATAGAATCATAGAATCAGGTTTTGTTGGAAGGGACATTTAAAGGCCATCCAGTCCAAGCCCTTGCAAAGGACAGGGGCACCTTCCAGGAGCCCAGATTGCTCAGAGTCCCTGAGGGTGCAGTGCATAACTGCACTGGGAACTGTCCATCCATCCATCCATCCATCCATCCAGATTTGAATTTTTTTTTTCAATACCATCATGCCCACATTGGAAATCTCAAATTCCTAGGCTGCACATGCCTCACACTGCCCTGTCCTGCCTGTGTGAGCGTTCCAACCAGTTCCTGCCCCATCCTGCTGCAGGGCACTCAGTGCTCAGGCACACACCTGTCTGCTCCAGCAGCACTGCCAAACCCCTTCCCGTGCTTCCCTGCTCTCCAGAGCACTCTCTCTTCTAGTCCTGTGCTCGGCAGCAGCCGAGAGGTGTTTAATACAACCCCATTTGGCACCTTCCCTCTGAGCTGCCTATTCCAGGCTGCCAATACAAGCACAGCAGCTCCAAACTGCCCAGCCGAGCCAAGAATTCTCTCCCTTGTGTGCAGCTCGCCAGCCAGAGGCAAATGCATGAACTTTAGAGATTATCTGGAGGGAATATTCCAGGAATTTAGATTTTAGCCGCAGCAGTAGGACCATACATCATTAAAGCTGCTTCTCCTGCCAATGTGAAAAGCAAACATCAATGATTTAAATCACGGTTCCCCAGTGGCTCATTTAAATCACTTGGATGGAAATCAGTCCACCTTGTCACTGTGGAAGAGGTAGAAATGGCAGTTGTGGATTCATGACTCCCAGGCCAACCCTCAGCACGGGACGTGGACCAGGTGACAATAAATCCTACAAGACACAGTATATAATAATAATATAATAAGCAGTTCTGTGATGTGTGGCACTGACGAAACCTGGTTCCACCAGCTGTGTGTGTTGTGTCTGGGGTTTCTGTTGTCTGTGTGACTGTTGACCAAAGCTTTCCCTGCAGTCAGTGTGTGCAGCACCGTGCTCTTCGGAGCTTTGTGAGCGTTAAGCTCATTGATCAGCTCCTTCCTGGGAGCACTTTCATGGAGCCTTTCTTTGATTGTCACCCACCAGCCCATTTCCAGACACCTGCACGAGGCACGGGGATGGAATTTGCTGCAGATGGGGACACACTCAGCCTTGGATGGATATGTATGTCCAAGGGCAGGTTCCCACCTGGACACAGGCAGGCCTGGCCCCACCCACACATCCCGGGATGTTCTGAGCAGCCTGTGAGATGCAGGACCCAAACCAGGCATCTGGCCCCCATCACTAAAGCTCTGTTCCAGGCAGATGCATCAGCAGAGGAGTCTCTGCCACAGAAAATCCACAGTTTGACAGGAGGAGCCTAAGGAAGGTTGGCAAAGGGAAGAAATGCTGCTGTGTTGCTACAGGTGAGCAGCTGATGCAGACAAAAAGCCCAGCCTTGTCCACAAAGAATCAGACCAAACCCTCGTTTCCCTGCAGCCAGAGGAGCTCTGCCAGCTCACTGGCACTCAGACGTGTTTAAATTGGTTTCAGTTTTTATGGCTGTGCAATAACCAACAAACAGCACACCCTGCCATGTAACAGAGATTCTTTGGCTCCACATTCTTCTGCCTGTTTGATTATTTGAAAGTGGCAGGTTTTATTGCCTGTATCTGTGAAAGAGACCGGATTTAGCATGTGAAAGATACCAGAACCCAGATCCAGGTGAACGCTCTGTGTGCAGGCAGCTGCCCACATTTTGACAAACTTCTTTGACACTTCCAGCACTGCAGAGGCATTTGAGAGGTGACAGCTGATTTCGGTCTCGGCGGCACTGAATTCTGAGCAGGGACACTCACACGAGAGGAGGGGCAGGCACTGATCTCTGCTGTCTGTGACCAGCTATAGGACCTGAGGGAATGGCTGGAGCTGTGGCAGGGGAGGTTTAGGTTGGATATGAGGAAAAAAGTTCTTCCCCAGGAGGGTGCTGGGCACTGCCCAGGCTCCCCAGGGAATGGTCCCGGCCCCGAGGCTGCCAGAGCTCCAGGAGCGTTTGGACAGCGCTGCCAGGGATGCACAGGGTGGGGTTGTTGGGGGGGTCTGGGCAGGGCCAGGGGTTGGACTGGATGATCCTGTGGGTCACTTCCAACTCAGGATATTCTATATTTCTACGATTGTAAGTGCTGTTATGAAATCTTCCTGGCTTGTGAACAAATTTTTAAAAAAAACAACAGAAGGAAAGAAAATAGAAAGACAGAAGTGATGTCACATCACTGCTCTGTCCATTACAGATTTATGGGAGTGACAGGGAGAACAGGACCCAGTCTGAAGTCCCTCCTGCTCTTTTGGCTGCTAAGTTGCCTCATCCTTTGCTCCCGGATGCTGCTGTGTCTGTCTCTGTATTGAGTAGGGTCAGGACAACATTTAGGTTGTCCTATATAAAAAGGTCCAACTATATAAAAAGCTGATATAATCTTCACACTGTAGAGAGGAAAAACCTCCACTCAAACCACTCAGATAACAAAAAAGATTTACCTTGGTAAGCCTGGAGAAGGCTGGGAAGAACCAGAGACAGCACAGAGAGGAAGGTACTATAATAAGAATCTGCTTTGTCTGCAGATTCACTTAAGCAGCTCAGCTCCTCGTGAGCTGATTTCAACCTCTACTTTTTAAAGTAGTAACAACTCCTTAATGAGGATTTTACTTCCTGTTGGGGGATACAACTGGCTTTATTTAGAGGGTCTTCAACCCCTGCTTGCTTTCTTTGTCCCACTCAATGTTTTTCTCTCTCAAATCTTTACCAGTGGCCAAAGGCAAAAAGAAAATTCTTCCTATTTGCATGCTAGCGAGGGCAGCAATATTATATGTCTTCCAAAAGACCCTTTTACAGGTATCCATCTGCCTTTCTAGTGGTTTAAAACAGATCAAGAAGCTGGCAGCTGGCAAATGCCCAGGATCTGATCACTCACAGCACAGGGAAGGGCTGGAGCTGGTGCCCCATGTGTCTGCACTAAAGTGTTTTCTCTTGTGGCAGAAAAGGTGGCAGAAAAGCCCTCCAGCCTTCCCAGCGCCCTGTCCGTGTCTCTGTAGCCAGCAGCATCTTAAGGGATCAGCAAAGAAATAAGAGATCAAAGAATATCATGAGAAAAAATGGTGGGTACTGAGCGGGCTGAATAGGAACAGGAACATGAGGAAACATGATAAATTCATGCTGAGACCTCTGAAGATGGGGATAAGAGGGTGACACGGAGAAGCAGAAGGATATGAATATAATTGGGATATGGTTTTAGCTGTGAGATCTGTTAAATTGAATTTCTGTTTGGTACAACATCCCTTGTATGTGTTAATCGCCGTGTGCTCCAGCAGCCAGATTTAGTGTTATTATCAAAAAGGGCTCCTGCCTTTGTCAAAGGAAGATTACAAATTATTCCAGATAAGTAATGAAACTAAAGACCTTTAAGACTAATTGGCCATTGTGCAGTCCTGTTAATATCCTTTCTTGTCTAACAAAAACCGAGAAGGCAATTAAGGGCAAATACCAAAAAATCCGTACCTGGTCTCTTGCGTGGAAATATGATTTATACACCCCCGGATTTTCTAATCAGGAGAAAAAAGTATGGCAAATGATCATCCATCAACAGCCAGCACAGCCAAGGAACTCCTGTCTTGTACTGACTGAGCTGGGAATGGTTTGAGATCCACTCTTTCCTAGGCTTGCCACTGAAAACAAAAATTTCAGGTGTGTTCCATATTAAATATGGAGTCGTGGTTTTTAATGAGTTTAGCCAAGCCTGAGCTGTCACAGTCTTTGAGACACAGCTGCTTTCTGAGGCCTCAGAAAGGGTCCTGCCCAGCAGAGCCTTGGCCAGACATGACACAGCCTCACAGGACCCAACTGTGCAAACCTGCTCAGGCTCTGACAGAAAAGGCACAAACAGACCTTGGAAAGTGCTCTGAGGCCTCCTGGACCTCAAACCACCTCTAATCAATCAGGGCCCAGCTGCTGCTTGGTGCTAGTATTAATAATCATCCTAAGCACTCGGTGCTTTTTTGCAGGATATTGTCTCTGCATTCATCCTTCTCCCAGTGCTCGAAGTCCCCCATGTTGCATTAAAGCAGAGAAGACAGGAAAACAAATGATTGTGCAAGTCATTAGCAGGTGGGGTCTGGGGAAACCAGCCATGGGTGTTGCTGAAGGGTGGTGATGGGCAAACCCTGCTCCAGCTGAAGGGAGAGAGCAGGGCTGGGCAATCCCTCTGGGGCAGCTGAGAGGACAGCCCTTCCCAGCCCTTCCCAGCCCTTCCCAGCTCTTCCCAGCCCTTCCCAGCTCTTCCCAGCCCTTCCCAGCCCTTCCCAGCTCTTCCCAGCCCTTCCCAGCCCTTCCTAGCCCTTCCCAGCCCTTCCCAGCTCTTCCCAGCCCTTCCCAGCACGCCTGAGGCGTTTGCTCAGCCTAAGGCTCACTTTCACCGTGCCTTTTTAATTCATGGCACCACTTTCTGCGGCAGTTCCTTGATCTTGACAAACTTTATCCTCTCTCTTACCTTAGCGTGTTACCTGCTGTGTTCATTTCCGTGACTGCCTTAATCTCTCCTGGATGGCTCACGTCAGCTTTAGATCTGTAACAACTTTATTGCTTTGTTTAATCCTGTGTTTCATGTTCACTTGCTCACTTGAAAGTGGGATAGAGTCAGTCTGATACTTGGGAGTTCAAGAGGAGGAACTCCTTCCTCCTCCATCCTTGAGCACCTTCCTGTGCTGTTTTCCTGAGGTTTCGGATCCATGTTTGTCAAACCATCAGAGCATTTTTACGTGGATGCAGCAGGAATTCCCAGGTCTACACGTACGTGCAGGCACGGGGGGAACTGTGCAGCTCTGGGCTCCACATCCTGCAGCAGGAGCTGCTCCCTGCATCGTGGGAGGCTGCAGGGAGGAAAGGTGCTGGCCCAAGGACATCACCCCACGGGCCCTGAGGGACCACCCAACTGTAACTGGCAGAAATCAGCTGCAAGTGCAGGGATTTCTTCTTTTGTCAATGAGGTAAGGCAGGATTAAAAGGAGAGAGATTTAGCCAAACCTTCTGCTAGGTGTTTAAACTTGTTTAATACAACCTGTCTTTTTTTATTTTCTAGCCCCAAGCCCCAGCAGGCTCCTCCTGAGTCTGAAGCTCTTGTGTTTGAGCTGAAGTGCTGTGTCTGCCAGGTGGATATCCTGGCTAATCCTTCACCTGTGGGAAGACACCTCTTTACTGGCATGGCAAGGTCTCCGTGAGGTTCTTATCCTAAACAAATCCTTGAAGATTTATGTCTTCCTAAAACACGATGGGATTGGTCCTGGGAGCCCAAAGAACAATGGGCTGAGAGAGGAAAAGAGAAAAATAAAAGCCTAGAGTTGAGAAAAGTGTTTTCTTCTGAGCAGGGGGCCTGTGAAGGGAAGCATTCAGGACACCTTCCAGTGGGAATGGCAGCCAGATGAAATGTGCCTGCACCCAGAGGAGGCCTGGTCCCTGCAGCTCCTGAGAGCGTTGCTGCATTGCCCACAACCTCCACAGCCTCTATGCAGCTTTTTTTTATTCCCCAACAAAGCTGAATCCACCAAACCAGTAAATCCACCAAGATTTAGTAGAGACCTCGTGGGTAAAACGTTGCTCCCTAAACACCCCCTCATGCTGAGGTGTTTTTGCAGTAAAAATCTGCCCTTTTGGCTGCTGTATCAGTGTCTTGGCAGCCTCTCTTGGCTGCTCCAAGTGGTCACTCGGCCACGGCACCTCTCGGCATCACCGTGAGAGCCAACAGGCACCCAGAGCCTCGCAGAGACGCTGCTGCTGCTGCTCAGAACACGGGTGGGCATTTACCTCTAAAAATCTGCTTTGTCTTTAATGAATTATTGCTTTTCGTTTTCCATGTGAGGCAGAAGCTGCAACCTCCCTGGTAAAAAGGATCTTAGGAAAGCTCATTTAAATTTCAAGGACCTCTTAGGGATAGTTGCTAATGGTTATGCTAATTGGCATAGGGTCTGAGTGACAGTTATGTCCTGGAATGATTCGCAAATCACATTTTCTTGGAGCTTATTAGCAGACTCATTAACTGTACAACAGTACATTACTTTCAGAAATTCAGATCTAAGCAGAAAATTAAAATTATTTGCTAAATGACCTAATAAAATCGAATAAAATGTGCTGAGAAAGTGAAAACTGAGGTATATCAGGACTCCAGAATTTGGCTAAAAATAATCTCCATTTGCCATTGATGCTCACCCATTCCTCTGGGAGTAGCTGTAGCCCAGGTGAGCCTCACTTAGGAACCTGTTTAGATACGAAAACCAATGAACTCAAATCAACAGCAGCAAATCCCAGCTCCTTGCATCCAGAGCTGGGATGGAGATTGACTGCACACTCAGGCAGGACTTTGTGCAGTGATCCATCTTGTGGTGCCTCCTCCACACCTCTCCTTCCCTCTGCAATTCCCCAGGCAAACAAAACCCCAAACCGCTGCACTTTCCTACTTCCCTGATGAAATTATTGGCAGAGTTATTTATAAAAATAAAAAGTCCTCTTTTTTTTTTTAAGTCAAAGAGAGCATAGGAAGGAATGAGAACCCAGGTATTCAGTTCTACTTACAGGTGAGACGGGATGCTATGGAATCTCCAGCCTGGTTAAGATGGTATCCAATCTTGCTCTGTGTGAACAAGACATTACCCAAACTTCACAAATTTCTTTAAATGAGCATATATTTAATTTTTTACAAAACTATCAGCTTTCCATGCTATTCAAAAGCATACATTTAAGTGTATGTAACATAGATGTGTTTCTACACAGTTAGAATGTTTGGTGTACCAACAAGACACTTCTTGCTAAGTCTCTGCAGGAAGGAAATCCGATTTGTGACTGTGTGTGAGCATGTGTACAACACTGATGCTCCCAATCCAAGTTTGGTGGCAGGCAAATCCTCACACATTTAATAATTGCCCACTGAAAGCCAGGACCTGCACAGTCCCCTGATGATGTACCACACAGCATCTCCATAACTTATGTCCCCCCATCTGACTCCTGAGTGCCAGGTGCAAAATTTCAAGCACCACTTCGACCTCCTCAATCATAGAATCAGGAATGCTTTAGGTTGGAAAGGACCTTAAAGATCATCTTGTTCCACCCCCCAGCCATGGGCAGGGACTTTCCACTAGACCATTTTTTAAATTTATTTTTCCTTTATTAGCTCTCTAAGTATACCAGCAAACAATAGTAGTATTTTAAGGGATTTAAAAGTCCTTTTTGAGGGCTTCAGTGCAAAAATCACAAGAAAAGCTGGGCTGGATCAGATACACTCCCCAAGGCACTCCCAGATCAGAAATTTCTCTTAAACTTTCAAGGAACCTGAAGTTCACCTCATATTCAGAATGAAAACATGATTTCTTTTGGTTCTGGATTTTATTGAGAACTCTTTATATATCTCAACTTCATAAAAGCTGGAGCTGTAGCAGAAATAACTGATGAGTGTATGGCTTTCCTGGCACACTGAAGTGCTTGAAAATTTCTCTCCAGCTCCCCATTTCTCACAGGCATTGTTACACTTGCAATTTATCTCAGGGTGAATAAAACACATTCTGCTTCATGACACTTTTTGGTTGGATTTTTTTTATTTTTTAAGGCATATAACAGCGGGTCTCAAATAGAATCCATGGGAATATTTTTCACTAAAGAAATCTCAAACCAAAAGAAGCTGTTTAATTCAAACATGTTTGTCAACCCCACAAAACTTTGTTTTACAAAAGCAGCAATCTGATAAGATTGGAGTGATAGGCAGAGCTTTTTTTCTTGAACTGGAACTTCAAAAGAACCAACTTCTGAAATAAAAGGTTTTTTAAAAACCCAGAAATTAGAATGAAATATTTTGATGCCATGGAAACGATCACTTCACATGAAAAAATACCTTCAGCTTTAATGCTTTGGAACTGAAATGCTGGAAAATTTGACAGTCTGAATAAATGAGGAAATCCCTTGATTTGTTTGTTGATTTCCTGGACCCGTTCCTCAGCAGGACACTGGCAACTCCTTACTACCATGAAATCAGCGTGATGTAGCTTCACTTTTTATCATGTCCAAAATTAACTTCTAAACCACCAGTCCTGGGACAGCCCTTTTGCCATCCCTTGTGCAGGTCACAGCTGCCTCATCTTTCTCCAAGTCCCTTTGCAGAGCAGCTGACCCAGGGTTAACAGGGACCTGTGCAAAGGCCGTGGGTGCTGTGGACATTTGTCTACTGGAACCTCCTGATGTCTGCTGCCAGAGTCCCACCTACCTTGCCTGTCACAGAGCTATACCTAGGTCCTGTGAGGGTAATTATAACTGCATTCAAGCCCAGAAACTCTGTTTTTATCTCAGCAGGTCTTTTAGAAGCTTTTCTTCAAGCTACAGCAGAAATGCTGGTTTAATCCACGTTATTGTTCATTTTCAAGGCCAGCTTGGATGGAACTTGGAGCAACCAGGGATAGTGGAAGGTGTCCCTGCCCATGGCAGGGAGCTGGAATGAGGTGATCTCTTAGATCCCTTCCAACCCCAATCATTCTGTGATTCCATGATTTTATGATTTTAATATGGTCCAAAATTAGAGTGGTTAAAAGCAAGTGGACAATCCCACTCGGGGCAGATGGAGAGGTCAAATCATGAAAAGCTTTAGTGGAAATTGGGGGAAATAGGCTCTATAGAGATTTGCTCTCTAGAAAAACCCTCTATTTTTGACAAAATCTGTTGTATTTTTCCCGTAACCCAGGGATTCCTCCTCTAATAAAGAGGGAAGAATTTCTTCCCAATATCCAATCTAAACCCACTCCCTGTCAGCTTGAATTGACAGCATAGATGGACGTTGCCTCAGGATCCAGACATCCCCCAAACTGGGATGGAAGGAGCATGGAAACCTTGACCCAAGTTTGGTCTGACCTGCTACCAAAAAAAGGATCAAAAGCCAAAATGTTCAACTGCAAGTCTGAACCTTCCTGGTGCTTCAAGAGCCAGACCAGGAGTTTCTGTGTGATGTCCCCTCAGTCACCGTGAGCAAAGAGCAGCCCAGAGGGTGGCCAGGAGACAGAACATCACCTGCACGTCCCCACCTCTTCTTCCAGAAGCCAAATAAGAAACAAAGACAAATAGAAACTCATGCCCTGGGAGCAAAGGACATCTAGAACAGCAAAACAGGAGGACGACTGGGCTTCTTTCAGAGTTCAGATTTGCAGTTATGATCTCCAAAAAGCCCGCTGGTGCTGCCTAATATCTGCGTCTTTAGACTTGCTTGAGCCTCAGGGGCTGTCTGGAAGTCTGTGGAGCCAAAGCAGCTTCACAACAGACTGTTCCACACAGAGCCTTTCATCCCAAGCCCCTTCCCCACTGGTGACCCAGCTGTGTCTCCAGATGAATTTGTGCTTGGCTCCAGCAGCCTCTCAGCGTGCTGTAAAATCATTCTGCTTGTTTAAACCTCACGTAAACTTAGGAACTCAGCAATCCACTCTGCACCTCAAAAAGCCACTCTGGGGTGATTTCTATTTTCATAGCTTTCAAAGGGGGGTAAAGAAACCTTGAAATTCCCAATATTGGACTGAGTGGGAGCGGTGGGGCACTGGGGTCTGTGGTGGCAGAGGAGGTGCTCGCCTTGTGAGCCCCCTTCAGTCTGGGGTTTTACCCCACTTCAGGTCTGCCACAAACTCATGGTGCTGCTACTTTGCTTCCCAATGTCCCAACAGTTCTGGGAGCTCTAACCACAGTTTCAAGGCATTCAAGCAGTGTTCTCCTGATTCTTTTACACGGGGAAAGTACCTCAAGCATTCACCCCTTTAAAAGCAAACCCCAAGTATTTGCAGCCCATCCTGTGGGTTTGTTGGAATTTTTCCCTGTAGCTACATCTTTCCACTCTATTCCTGTGCCTGTAGCAATAAAAACAAGGCAATAATTTACCTCCCACAGTTGTTGTACCGAAACTGGATTTTTATCCCAGTCTCTTATCTTCTCCATTCAGAGCCAACATATCTTATTACTTTGCAGCAAACATGGTCAGAGATGAAAGATTCTCTCATACAGTTCCCTTTCTATCAAACCACAAGGCTCTATCCTTCTCTTTCATTCCTCAGTCTCGGGTTTTATTGTCTCTGTCACATGTGATTTTGGCTTTCATGTAACGTGAATATGTGCATTTATCTATTTATCCCCTTTATCACAACCAAACAAGATTGGAGTCACTTTAAAATACCTGGGCACTGAATGCTGTTTCATCAGATATTCCCAGCAATAACTTACCACGCAGACTTGGGGTTATGCAGATACCAGAATAAAACATTTTTGAAGACTTTCAGTATTTCCATACATTCTCTTTACATGTTTCATACATGAGTGTGTCACACCAGGAAAAAAACTACCTGGAAGGGTCATGTTTTCATCCTAGAAGGATCTGACCAGGCCAGATCCTGCCCATGCCAGCACAGGGGAACAGACCCAGAGGACAAAACTCGGGCAGGACTTGGCAGGACATTTTGGGAGGCTCTGGGACTGTCTGAACTGAATCATGTTCTCCTCCCCATATCAGCAAAACACAGCCCAGCTGCAGGTAAAGGATTACAATTCTTGATCATTCAGTAGCACTGTTAATTATTTTCCCCTCTATCTTCTCCCTTCAGATCTCAGATTTTTTTTTATCATGGTAAAGGGTTGTGTTTGCTGCTGCCTCAGTGAGCAGCATTTCTATCCTGCTGAGGGAGAAATGGTGGTCAGAAAAATAATCAGAGTTCTGAAAACCATTTAAGTGGTAATAGTTCACCTTTTTAATTTGTATTTTGAGGATGGAATGGAAGAAAAGCCAGAAAGATCAGGGTGCCTGAAGGATTAGTACCTGATTTGAGTTTAAAGGAGTAATCACATCACCTAATTTAGTCTCCTAATGTCAGAGGCTGCATTTCTCTGGATAATCAGTGAAACAAGGTGATGATTCCAGAGGGAGACTCAAACTGTGCTTCAACTACAAAACTTATAAGCACTGCCCATCCTTGTAATGTTCAAATTTTTATTTCTATTTCACTGTGGCTCATCTCCCTTTCTGCTTTCCAGAAGGGAGCTGGGGCAGGTTTCAGCCAGATCCTGTTCAGGACAGGCAGCAGACAGGGGTGAGTGTTCATCACCGATCACTCCCACTGATGCCTTTTCTCCTGGTTTCAGGAAGGAACACTGGACACGGTTGGAGGTTAGAGGGTCGAGGGTCATTTACCTCAGTATTTTAACAGGATCCTGTTCTGATACATCACGTCGCAAAGCCCACCATGCATGCATGCTCTTCTCTTCTTTCCTTCTTCTTCTCTTCCACCCCACTCACACACACAGCTTACAGACCTGATCTCCCCGGGGGCCAATAACTTTACAGAACATGTTCTACTGAGGGGAGCCGTGGCTGCTCAAGACAGTAGGATGTTTGGTCTCCTGGCTCTACAGGACCTTGGAGCTGTGCTGAGTTATCAGACTTAGAGAAGTACAAGTGTGCATGCTGATACTTGTGGATACACAGAGCTGTGTAACAGGTATAAAAAGAAATAGCAAAAAATCCTTTTGGCATCACCACCCTGACACGGGGACCCTTTCAGCTCGTTTGAGATAAGCAGTGGCTGGAGCCACGGCAGAGGAGCCCTGAAGATCCCCCAGACTCATTTGGTCCAAGAGCCAGTGCAAATCCCACTGCACAGAAGCAAACCCACAGTTTTCCCATGGATGCCACAGTGAGTCCACTTTGACGTGGCTGCTTCGCAGTTGTCCACCCACCACCGTTCAGCTGAAAGGTGGGGTTGGGATGGTGGAAAAAGAGACCCAACCAGGAGCATTGCTGGGTGTGATTTCCCATTCACACCTCTAATTAATGTCAGCGGAGTCGTCAGCGGTGCAGTCACATTAATTACATGAGAATGACAGCTGCAGCAGCTTTCAGAATAAGTACAGTTTCACCAGAGTGCCAAAAAGGACAGGCCTTCCACATAACATGAAGCTGAATGTATTAAGAAATAAATTGTGATTTGTATATTTCAATATTAAAATAGATTATATTACACTAACAATAGGAGAAATTACCAAAAAAAATGGGGAAACACACTGTAGGAATAGTTAGTGCAATGTTTGTGGTAATTCCTTACCAAAAGTTTCCTGGAAGAAGAAAGTCTAAATATTTCCACAGTGGTCGTTAAGGCTTCCAAAATCTTGGGAAGGCACCACCTGTTCTTCAGGCCTTGGCTGCAACAGAGTCTTGGGAGAACAAAGGCACATGAACCACTCATGGTGGAAGCTGCATGGCCCTGCTGTGGTCTGAGGGTGCTCCACACCCCTTTGGTGCAGAGACCATCCTTGCCATGGAGCCCACGATGGATGGGAAGACTCCAAAGGGTGATTTAGACCATGCATGGGCTCAGTCACTTCATCACGGGGAGCTTGGGTGCTCTTGGGGCGTTGCTGGTGGCTGTGGTTGGGTGGGAGGGTCTGACTGGACAAACCCCTGAGTCAGGGGAGTCATAGCGAGATGTAGGTGAGGACGAGGATGAGGATGAGGATGAGGATGAGGATGAGGATGAGGATGAGGATGAGGATGAGGATGAGGATGAGTCCTGTCAGAGGGGGCCTGTTCCAGGCAGTGGGGCTGGGGTGGTAGCAGAGGCAGACAGGCCTGTGGTGCCTCCATCACAGGAACACACAGACATCCAATTATAGAAGCACTGAAGTTGGAAAAGGCCTCCAAGATCATCAAGTCCAACCATTAACCAGCACTGCCAAGCCCACCACAACCTGTTGCAGCACCTCTGTCCCAGCCAAGCTCACTGCAGAGATTTGCAAAGCTCCACTGCTGGCAGGGCAGGCAAGTCTGAAGTGTTGTCCTTTTGCTGGCTCCTCACTGGAGAAGGACTATTTCCACTTACACTTAATGTCTTCATGTGAAAAAAAAAAACCAACCAAAAAACAACTTCCAAACTGTAGAGATCAAAAACCTTGCTACAAACAGCATTCTGCCACTGCACATTAACAGCACTGGGAATTTCATTTTTTCCCCTCCCATTAAGAGATATTTTCCTGGCCATTAACATCCCCACACTCCTGTGCAGAAGTGCATTACCTCTAACACGGGAGGGCTGACAAGCAGCAAGAGATGTGTAGCTCCCTGATGGTTAAATCCATAGGAAACCTCTGGTGTTTAATGAAACCCCTATGGAGACCTCCATATTAGCCATGGTTTAATGCTCCATAATGGCAGTGAATAATTTATCTATGAGCAACAGCAGCTCCTGGTTCTCTGTGCATTAGGAGTTATTTATGAGGTGATTTTAACAGTTTCACACTGGCTGGTCATTATGTCACTGAGGGCTGACTGTGGGCACTTGTAGCCAAGGAGGGGAGAAATACTTCCCTATCGCTGGCTGAGTGGTAAACAATGACACGGGAGCACTTCCACGGGGTTTGTGCACGGCTGGGGAAGGACAGCAGAGGGAACAGCTCCACCAGAAACCTTCCGAGACCTCTGCACAGCCAGCAGAGCCCACTGCTCACCCCACTGCCACCAGCTCTGCTCCAAGGACCCCCCTGCAGCTCTCATCCTCCTCCTCCTGTGTCTGATGGCACCTTCCATCGCCCTCTTCCTGTATCCAATTACAACAACCATGCAGGAGAAGAGGTTGGGGAGCAAGGGGAGTGCAGGGAACAGCCCGGGGACAGTGAAGAGCTGGACTGCCAGGACACGGCACCACATTTAGATCTTCTGTGGTCCAGTGAAAAATACCTGCTGAAGTGTCCCAGGACAGTGGAGAATGGTCACAAGCTGGCCAAACAGATAAAGGGTAATTCCTGCAGGTGATTCCTGCACTTCCTGGAGCTCACAGAACACTGCACACCCACCTGGCTGCCCCTTCATCTCCAGGTGTGTGCTGCAGGCAGGTGTGGGAGCAGAAACCATGGGAAAAGGACATTGAGAGCACGGCCACAAAGCTGGAGCACAGGATTTCATTGCAGTGTGACAGCAGACACAGGGCACTGGCAGAGAGGGGTGACACCACAGGCAAATGGAGAGAGGCAACAGGGCAGCCAGGCTGGGATGAGGAGGATGGAGAAGGTGGTCTAGCCACCAGCTGGCCAGAAGGGACAGTGAAAACAGGAGGTGTAGGAACGAAGCAGAAAGTGACTAACCATGGAATTGGGAGATCTACAGAACAGAAAGAGCAAAACCACAAAAACTAGCAGGAGGTGCCACAGACCAGCACTGTGTGAGGCTGGGATATCAGTGCCCTGCAGAAGGTGAGGACCCTGCTGCCAGGCACAATCTCACTTTGTGCCAGTAACGCTCTGGCCTTGGCAGATCAGCAACTGCTGCCACAAGAAACAAAATAAAGACAAATATTGAAGCAAACATGTTAACAACCCAGAGCAGGACCGTGGTTAGGAGCAAGAAAAGAGCAAGAAGGCACAAAATTTGAGAGCGGGTAGTAGTTGTGGCAACAACACAAGAGGGTTTCTTAAATGAGATTTGTTGGGTTTGTGTTGGTTTTATTCTTTAAAAAAGTTTCTGACAGAAAACCAACAGCAGGACATGAGAAATGGGGGCAGATCAAAGCAGACTGCTCCTTTGCTCCAAAGCTGCAGGATCTTCCTCCAGCAGTGTTCCTGAGGCTCAGATCCTGGCTCAGCTCTCTCCTCTGGCAGCCCTCCTCCCCACAAAGAGCTGCTCAGCCAAACCTGCCAGCTGCACGATGGCAAAAGTGCTGGTCTTTTAGGGAGCTTCAAGTCACAACTTGTCCTGAGTTCGTTCTCCAAGCCAGAAATGGACCCCTCCTGTTTTTGCCTGTTTCCCAGGGCTCTGCAGGTTGTGCTAAATTCAATGGCAGATGTGCTGCTGCAAAAATTGCCGAGCAGATGCGCTCAGTAAGAAGGTCCTGCAGCTAAACCGTTTTTTCAGACTGGAAGTTCACCTCAGGAGAATTTACTTAAGGGGAATGCAACTCCTCAGCTGTACATATGGGTTTGCTGAAGCCAGTTAAAACACATTTGCTTATCACAAGGAGCATCATCTGGCTGTCTGCATTCAGCCCAGCAGAAGCGCTAAAAATAAACCTCGTTTCCACTGTCCTTTTCCCCACATGAAAACTTCCATCACTGTGGAGTTCTGCCCCAAGGTGTCCCCTTGCCTCCTGTCCCCTTCCAGTGCATCTTGCCAGGTGTGTGCTGTGGAAAACCTTCTGGAACTTCAAGACCTTATTCCAGTGGACCAGCTCTCATCCGTCTTCAAACAACAGAAGACATCCTTAGCACTCCTAAAATAATCCTTTTTCCATAGCCTTACTCACAGAAAAAACAGCTCAGACACTTTTGCTGAGTCCTTCAGAAAAACGACAGACTAAGACAGGTACCCAGCACAGAAAATTTCAGCTTAAGCTGTTTGTTTAAAAGAGGACAAAAGGGTTTTATAATGGGCAGTGCTGGGCCAGCACAATTGTGTATTGTGGCTTTGGGACATATTCAAGCTGGCCAATATCTGGGCTCAGGGAAGAACTCCTTAACATGCAAATAGTGCTATGAGCCAAAAAATGTACTGCAAATATCAGGGGGAAAAGTGCTATCTTAGATACCAGATCTCCTGACTGCAGGAAGAAACTCAGAGATTTCAGCATTTACTGAGCAGATCAATACCTCTAAACTGAATCCATAAACCTCCCAGAGAAAACCCCTCCTGCTGCACCACGCTATCATTTTTTACTTTTTTTGCTGTATCACAAATCTGCCATGGGTGCTGGCTGAAAAGTCATAATGCCCTGGAAATACCAGCTCTAGATTCCCAAAGGACCTGAAATTATTCTCCATTCATTCAATGAGAAATGAACCTGCACAACAGCTTCCAGAGTTAGACTCCTCATTTTCTAATAATTGTCATTACCTGGGCAGAGAGAGGCCAGTGCAGAGTGGACAAGTCCATTTTGTCACTCACCTGAGCCCCCTCAGCCTTTTCACCCTGATTCACTCAGAAGCATTTCTGTGGTAATTTCCCTTCTCCCTCCTTTGCCTCAGTCTGGCAACTCTTCATTAAAAGCCCCCCCACCATATTTTCTACTGGCAGTTTTTATTCACACAGCTCCCACTTGTCAAGTGCTGTGCCTTGAACCACCCACCAGACCTGCCCAGGTGCCTGTGAGGCAGCAGAGAGTCTCACAGGCACAGACTCTCCTACCCCACCTGTATCAACGTGGGACTCTCCCATTCACAAGCTCTGACCTGGGACTGAGCTCGTTTCCAGCTGCTGCAAGCCAGGAGCGTCTAGAAACCAGCAAGACTCTCCTGGTGCACAGCAGCTTTCATAGAGAGTACCTTATTTTGTCTTATTTTACCCAGAGGGAGTGAAAGACTGAGTCACCTTCCTTTGTCACTGCTTCAGAGAAGAAGACTTGGCTAAAGAAGCAATGGGAAAGCCCAAAAGCGAAACCCTTCACTATACAACCCTTTGCTTCACCGTCCTTTTTCCTTTCCTGAACACCAAACTAAACAGATGTACCTAGGAGAGTCACTTCCATGTCTCTCCATTGTTTGAGAATTAAAACTTCTCTCCTTTTTTTCTTGTGGGCTTTCTGCTCAAATTCAAGGTAACACCAGGCAGTGAGGAAATGCATCCAGCAGTGACGTGCTGACGTCAAAGGTGGGATAGGAGGGATGGCATTTTCACAGGGCTCTGCTTGACAGCAGATACCTGGAACAGGCTTGCACTGGGAAGAAAAGTGATTTCCTGACATTTTCAAATCAAGAGTATTCAGAAACAAGGTTGGAACAATTGCACACTGCCGGGAAGATTTAACCTTGGAGTGGGTTCAGCAAACTCCATTTTCTTCAATTTTTTTCCTGTGATAGCACGAACAATAGCTCTTTGGTGCTTTTAAATGTTTTTAAGTGGTTAGAGAGAAGAAGAAGTTACTCTAGTTGGAATTTCAATATGCATAACTGCAGTGACTCACACTGTGGAAATTATTTATTTACACTTTTAAACTGGGTACTTTTACAAAGCTGACTGCTACTGAAATCAACGGAGGTGCTTCGGTGCTTTTAAACATTTCCCCATCTGCCTCTGTAAGTCTTCTGGTTTTACAACATTCCTTAAAATCAGGGGTTTGCCTCCCTTTCAGGCAAGTTACAGACAGGAATAAGTGAGAGCTGAGATATATTCATGCAATAAAGCACAGATGCTCATTGAACATGTGGAGGGGGAACAAACTGTGTCAATTTTATCAAGGCTCTTGTGGAGCAGGGTCACAACATCCATTACAGCCCTGCTGTGCTTCTGCCCAAGCTCCCCAGAGGTGACATAACTCACCTGGGGAGTGCCCAGGACGGTGACAACGGGGAGAACTTGTGGGACACCTTCTCCTCCCTGCTCCAAACTGCTTCCAGCTCAGGCTGTGCTGAATTGGAGACAAATTGGGTGTACTAAAACCCTCACATTAATTTCCATGTGCTCACAGAACGGGGGAAATAGTAAGAAATCAATGTCAATCCATCCTCCATCCTGTAGTTTAATGGATTTCCATGTTCTCCTCTTCTGTTTCCTTCCCAGGATGTCATGAGGGGAGTAATGGTGGTACAAATGATCAGACATATTTAAAAACAAGATATTATGGTTTTTTAAATCTACAGCAACTGCAACAACCCCCTACAGAGTAACATTTGTATAAACTGTTGATGAAAGGGAACTTTTATGGGAAGTACAGGAGGAGAAAAATCAGTATATTTCCAGCTAATCAGATGAAAACAGTAACCACTATGTAATTATTGCAAGAAAGTTGTTCCATCTGCACTCAGGCAAAACTTTGCAGCATCCCTGCTATTTAAATCTGCAATTTGTCCTTGCTGCAGATATAAAATATAACCATGACACAAGAACAAATGAGAAATGATGCCTTGGGGGAGAATAAGTTTAGGCTGGAAATTAGAAGGATTCCAGCAGTAAAAGGAATGAAGTATTTGAGCATTCTTCAGCTTGGAGTAGGAAGAATAGAAAAGCCGAGGTGGTTTTGTCCTGTGTGTCATTAACTTCACCTGATCCAACACAAAAACGATTTGCAGCAGGCTGTAGAAATTGGAGCTTTTGGACCGAAAGCTGCGAGTCCATCTGAGCTGCTCGTGAATCCAAATCCATGTGTGGGCTCGTAAAAGCAGCTGAGGGAGGTCTCCAAAGAGCCCTGCGTGGGCAGGTGTCTGCAAAACTCCAACCTGGAGTGACCTGTGGCTGCTGCTGGCAGCCAGGGCTGCGGCAGGGACGGAGGGGTGTGTTCCCAAGGGCTGTGCTCCCAAGGGATGTGTTCCCAAGGCGTGTGTTCCCAAGGGATGAATTCCCAAGGGGTGTGTTCCCAAGGGGTGTGCTCCCAAGGGATGAGTTCCCAAGGGATGTGTTCCCAAGGGATGTGTTCCCAAGGGATGAATTCCCAAGGGGTGTGTTCCCAAGGGATGAATTCCCAAGGGGTGTGTTCCCAAGGGGTGTGCTCCCAAGGGATGAATTCCCAAGGGATGTGTTCCCAAGGGATGAATTTCCAAGGGGTGTGTTCCCAAGGGATGTGTTCCCAAGGGATGTGTTCCCAAGGGATGTATTCCCAAGGGATGGCTGATTCCCAGGGGAAGCGCAGTTGGGGCTCAGCCAGGGCTCTCAGCCAAGGTGTGCACGCTTGGCAAAGCCCACACTGACGTTACCTGGGCTGTATCAGCTGAGCTTCCATTTCCAAGGCTGCCAGCGTTTGCTTTTGCTGGAGTGACACTTGGAGAGGAAAAAAGAGCTTCTGCTTTTTGACCTTCACCACAGGAGGCAGAAGTCCATGTCCAACAAAGTAACATGCAATACCTTTAAAGCCTGGAGGGGTGTTGTTGATTGTAGGTTGGATTTTTTTGTGGTTTATTATTGTTTATTTTTTTTGAGCTCTGGAGTAGTGCCAGGTCACATGAAAGCCATCTCCAGCTGAGGCACAAAAAGACCACAGCAAGGAAGCAGAGAGCAATTCTGCTGTGTGGTTATTTGACCTTGACCCTCTAATTGCAATGGAGAAAAGGCCACTGAAAATGTCTTTGAGCCCACGCAGTTTGAAGGTGCCCAGCAGGATGCAAGACACTTCATGCCAAAGCGCAGCCATGTGGTTAAATAACAATCTAAATAGTCAATATTTGCTGTGACAAACATGGGGCAAGGAGCTTGTGGTGCAGGAGGGTGAGAGCAGTGTGGGAATTGTTCCACTGCTGCTTTTGGTTTAAGCAGTTTAGCAATTAACATTTCTAATCACTGCTCTGGTAGAGCTGACCTTGCAGAAGGAAGAGAGATTCCCCACTTGGCAGAGATCACAGGCAAAGGCAGGAGGAAACCCAGATGAAAGGTGGGGGTGAAGAAGGTGCTGTCATGGCCATGTGACCCTGCACCTCAGGAACAGAATGTGTTAACAAAGGGCTGCTCTGAGCCAGGGAGGCACGTGGAGGAAGACTCCTCTCCTTGCCAAGGGAGGTTAAAAGGATCCATCAGTCACATGGAACTGTTTTAATTTAACACCTTTATCAAGGATAGGCTTTTAAATGAGATCAATTGGAATCACTGACAGCAAACACAGAAGACCAGAGCAAGTAAACAACATTAACTGTGTTTGGCTCTGTCGTGCCCACTGGCTTCAGGGGTTTGGATGCAATTCTTTGCTGATGGAACAGCAGACCAGGCTGGTATATAATGCCCACTCTGACTATAAAAACCCAGAGGATCTTTATTGTTGCTGTGCAACATTCCAACATTGCAGTTATTTGACAACTTCATGCCCCAAATGCCCTCAGTTTATTTTGCTGCCTGCTAGCTGGAGCACCAGTTTCTGCAGCTTCTCTTGCTTTCAGTCAGCATCACATTGCTGTCCTTCCCCTCTGTATGGGCAGGGTATTGCTGCCTCCAGAGCAAAAACAAACCCCACAAATGAAAAAAACCCACACAGCAAATCCCTAAATCCCTGAGCCCCCCAAACCCCATTGTCAGCACTTCGTTCTCAGGACAAGGCTCACACCATGGAGCTGCTTCTCCATCTGGAAAGCAACAGAGTTTTTGCCTGATGTTTTGTTTTCTTCAGTGACAGTTTTATTACAGGAAGAAAAATGAATATTTGTGTTTGCAGCACTTGTCATGCCACTTGTGGGGTAGCGAAAAAGGATAAAAGTTGCATCAGAACTGACTCAGCTGCAGACCAAGCCATCCCTCTTTCCTCTCCTACAGCCTCCCTCCTGCCCCTCTCACTCCTCCTGTAACTTATCTTCTTATCTGTCTTATCTGCCAGTGTTTCACGTAGAAAAAAATCATCTGGGAAGACATTTAACCATCTTCAGCTGGGCTCTACTGTACAAGGCACTGCCAACAAAGTTCTGCTCTGTTCTCACACAAAATTTGTGTGAGATAAAACTTGCAGTACAGGACTTTAGAAGATGCTCAATCTGCCCTCTCTGGAAACAAGAGGGAGAAATCCATATTCTGAACACCTGCAGAGATCTGTTTAGTAACCAATCACTTTAGGAATCTGGTGCCATGTATAGATGGTTTCAGGTAGCTGGAGGTGAGTGCGTTCCCCCCATAAACCCAAGAACACCACGTGTCCAGCACTGTGCCAAGATGAAGGAGCAAAATTTAGAAAATCCCAAGCAAAGATCTCTGCAAAGTATCTGAGTTGGCACATCCAGGTGCAATCCCTGCAGGAGCACACCAAACCCTGAGCTGCATCTGAAAACACCCCAGGACCTGTTGATCAGAGCAGCTGCATCCCCAAAATGGCACAGCACAGCCACTCCCTGGCAGTGGCAGCACACCCAGGGGTTCCCAATCTCTTGCAAAGACAACGAGTTCAAGCTGCAGGACTTGAACTTGCTCATATTTTTTTTTTTTTTTTACAGGGGCTAAAAGAAATTAGATACCTTGTTTTTTATAACATTTCTTTACAATATCCCCTGAAACTCCCTTACAAAACTCTTAAGTAGAACCACTTTGCTATAACTAAGCAGACACATGCACAGTGATCTTTAACTGCCTTTCCTCCACAAACCTTTAAGCTCCTGCTGGAACTTACAGTGCCACCATAGTTATCAGCCTGTGAGGGGCCTCAGCAACAGAGAAAACAGAGCTAAGCCTTAAAAAAAGGGTTTCCATGACTGAAGAAATAACACCTCTTTCCATGCTCAGTGTAAATAATGCTGGGTTCAATGGGGACCCCTTGGGAGGGGAATCAATCCCACCCACGGGAAATAAAGTGGTGCCATTTGTATGTTAAAAGAAGAGCAGCACAAGCCAGTTACAATAATGACCCATAAAAGTGAAATCACAGGAGCAGGGCTCTGGCTCTGCGATTTATACCTCTCCACTGGTAAATAATGGGGACTCTCACTGTTTTTCTCTTTCTTGTACAAGAGTTCCCATTATCTGAGCCAGAATTGAAAATGCAAAGTGAAGCAGATGTTTGTCAGAGCCCTGGAACTGTAACTCTCTGCACCTCAAAGGGAAAGGTAACAGTTTGCATTTCAGACCTGTCTGTGCAATGCTAAATCAGGAACCTGCCAAAAGGTCACCAGCCTCCACCAGTGCCGAGACACAGAAGTGGCACCCAGTGCTCAGTTCAGTGCCAGAAATGTGTTAACATCCCAGTCATAGCTCAGCTGAAATGCCACTTTCTCAGCTGGAGCTTGGAGAGCAGTCACAGCTCATCCCTGCTTCTCATCCTGGCTTCGTGGAGATCCTCGCCCAGGGAACATCCTGCCCTGTGTGTGGACAGGGAGCAGAGTCTGGGGCTTGGGGTGCTTCCCTCCCCAGCATTTGAACCTCCACAGCTCTGCACATCTGCTCCTGTCACAGCTCCATAGCTTTTTGTCCTGGCAAACACTGGCACAGGGTGCCCAGAGAAGCTGTGGCTGCCCCTGGATCCCTGGAAGTGTCCAAGGCCAGGTGGGATGGGGCTTGCAGCAGCCTGGGACAGTGGAAGGTGTCCCTGCCCATGGCAGGGGATTTGGAACAGGAGGTTCTTTAAGGTGCCTGCAACCCAAACCATTCTGGGATTCAAAAGGAGGAGCAGGGAACACCAGAGGAGGCACCTGGGGGTGCAGGAAGGACAGACTGCCCTGCACAAGAGGCTGAAGGGAGGCACAGGGCCAGGGAGAGACAAGCAGGTCCAGCAGAGAGCCCAGGAGAGCCCACAGGAGGTGAGGCAGAGTCAAGGCTGGGCAGAGGCAGCAAGCAGCAAGGCCAGGCTTAGCACACACAGAGCCCTGCCCAGGGAAGGAGCTGGGTCGATGGTCTGAGATTAAATGCAGCCCCAGCAAGGGCTGGAGGCTCAGATGAAGTTCAGCAGGACAATTAGAGCCTGTGAGGGCCCTGACAATAGCAACTCTAACATATTTGTCTTGCTTTAATATCACAGTCCTAGTGCTGGAGGAATTTGCATTTTGTTGCTGCATCTCACTGGAGGATCAAAATTTTTCTCTGCACTGTGTGAAGAAAAATGTGACATAAATCTGTCTGTAGGATTTTCTCAGTGCAGTGCCCATTTCAGGTGCAAGACCTGTGCTGGTCCATGGACACCCCTGCCTCACCTTTGGCTCAGCAGGGCCAGCCTGACCCCCTGGCTCAGCCAGACATGGATCCTGCTCAAGGCTGCTTGCTCCAAGCAAACCCAGTTGAGTTTTATTCTTCATGTCTTTGTCCAATCCTGGAAGAAATTCAAATTCACTCTTCTGCAGCCCAGAACTGATCCATGAGCGCAGAGTACAGCTTCACAGCAAACCCATCACAGTTCCCTCGAAGGACAGACTGTTTTTCTCTGTATTAACCTTCATTTTCACCACGCTGTGCAGCACTCAGAAAAAAGCTGCAAAGAGGTGATGGGAGCAAGGTTAAAGAGCTGGCCCAGAAGTGCCTCATCCCAGTGGCAGGAAAAAGTATTTGTACCCTGTTCACCAGTCTGTAGCTGCTGTGCAAATCCCGTAGAGGACTTTGGGAGCTCTCCCAACTCAGGTAGACATTTCATGCCACCAGCGGGATCAGGCAGGGTAGAGTAGGAGGAGTTGTGTTTAGGGTGTTCTGGGATGTTTGGTGATCTATGATTTTTGGTGATGTGATCTGGGATATCTGTGGTGTGATCTGGGATGGCTGTGGTGTGATCTGGGATGGCTGGGATGTGATCTGGGATGTTTGTGGTGTGATCTGGGATGTTTGTGGTGTGATCTGGGATATCTGTGGTGTGATCTGGGGTATCTGTGGTGTGATCTGGGATGTCTGGGATGTGATCTGGGATGCCTGGGATGTGATCTGGGATGGCTGTGGTGTGATCTGGGATGTCTGGGATGTGATCTGGGATGTTTGTGGTGTGATCTGGGATGTCTGTGGTGTGATCTGGGATGGCTGTGGTGTGATCTGGGATGGCTGGTGATGCTGAGGCATGCACAGCTTTGTGACATCCATTGGGGGATAGAGAAGTGAAGCCTCCACCTGCTGCTGGAGCTCATGTGAAGCCAGGGAAGAACAGAACCAGCGCCAGTTTTGGGGTGGATGAGCAGCTGCTGCGGGTGGGGGCTGTTTCCCCAAAGGTGTTCCTTGACTCATGGGGACTTGTCACACTCTCACCAATTAATCAGACTCACCCAAGTGACTAAAACACCCCCGTGAAGCTCAGAGTCTGACACACAGCCCTTGTGGAGCTAAAACAAGCATCACAGAAGTGTTTGGTTTGTTGGGTTTTTTTCCTGAAGACTTTTCATAAGTCGCCAAAGAGCACAATGAAATTACAAAACCGAAACAAAAAAATGCCCAAGAGACATTTTCATGTGTACCTTGCGTGCATTAAAATATATAATAAGGCTTTATGAAATAGGCTGTGTTTCTCCTCCAGACAGTCACGATGTGTAATAGGGCTCATTTGAATTGGAAAAAAGAAAAGTCTTGGAATCATTCTAGACATAATCTTGGAGCTATTCCAGTAAATTCAATTTATTTTGGACTGTGCATGTGGGTCTGACTGAGCTGTGGAAGGTTTGGGAGGGTTTTTGGAACCTCTGTGTTAGACTTTTATCTCTGTTGCACAAGTGGGAACCTGAAACACTTGGATTTATGGTGTGAGATTCACTTCAGCTTTACATCTGGATACATTAAGCAAGATCATACTTTGGCTCCCTCCCTACACGTTTTCCTTTTTTTCAATGCAGATGAGAGGGAAAGAGAAAGTTACAGCTCTTCACATCCATAGCACCCAAATGACATTTATGTTCAAAAAAACGAAACAAAACAAAAAAAAAAGGAAAAAACAGCAAAATATTTTCTCCTCTTTTGACTTAAGTTTCTCATTTAAGTCACTTAAGGTCTTGAAGTGCGGGATGAAAGAAGTGAAACTGCCTTCCAGTGTCCACAAAGACTTTGAACTGGAGACAGTTGCATTTTCCACTTGATTTCTCCCAAGGAAGTCTGTTTCCTCAGCTTTGTGGCAGTCCCATCTCTCTGTCATGTGGCAGGGCTTTTCCTTTTATCTAACTGCAAACACAGGGACAGGCAAAGCACGTGTGGGACTCCTGCAGGGTCTCAGGGCCCGGGGCAGCCCCAGGGGATCTGGGGCTGATTTATCTCCTCACCCGGGCTGGGATCAGCCCTCCCTGCCTCCCCCTGCCAGAGGCCAGCCACAGGGAATGGTGCTGAAATTCAGGGAGGTACCCCAGGATCCAGCAGCAATGACAATGAATTCGAGCATGCAATTACTGGTGCTTGGGATTGTTTCATTAGAGATGGGCTTTTTTAATAGGGATGCCGTGGGCAGGAGAGGTAATTATCAGCTGCTCAGCCCAAGTGAGCACAACTGGGGAGAGCTTGGGAGTGTTATTGCAGCCTGGTTTGTGCCGAGCAGAAGCTGGACAGGAGAGGTAGGAACTGGTTACTTTTATGATTTTTATAATTTTTTTACACTTTAACTCAGATCAAGAGGTTCTGCCTCCTTTTGCCAGTCAAAGGATTTCATCTCTAGTGGTTGACATAACCATGAAGTGGAAGCCAAGCCCATCAACACACCCATTAATGAATTAAAGTTTATTTTTCTTTGCTGCATGCAGTTTATAATGATTCTTGATCACTTGATAACGAGTTTGGGTGCAATGCTCCAATTGCAATGGTTACCCCAAAAATCTCTCCACTCCCTTTGGCGTGGCATTTTCCTACAAACTCTCCACCAATTGCAGAAATAGAATTGCTTTTGCAGCAGGGAGGCTGCTAGAGAGAGCTGGGCCTGACTGCCAGGTGTCTGAAGATCTGAATATATTGCCATGGTTAAGAACCAATGTGATTATGCAAAGCAGAGCTCTGTGCCTGTCTGGGAGTGCAGGCGGGTGTGGAGATGAACCGAACGCAGAAACCTTCCCTGGAACGTGACTGCCTTTCCTAAGAGAGTGAAAAATTTCTGCTGTCAGGCAAATGCTCACCGAGTGCTAATGGAAAGTGGAATCTGAGCAGAAATTAAGGTTCAACCAGGTTGCACAGGCTGGATCTTTAGTTGGTATAAATCTGTGCCTGCAGTGGGTCTGACTGCAAGTCTACTCCAGGCTCGGCTCATCCATCCCCAGCTTGTTCTTTCCACGTGCACAGAGCACAGAGCTGGATGGAAATCTGCACAATCAGACCCATCCCATTATCATGCTGCCTGCAGACACAGCTCCAAAAATAAAGTGCTCTGTACATCTCAGAGCAGCCTGAGGCTGGTGCAAGCAAAGGCTCCTTCCCAGGCCATGCTCACCAGAGCTGGGACAGGTTTGATAGAATAGATTTGTCTCCTTCATGTATTTCTTCCTCCTCCACTCCCTCTCCCCCTACGAATATGTCTTGTTGGGACAAAGACAACAGTGACAACTCGGGAAAGTGTGGAGTTGAACAGTCAATGATACCTGAGGAACAGACAGTGAGAGGCAGTGCAAAGTGTGAGGAAGGGGTGAGTCCAAGGAGGCTGCAGAAATAAGAGATTCATCGCAGCAGCTGTGCTTTGATAAAAAGTGACTTTCCAAAGTCTCCGCTTTGCTGAGCCACCAGTGTTTCACGCTGGTGGGTGCGACAGCCCACAAAAACGAGAGGGGGAAGGGGAACACCCCAGGAGCTGAGAGATGCAGAGCAGCGGCAGCCTGAGAGGTGTAAAGTGAGTGCGAGACGGCAGCAGGAGGAGAGGAGATGGGCTGTGAGCTGCCAGGATGCCCGGGGATTTCATGGAACACTTGCCCCGATGTGCAGCCGCCCGCCAGCGGTGCCACGGGGCACCCGCTGCTCCTGGCAATGGCACACGGGCAGGTGGCAGAGGAGGGGACAGGGAGGAGGGAGCAGGGTGACAGTGGGGCAGCTCTGGGGGTCCAGGCTGGCTCTGTGGAGTGGGGGACATGTGGGAGGAGCTGGGTGTCCCTGCACACCTGTGGAGATCCACTTCACTGTTGAAGTGAGATTTTTGGAGAAATGGAGAAAGGGAGAGGTGGAAACAACACGTCAGGGACGTCTGGAGCTGTGGGTGCACCAGCAGCAAGAGGAAACAGTAAAAAACTCAAGTAAAGCTCGCCAGGAGCCCTGGGCTCTGCCTGGAAAGAGCTGGGGGCACACAAGCTCTCGTCGGAGAGCGTGCCTGGTTTCCCTGCAGCCAGGTTATTTACAAACACTACCCCTGGCCGTCCACAGGCCATCCTGGCCATGGCCCCATCGTCTGTGCATGGGCAGCACCTCACTCCGAGTGGGGAGGGCACCCTTAAAGGAATTTACTGAGCCAGGAGAGACAAAACCAAAAGGGGACCGTGGGGGATTGCAGAGTTCAGCTCAAGGCTCCTGCATGCCCAGCAGTGAAAGGCTCTGCCTGGGACCAGCCCACTGCAGCCCCAGTAAGAGAGCTCTGGGATTGACCTGTGGGGCCACAGCACCATCCCCTAAAGCTGTTACTACCCAACATCTCATGTGGTCCAGCCTAGAAATTACTGGAACAAACCCTGGCTCATCTCCTCCAAATAGGACTGAAATGATATTTTGACTACCTGATGACTGCCTCAGAAACATGTAATTTTTAGAAAGCTTTCCAGGGTCAGTAAAGATGAGGCATCCAGTGAAGGGATTGAGGATGAAGTCCTGGTGCCTCAAGGGTTAATGGAATCTTTGCACAGTGCTCCGAGGGCCAGGATTTCATGCTGTATTTCCAGGGTGTGAAATAGTGTCTCATTATTTTCCTGATACAAACACCACAGCACACAGCCAACAGCAGCCAGAAAATGGTTCTTAGTAGATACTGACCATAAAGAAAAGTGAAATAAATGCTTATTTTCCTTTAGGAATGCAGACAAGCCATGAGCACTCAGCCAGCTGAGACTCCACTCGGCTCACAAATGTCAATGAACACACCGTGCCCGTTTGTTACCCAGTCACTGCTCTTTGTTCTGCGTTTCCTCTGCTCTCCGACTGACCCCTGCACTCCCCCAGTCCTGTTACACTTCCATGGTGCTCCGGGCACTCACCCAGATGGGACTCTTGCTCCAGCCCTGTTGGCTGGATGCAAATTAAAGAAACTTTAAATTCTTATCTGTTCAGGAGTTTTAACTTTATTTTCTGTGGGCAGCTCTGGAAAGAAACCCTGAACTGCCGAGACACCTGGAGAAAGGGCTCGGTCAAACCTGAGAGAGGCAGGGCTGCAACATCCAGCATGCACCACAAGCTTTGCCCCAGTCTGGGATCCCCACTGGAGTTATCCAAGCTCCCTCCCTAACAGTGGGTGCTGTACCTCTGTCAGCCCCGTTTTGATGTTTAGCATAAATAAATATCTGTAGATTGCGTTGTCCTCCAGTACAAATCCAGAACACCAGGAGCTATCCTACAAGTCCATCCAGATTTAAACACATTTTTCACACCCTGCTTTCCCTGAGAGATCTGAGGGTCTGCAGAAGTGTGAATGGACCAGTTCTCACAGCACCATTTCAGGGAGGCATCACTAACTCCACTTCACCTGACACTCCCATGGACGGGACAAGTGGGATCTGAGGCAAAACAGCCCAGAAAGCCCAGTGCCACACTCTAGAATATATTCCACGGGATGTGCATTAATGCAAAATTAATGGGGATCCATCGCTGTGCAGTGGCATTTGCTAATGGTGCTATATAAGCTAATAAATAATACACAACACTAAAACAAACATGAATTTGATAGCCAAAATCCCTTCTAGTGACAATAGCTACTGCCAGTAGGGAATTTGGTGCTCTAATTACAAATAAACACAATTAAAGAAATATAAAAATATAAAGAACTGACAGCTCAGCTGCTGAGATTGGACTGTCCTCACTTAAACACAGGTTAGAGTCAATCAATGTGGTTGTTAAGGGTTCCTTGTCTTGTGGTGCTCTCAGGATGAAAGGAAATGCAAAGGGAAGAAGGTAGGAGATAACAGGAAATGCAGGTTCTGGGTGTTTCTGGGTGTTTTATCCCTCCTTGCCACCAAGCTCTAAACTTGGTCACATTCCCACAGCACTTACCCCAACCCAGCCTGGCCATGGCCATTCCACAGCTCCAGGCATTACCTGATCCCAAAGAGAGCTCTGAACTCCTCCTGTCCAGGAGCCTGAGCATCACCAAGAGGCCCCGAGTGCTGGGAGAGCTCTTTGCCCTGCTCCTGTGGGTGCTGCAGGTCAGCCTCTCTCACCCCCAGGCACAGCACCGATCCTCATCCTACACTCAGCACCCCCAGTGCAAATGAAACAAGACCTCTGCGTTTTCAGCAACAAAGACCTTGCAAATCTGCATTTCCATGCACTGCATTTTCCCAAATGCATGAAGGGACTTGCTTGATGTAGTTTCAAGACAGGAAAATCCCCAACAGTGGTTTCAATCCCAGCTCAAAAGCAAGGAGCACCTTCCAAAAGGAGAGACTGCTGGAGGTTTTTTTCTGTTAGGGTGAGTAAAACAACATTCCTCTTTATCCTCTTTCTTGAAAAATCAAAGTCGTTTTGCCCCGAACTCCTTCCTGACCAAGTCAGTGGGGGGCAGGGACCTGCTGTGAAAAATTTCATCCCAAATACTTTGAGTGTGGCAGAACCACAGGGAGTTTGCAGTGAGATGTGTTTGGGGCTCGGTGACAGCAACAGCCCTGCATGAGGGAGTGCTGAACAGTGGATGGAGACAGAGAGAAATAAAGTCAAAGATAGATTTTATCCGTAGTTTTAAGGGGTATGAAACAATTCATCTAAAAGGAGGGATGTAGTTGAGTCCACATAGGTAAACAAATTAATTCAGTACTTAGTTATTACATTAAAAAAAAAAACAAAAAACAACTAAAGAAACTACAGATGGCATAACCTTCAGCCGAGCCAGCCCCCTGGCTGTTTGTATGTGACTTGCCAGTAAATAACAAAAATCTCTCTGCAAATTTGTTCCCACATTCAGGTACGAAATTCAGCCCAAAGATCAACTTCTGACACTTAATTAGTGAACTGAGGAAAGAGATGCTTCCACTGATTGAGAAGGCACAGGAAGGGGAAGTTAATACCATTATTCTTCTGTGGAGATGGAAGAAGCCTGGTAAGACACGGCAGGGGCTGGATGTGGGTGGGTGTGGCTCCAAGGGAGTCACAGCCCCCTTCAGCTCTCATTCCATGGCACTACACGGCTGGCAGATGTTCTGAGTGCTGGGACACACCCAGAGCTGCTGGGTTCACCCGCTACAAAAGGGACAATAAAGGTAAAAATGTTTTCAGGAAACAGCTGTGAATGTAAATGTTTAAAAAATCAGATTAAACGTTACAAAGAAATTCTTCCCTGTGAGGGTGGGGAGGCCCTGGCACAGGGTGCCCAGAGAAGCTGTGGCTGCCCCTGGATCCCTGGCAGTGTCCAAGGCCAGGTTGGATAGGGCTTGGAGCAGCCTGGGACAGTGGAAGGTGTCCCTGCCATGGCAGGGGTGGCACTGGACTGAAATTTGAAAAATCCAGGATTTGCCCCTTAGCTCAAAGGAACCTCTCAGGGACCATCAGCAGTCAGTGGAGTCCCTCAGCAAGCACAGATATACAGCCCAGCTTGCTGGCATGACCTTATTCAGTGAATATTTGATAATCCCAGCATTATTTGCACCACTCTTCCTACTCTGACCTTAATAAATCCCACATCCCCTGTTTAAGCCTACAGCTTATCAATCATCTCAAAGGTCTTTTGCAACCTAAATGATTCCATGATAAATGCAGTCAAAGCTGAGCTATATCCCTGGACATGCAGCGATCCAGTCTCCTGGCATGGTCATCTTTAAATAAAAATTAAGCTTAATACTATACATATTTTTCATGCACAATTATGCCACTGTCTTATGAAAAAAATCTGGCCTAGCAGCTCTGCCTCAAAGTAGCTGATGGTGTTTAGATCTGTGGATAAAAGATAAAGCTAAAAGGTAGCTTGCAATTAAAAAAAAAAAAAAATAACATAAAATGCTTCAGACAAGTGTCCACAGAACTCTTAAGATCCAAATCTGCCTATAAATGCCAAACTTGACTTAAATTGGAGGATCACATCGTAATCCCATATAATTAATGTTTGTCCTCTTGCTGTAAACTGCCAGATTATCATTAGTTCATCTTTTGTATTTCCAGGAGAAACTCATTACTCGGTGAGTGAAACGTCGGGAAATTGTTTACAATTACGCTGCCGAGAGCAGTAGGCTAATTCCATCTACTAATTAGCCCCACTAACATAAGTATAGGTAGAGTGCTATAAATAATAGCAGCGGCGTGTGCCGAGCTGGCACCGGCTCCCGGGGCTGTGCAGCAGCGGCAGCTGCCCCCTCTGCTGGCCTCTCAATGGGATTTTACTCAAACCATATGAAAACATCCTAAAAATCCTTCTTTGGAACAGAGAGAGATGGAGTGAGTGGTGTTTCTATGCCCCTTTCTGCTTCAGGCACCTTGGTGTCACCACCAGTGGATGCTGTCCAGCCTGTTCTGACTCTGCTGGGAGAGAGCTCCTTCTGGGAAGGGTTTTTGGGGGAGGCAGAGCTGGTGGGGGGAAAAAAATCCCTTTGTTTTATCCTGGAAGGTGCTGTGCAGGTTCCAGGCAGGAGCTACCTGACATTAGCTCAGTTGGTTAGAGCATGGTGCTGAAAACACCAAGGCTCAGAGTTGGACTTGATGATCCTTGTGGGTCCCTTCCAACTCTGAATGGTCTGTGGTCTGCAAATAAAGACTAAATGTTTCAACTGGATTAAAAAAAAAAAAGTGACAGTATCGAATCATAGAATCACAGAATAATTTGGGTTAGAAGGGACCTTAAAGATCATCTGGTTCCAACCTCCCTGATGTGTGCAAGGACACCTTCCACTAGACCAGGTGGTTGTGGATTTTGTTGTGGATTTTGTGCTTTATCCAGACCCCTTCACTCAACCACTGCCCCAGGCTGGGGTGCTGCACATCCCCTCTGTACTCGGCTGTTCGCAGCTTGCAGGAGCAGAAGTTGAATTTCACATTCATTAAAGATCAGACTTGGACAAAAAAGAAACACAACAAAAGAACCTGCGTCCCTTCCAGTAGGATGGACTAAATAAAAAGCAGGGCTGGCCCGTGCAAGCTAATATAACCTGTATTATTTTATTTTAACCTGACCTCCACAAACCTACACTATTTCTGTGCTGCCTGTTTGCTTTCCCTCCATGAACCTTGCTCTTCTCTACACGGTAACCTTCATACAGCAGGGACTCTCTAATGCACACCCCAGACAGTTCCTTGGTGATTTAGGGATTTATCTGTGAATTCAAACAAGCCTGAGTGGTGCTATTTTAAATATGGAGATGGAAGTTCTTTCCTCTGGAAAGAGTTCCAGGCTGTGGAGCTTCCACGGAGAAAAGCAGGTCTAAGAAAAGTCCACCTGGGAGAAGAAGGAGCCTTCCTTTGGTGCTGTATAGAGCCAGGACCTCCCCAGGATGCTGGAGGCCTCTCAAGGCCTCGATCCCTAGAAATGAAGACTGCAAAGCCCACATTCCTCCTTGGACATGGCTGGCAAATGGCACCTGTTTGGGGAAAATAGAGAAAGACTAGTGCAAAAGTGAAATGCAATGTTTTAGTCTAAGCCAGCGTTCATTTCATGTCTGGTTCCCTTTGTCAATGACTTCAGGGATATCTGGGATGGTGGAGAGGGGAGATGAACGATGCTGTAACACCAAGGTGTGCACTGAAAACGAGAGGTCCAAGAACATTCTGCCTTAAGGCATTGAAATACGCAGAAAAGAACAGCTGCCATCCTAAACCACTTTAAATATCAGTCACATAATAAACCACTTCTTTTCATTGTGTCATGTGGTTTTCAGTTTGCACACTCCACCACAGCCAGAATTTCCTGACAAAGAGCGTGGGATTGGCCAACTGACTCAGCCAAACAGTCTCAGATGTTGGAGTCCTTATTACAATGTTCCCAGCACCAACTGCCTGGAACCATTTAATAAGATGGAATTGCGGTTTGAATGACACATATAATCAAAATTTTCATTTGTTTTCAGAAAGAAAAATCCATCTAATCTCCACAGAAGGGAATGGAAGTGGTTTTGAGGCAGGCAGTCCATGTTCCACTATCAATTTAGATGCAATTCAAAATATAGGATTTGCCTTAATGGATTGTCAGCTCTTAATATAGAGGGAGAATGAAGGAATAAGAAGGGTTATTGAATGGGAAGGAAAGGCTATATTAAAAGACAACAAAAAATAAGAGAGGGGATATAAAAGGTATATTTTTATGGCTGAAACCAGAAACAGTTACTACATATGGTGGGATTTTTCAAAACCTTTTGGTCACTTGTAATATCCAGACCATTTTCCTGCTGTAGCAGGAGTGTTCCCTGTAGCCCATGATCCAATTTGATAGGCAGTTTTTCAATGACCCATGAAAGACATCAAAATAGTCCCTACATGGTTATTGCATCACTCCAATCTCCAAGATGAGATCATATCATTTCCACTGCAGGGGAAACCCTCCATCCAAAGTGGCTTGCTTGGAGAAGCAGCCAAAAGGAAGAGTTTATTGCTTTTCCTGCTAGTTTAAAATATGTAACATTGATTGCTTCCATCTTGGTACTTTCACTTTTCCTCTGTGTTGTCATTCTCCAAGGAAATCTGACTTCTTCTCCCAGTGTTCCCAACGTTTTGTGATTTTTGCTGTCTGCTCACTCTCTCATGTCATCTCAACTTTAATCATATATATTCTTTAGGAAAAACAAACAATCAAATCACACCTCTTCCTGCCCACACATTTACCTTGTTCACACACCTGCTAAAGCGGGGGGCTGTCCATGGCACACACAGATATTTCCCCAAACTTACTGCAGACATCAGGAGAGCTTGGGATGGCACTTCAAACCCCTGGATCCCCACTGCAAAGCCTCAAGGGTTGGTCCATGAGCCCTGACGACCCCAGGGCTGATGTTGTGAGACCTCAGGGGCTCTGTTGGGGCCCTGGGGAGTTCAGGCCCCAGTGCAGGGGGCACAGGCTGGCAGGGGCTGGGATGGTTCATACCAGGTCAGTCACAAAGCAGAAACAACATCCTGGAACCAGTCTCTCCCCAAAGCCATTTCTGAAGCTCTCCAGGCCTTCAGCTCTCCCAGCTATGTGGCCCGTGCCTTATGGCACAATGAATTTTAGGATGCAGTTTATAGGGCCACGTGTTTGGGTGAACTCCCTGGTGCTGCTAATCCTGCCTGCCTTCCTCCTGTTGGCATCCAGCTCTTGGCCAGACTGCCCAGCCCAGATGCTCTCCTGTTCCTTGTTGGAAAGGTGCCCAGAATCTCCACATTCTTCCTAACGATCTTCCTCCCCTTGGGGCACTTTCCTGATTTGGTGCAGATTTTATGACCACATTTTCCAATAGTTTGCACTTCCTCACTCCTCCCCAGCCTTGAAGGGAGATAGAAGAAAAATGGAGACTGTTTACAAGAACATTAGTGACAGTACAAGGGGGAATGGCTTCAAACTGATAGAGAGGAGGTTTAGATTGGATAGCAGGAGGAAATTCTTCCCTGTGAGGGTGGTGAGGTGCTTGTGCACATAGTGCAGAGAAGCTGTGGCTGCCCCATCCCTGGCAGTGTCCAAGACCAAGTTGGACAGGGCTTGGAGCAGCCTGGGAGAGTGGAAGGTGTCCCTGCCCATGGCAGGGGGTGGAATGAGATGAGCTTTAAGGTCCATTCCAGCTCAAACCCTTCCGTGACCCTGTGACACACCCCGCAGTCCCTCAGCTGGCACAGCCCCGGGGCCCTGCAGTGTGGGTTTGGGAATCACATTGTTCAAGGTGGTGATACCAGAGCAGCAGCAACATCCGCACCCGACAGTGATGTGAGCAGCAGAAAAAGCACCCCTGGGTCAGGACTAGGCCCCACAACCACAGTGTGAGCCCCAGCACAGCTCTGTGTCTGCACTGAAGTCACTGACAGGGACAGTAAAACCTCCAGCAGCAGTGTCTGGCCCACGGGAATGCAAGGAATTGCACTCACACTCTGTCCTGGTAAGTCAAAGGCAGAAATTACTGTGATTTGATCCTGCTCACAGCTTTCCCTCTGGGTCCGTGCATATCAGGATTTGCTTTGTAGAACATCAGAGAAGAAAACTTTGAAAATTACCTTTACACAAATGTATAAAACCTGAAATACACAGATGCAGGCATTCAGATGTTTTCCTTGCTAACCTTAAAGTCACAACACTTTTTATATGTCAAAGGGCAAAAGTCTGCTGTTGCTTTATTTTTATTCCCTCTTATTTGGTTTTGTATTTCCAGCACGTTATAAACCACAGATTACACCAGGATGTAAGACAGAAAAGCGTTGCCTCATTACACACCCAAATGTTTGGGATTAAAATTACAGGCTGGTGGCACAGATAAGAGGCAGATTACAATGAGTATCTGAACTCTGGGGTGATGAATCACAACAGAGCACTCTCTGCCATCAGTCCTGCACTGTGGTGCTGGTCAGGAGTTAATGACCCAAGGGATGCCATCCCCGGGCTGCAGGGCTGTGCTCAGCTCACAGAGCTCTGGGGTGACATTGCTTCTTGAGCTGTCCCCAAAACTGAGGGTAGGACTCGTGACAGGGGCCAGATGGACCCCTCCAGAGCATGGAGACTCAGGAGGTTCAACTCTGGCTGCTGCACACCATCAGGGGTGAAGTAGAGACAAAGCTGGAAAAGAATGAGTGGATAGTTAGTAGAGTTGGAAATTTTTCAGTGGAAGATGTTTTTTCAAGAAAACACCCATCACTTGAAACTGAAAATCTCTATGGGGAAATACAAACCCTCAGAGAAGGTTTTTGGTGGGGTAAGGTGAGGAGATGGAGGGTGTGCAGTGGGACTTCCACACCTTCCCAGAGCATCCACCCGCACTGGAACAGACTGTCCCATGAATGACCATCCCCACAAACCTGGGCAGGTTCTCTGAAGTTCCAATCCCTGCCAATTAAAAAAGACAAAGAGAAGCAGTGTGCACAACTTGATGTCAGTGAGATTTAGCACCAGCAAGAGCTTCCAGCACTGGGACCACCAGGAGCTCATCCCCGCCTGAGTCCTCTCCATCCACTGAGTGTATTTAATCACTGACCAGTGTCACAGTGACATGACTGTGGTTTTTAAGCATATTTCTCAGCTGACTGAACACTTAGAAAGCTGAGTTCTGTTAAAATGCAGAGCTTGCCGGGTAACACTCGTGTGTTACACAGTCGTGTGTGTGCTCACGAGACTCACACCACACACACGGGAGGGAACATTTCCCTTGCAAAACCACCCTGCAGCTCATCTGTCAGTAATTCCGCCCTCCAGGGAGACGTTCGTGCCGACAGTGAGACGATTATGAAGGTGATTGAGCTTTGAGATACATTGTTGCTCTCCTCAATAGCGCTGATTGGCAGCGCTGATTAACTGGGGAGAGCAAGGGGAGGGGTGTTCGCGGGCTGACCAGGCAGAGCGTGGATGCAATCAGCTCGAGCAGCTGCCAATAGAGACTGGTTTTCCTCTTGAGCTGTAGTTCAGGGGGAGGATGGATGGATGGATGGATGGATGGATGGATGGATGGATGGATGGATGGATGGATGGATGGATGGATGGATGGATGGATGGATGGATGGATGGATGGATGGATGGAGGGATGGATGGATGGATGGATGGATGGATGGATGGATGGATGGATGGATGGATGGATGGATGGATGGATGGATGGATGGATGGATGGATGGATGGATGGATGGATGGATGGATGGATGGATGGATGGATGGATGGATGGATGGATGGATGGATGGCAGTCACCCACCCACCAGGTGAGGATACACACCCCGTGCGGCAGGGATGGGAGCAGGAGTTTGGATATTTCACCTTTTACTTCCTCCCTCTGGTGATTTCAGGGGAAGATCCAGGTGCCAAGTCTCTATCTCCTGAATGCTAAACATCAGAAGGCCACAGTCCAAACAGGACTTTGTGATAATTCCCTCTCCTGCAATGCTCTGCAGGAGATGGGTTCCTGCTTCTTTTTCCAGCTCAGTCAGTCATTGATCCAACTTGGATTTTCTTCTTGGTTGCACTTTGGTTCTTAGCAGTGCTGAAAGTGCCCAATTTCTAAGGAGAAAAGAGGGATATTGTCAGAAAATAAAACAATGCTCACATTGGGATCCATGGGATCATACTCATATCACAAACACACTTAATTTAATTTGATTCTCTGGGTTATACCTGGTGGCATCTGAACTGTCTCTACCAGCCTGGAAAACGTTCTGACCTAAGAAAAGTACTTTTCTGATCTCATGTGATAACTCCTATCTCTAGCAGCAAATGTTTACCGAGCTACAAAAACCATCAGAACTATAAGGGTGGAAACACAGAGAGTATTTTTGCCTAATATGATACTCCAAGGAACAGCCATCAAAAATAGGTTTCTGATTTCTAAAGACTGTCAAACACCCAGCAGAGTTACTGCATCATGCCCCAAATTTCCCTTTTTCAGGTTTTAATTCTTGACTTCCCTCACAAGGCAGAAGACAGATGAATTATTTTAACAGTTGCAGGCAGTTGTTATTTCATCACAGCCTCAGCGCTTCCCTCAGGTATGACACAGCCACCAGAGCAAACTACCCCATGCAAAGGTCCCCAGAGGAGGGTGTTGTTGCAATGTCTTGGAGCACAGCTGGGTATGAACCCTCCTCATCCCATTTCTTGGTCAGCTTCCACCATTTGGGCTGATCAGAGAGGAATCTCTGCCTCACATATGGCCCCAGCCTCTCTAGCTCCTGCTGCTCACTCACACAACTCCCAATACCCATTACAAGTTCCTCCTTATTTCTTTTCCTAATGTTTACTCCACGAGCTGCAGAAGCAACACTTTTCAGGATTAAAATGTAATTAATGATTTCACCATAATGAAATTAATAATTAACTGGAAAGACATTTAGACCCTTTGTTGAACAAAGCTCACTAATTTTCTGATGCATTAGGACTGTCTGGTCTGCTCTGCTATCCCACAGCTGGCAGCAAGCCGAGGGCTGCAGAAAACCTTTCTTTTCTCCTGTCAGAGCATTTCTGACAGGCCTCTGCAGCAGCTCTGCTCAGAGGCACCATCAGCTCCTGGTTTCTGCATCCTATCAAAGAATAAAAGAATAAAAGGGAAAGGTAAACATGGATGGGGGGAAGGCAACAGGCTCAGCTGACCAGCTTCCCACCAAAAATATGTCATTTGTGAGATACCCAGACTAAAGGGCTTCTAAAAGAATTCAGAGAGGATATTTTGATCTCTGCCTCGAGGACATCTCTACAGGAGACCAACATGATGGAAGCCACCAGCTGCAGGGCAGGATGAGGCACAGGGAATGAGCAGCTGACACAGCAGTGCCCACAAATTTGGTCCCCACAGCCCCACACCAGTTCCCCTCTTCTGCACCAAGATCATGCCATTGCACCAGAGACAGCAAATAGCCACAGAACAATAAATAACCCTGCCTGGAAACATGACTTCTTTAAGAGTTTAGACTCAAACCAAAGGATTTGAGGTGTATTTGGCAGCCCCACCACAACCTGAGGCACAGGTCCTCTGCCACACCACCAAAGCCAGTTTACAACTGAGCCAGCACCATTCCTTGGTATTCAAAAATCTTCAGCTGAGATTTTAGCCTTCCCTTAAAGCCAACTGAATTAATCAGTTCCTCCTTGGCATTGAAATAAACTCACTTTCTGCTAGGTGGGTCAAAACCTCACAATCTATTTCGGCTGTTCTGTTCCCATGAATTCCATTACAATACGTCGCAGAGAGGAAGATTAGAGGAAAGGCAGAGCCAGCGGCATGCCTTGCTTTATGAGGGGGAAAAAAACACACACACAATTTATTTTTCATTGCTTTATGATGAATATGAATTCAATTACATGCAGAGGAGAACTGCTGTAGTCAGTCAGAATTATCCTCAGCCAGTGGGAAATATAATGGCTTTTAACAAGGAGAGCTTATCATCAAGGTTCAGACAAGCTTGAGTCGGTGTTCACCTGATGAACCTGCACAAGGAGGCAATGCCTATCACAGCTGAGGATTCATCTCCCATCTGCACAGCCAGAGCAGGGAGGGGAAGAAGGTGTCAGTGGGGCACTCTGGTCACTACCACTCCTCCAGCCACTCGTGCCAGGACAGCAGCCACGGGCACCAGGGAGCAGGAGGAGCAGATGTGCAAACGCGGGCTGGTGCCACAAAAGCAGCAGAGAAACAATGCTTGTGTCCCTCCTGGTTTCTGTCATTGTTCCCACCAGACAGAACTCTCCCTGTCCCTGGGCAATGTTTCCAACAGTTGGGTTAAGCTTTGCCCACAAAGCTCCCGAGTTTAGAGGCTGTGTGTGCAGAGGACAGCTCTCCTCCTGCCTGGCTCCAGCCAGACACCAGGGAAGTGTCCATGAAAGGGCACCACGGCACCCAAATACCCCAGGTACATCCGTGTACACCTCTGTGCCCTCTCATTTATCAGCTCTGGTCACACCAAAACAATGCCCACCTGTGCAGGAGCTAAGAGGTCTTCAAGGAGAGCTTTTCAGTCCTAACTGAGCAGAAAGCATCAATCATTGCCACATCCATGCTTGGCACAAAGTGTGTCAGCACAGCTCCCCCAGAGCAATGAGCAGCTGGGCTTGGGGAGGAGGATGAGTCTCACCACATCCCCTGGGATTGCCCCCAAAACTCTGCTGCCCCAGGAGAGCCCTGCAATTCTCAGAGGCCCCCAGGCCCTGGTCCTGCTGTCCCACTCCCCAGAAGCACCAGTGCCCTGGCAGTGCTGTGTTTCCCCAGCTGCCACAGCACCAAAAAAATAAATTCTCGAGGAAATGGGAGGAGGGACTGACAATTTCCACATGCTGTGCATTAATCTCATGCATGGTGAAATTCTCCTGGGGTGTCACTAATGTTTGTGCAACATTGATCCATCCAGGTTTTCTTCCTTCCAGGTAACTCTCAGAGTGTTTCTTGTAGAAGCCAGAGGCAAATGGGAGGGCTCAGGCAGCAGCCAGGTGAGGCTGAAAGGAAACATCCTGTGTTTGGGGATCCAGATGTCAAAGTCCAGCTCTGGAGCAGCAGACGTGCCAGGCTGTGCTTCCCAAAGCTGGTGGGGATGCACTTCCCAGGAGGAGCTGGTCTGCCTTCCTCCCAGCACACACACACACAAGGCTTCCTCTGTTATAACAGAAAATGCTGTTTTGGAGCAGCTGTCTGGAAAGAGATGCTCAAATCTTGGCCAAACCCAAACATTTCAAATTTTCCTCGCTATTTTTCATCAAACCACTTCATGGTCATTTGTGGGTTAAGCTTTGCATCTCCTGCAGCGTGGAAGGGGAGTGTTGCTGCTCTCTAGAGTCAGGAGAAATAAGACATGGAGCATCACATTTCTTGGTCAAACTTATGAACCAAGGCAGAGCAAAGCTCATACAAACCCTGCACATCTCTGGTCCTACCCCCATGTATTTGCTCCTCACCAGCAGGAGATGGTTCCAGCCATTTAACAACAGGGAACGGGTTTGATCTCATTTCCACCCAGGTGAGGCTGCTGGTGGATGACCCTGTCCCAGCCTGGAGTCTCCCCATCCCCAAACCCACCCTGCAGAGGGAAAGGGAGCTGAGCACTGTGACAGCACCAGCTTTGGGTCTGGAGTCAGGCTGTGCCATTAGACAAACTCTACGGGCTTGAATTCTGCCATCTGCTCACCAGACTTGATTGAAAGTGTAGGAATTACATGAAATTACCTGATTATGTGCAGGCTGACAAATAACAGCCCTGGCTGAACAGGAGTGTGGCCATTCCTGTCTCTACCAGAGGAGAGGAGGTTTGCCCTGGTAATAATGAGCGTTGCAAGTTTCTTCTTCTTAGAGCTGAGCTGGTTTTTTGTTGGGTTTTTTTTTTGTTGGGTTTTTTTGGGTTTGTTTTTTTTTTTATCATCTGAGTTTGGAGAAGAAAACATCCAAATTGCACATGATAAGTGGAACACAGAGAAAAAGAGCCAGCTGTACTCACAGATGTTACAGCACAACCAAAGGTGCTTTTCTATTTCCTCTCCCCTTAGAAAAAGCCATATACAGCTAATGAATAAAGCAGGAGATTTCCTCGATAGAATTAATTGCATGCAGTCCTCCCTGACTTGCCTTTAATCACACTCAGCACCCAGTGGGCCTGGGAGAAAAAGTCAGCATTACTCATTTACCCAGGCAGACTCAGACTGTGTGTCAACCATCCCAATCCTTCACAGCGTTAATGCTGCAGTTTGGGGAACAAAATCAGGACCTGTGGGCAGCCCTTGGAGCTTTGCTGCTCACTGGGGGCAAAGCTTGGGTTAAAGTCAATTGGCATTTCACTTGAGCACAACCAGGGTTTACAAATGTTGTGTGTAGGAAAAGCCTGATTAGGTGGACTCATTCAACTTAATTCATTCACAGCGAGCTTCAAATTTGTATTTATGGAAATTCCTGGAGATCCAGAGGGTTTGGCTCACTTAAAGAAGGTGGCTTAGAGGTAGATCTGTCAGTCTGTAGGATGCACACAGACTGTCCATTCTGGGTCTGTTAGACCCCTTTTACCAGTGCTGGTGTAAATGGTGTGGTCCCAAGTACCTGTGCAAGCCTCCAGCTACAGAAGCTCCTGCAGCTTTGCAAATTAGGAGATGCAGAGAGGAAAGGAGTTCAGGTATGGCTGAATCTGAAAATGTTTCAGGATTTGCAAAAAAAAAAAAAACAAAAAAAAAAAGGATTTCTAAGAGGTCTCTCCTGATCTGGTTCAGCCCAGAGCACAGCAAGGCTCAGCACAGGGGGAATTCTGCCTGAAGAAAAAGCAAATCAAGTGGGAGTCATGGGCAAGAGTGGTTAGAGAATATTGCAAAGTGGAGCTCCCATCCATCAGCAAACCTGATTACCTGAGTGTATTTTGTTTAGAAACGTTTCTACCTGCATCAATCAAGAAGTTTTGCTTTGCTGAGCAGCTGAGCTCCTCCTGGGCCTTCACCCACACTGCTGTCCCAGCTCCCCAGCACAGCAGAGCCTCGGAGGGACAGCTGCCTGTCCCTCTGTCCTGCCTGGCTGGACCAGGCCCAGGGAGGGACAGGAGCCACCACACGCCCAGGCAGCAGTGGGACATCACAGAACATCTGACCCACAGCTCCTGCAGGAGCTGAACCAGCTCTGGCAAACACAAAGAAACACTGAATTCACTGCAAATGACATGTTTTGATTTGGCTTAACGTGCCAAGGTAGTTTGATCTGGATGCACTAGACTGGAATGATACGTTTCATTTAAATCTTCTGGATGAAAGAGAAAAATCTATGCATCGATTTGATTTAAAATACTTTATTTTTCATGGAAGATTATATTTTTACAGAAACTGCATTATCCATATACACAAACACTTAAGCACCTCTAATTACCACATGTCAGTGAGTTTGCTAACAGACTTCTTGGGATCTATAGAACCTTATTCTCAGTTATGGTAAAGTCACTTTACATCCTCTTACTCCCTGCTACCTGGAGCCATAAAATGGGAATAAAAATAGTTATGGAGAAAGAGTAAGAGGCCCAGCCAGAATATTTCTCTGTGCCTGGGTAGAGGGAGCACAGGGGCTGTGCCTGTTCCCCACCTGGCAGCTCTGTAAGAGTCACCTGCTGACTGGGAAGGTGAGATAAAACAGCCCAGGGCTCTCAGAAGGGTCTTTCCAAGGGATCCTTGTTCCCTCCCACGGCAGCAGATGGGGTTTGCAGCACAGCCTGCCCAGAAGGGGTGAGGTTTGGGATGCTGCAGGCTGCTCCCAGCCCAGCCAAGCCGAGGGAAGTGTTAACACAGCTCCTGTGCTCAGTTTGTGCCTGCGAAATGAAGGCTGTTCTCCTGGGCTGCAGCATGATTGCAACACACTTAAATACCTCATTAATGAGGGTTCTGTAAGCACCACAGAGACAGGCAGGATTTTAGAGGGGCAGAAGCCTTTGTGCTTTCTCCTTTCCCACAGGGGAGAACTCAACTCACCGTCCAATTTGCAATTGCTGAGACAAAACTGTGCACACGGAATTGGATTTGCCAGCTCAGTTTGTGCCTCCATCTAATTGTTTTTTAAACTTTGCATCTTGGGAAGAATTAGCAATCGTGGTGTTCTTAGAGACTTCAGGTTTCTTTAAAATTTTTCACTTCCCATCGTATCCCATATGTTTCTATTGCTCTCAGGGAAACAGAGCCAAGTCATCCTCTGACTCAGACCTGGTAACTCACAGAGCACATCAATCTACTGGACACAGCATTTGCAGTCTCTCGTAGAGATTGAGACAAACTTCTCTAGTGGGGAAATTTATATCAGGAATAAATATAAATCTCGCTAACATGATTATTTGCTTTTTTTTAAACAGCACATGCAAAGATAGATTAATTTTCTTGAGGTCTTTTTTACAAGAGGAGGAGTGAGAAGGTGATCACAGGAGGAGGTCTGATTAAAACCACTAAGGCCTGGTATTTGCAGGGAGTCATTCCTTCAAGCCTTGCCAGCCCTGACTCAGGAACACCAGGAAAGCTGAGATGCAATAGCAGCTTTTACCACCCTTCCTGATTTGACATCTGCTGGAATTAAAAATACTTCAGGCTTTACCTAATAGTGAGACATAACCACTGCCAAAGGCCACACCACCATCCTGGATGTGCCCCCACCACCCACCTTGACAACTCACACCCCCTTGGCTTCTGCTCTAAAGTTTCCTCTGTGACATTAAATGTGAGACAAAGGCTTGGACCTTATAAAGATCTGGCCTCTGATGGCTTTAGAAAAATTCTGAGCTATTTAAATGTTTGAGCTTAAAACTAACATTGGTTCTGCTTTTAAAGTGTTCCTAAATCCTCCTACTCAGGGAAAAAGGATAAAAATATCCCACCACACCTGCTTAACTTGCCCACTTGTAACTGCCACTGCTTTTTAAGAACAGGTGTTTCAAGGCTGTCCCTTAAGCTGCTTTTTTTGAGCATTTGACAGGTTAGATATTTAGGGATTTGGGCAATGTGCACCAAAAGAGAGAAAGGGCCAAGCACCCGAGGGGTTTGTGGCAGCATCCCACCCATGGCAGCACTGCAACCCCCATCCCTTCACTCTGGCCCCCACAAAACCCTCTAAACTCATTTCCCGCACCAGAGACTTGTTCCCCCTCCGTTGCTCTGTACAAAGTTTGTAATCTTGGGCAGGCTCCTAAAAATAGAAATGCTACCCTGGCATCTGTGCCTCTCTCATGTCAGGAAAAGCAGGGCACGAAGGGCTTCTAATCAGCTTCTCATCTCTGCAATAAGGAGGATTTCCCCTCTCTGGTCAAAAGCCACGGATGGCAGATGTTTGGTTTTACTCCCTTTGGCCACTGGCAGTGGCAGATCCTGAGCTGCTGCGAAGCTCTAAAGCTCTGCACCAGCTCTCAGCTCTGGGAAATCCTGGCTGTCTGCTCACATCCATGCTCTGGAAGCAATCTCTAATCTTCCCAACGTTCCCTTCAGGTTCTTTGTTGCAAGGCTGCAGAATGCCTGCACAGAGCCTCAGGTTCCAGAAGTGCAATGCAACCTCAGGGCAAAGGGTGAAAATGTGAACAGGTTGCTTCCTTTTTTTTTTTTTTTTTGGTTGATTTTTTCTGCAATAAAAATCCAAAAGAAAAATATAAATTAAACAAACCCCCCCACCATTAAAGTGGTTGTCAGCTCCTCCCTCCTGAAGATGCTTAATCTGCTCATTCCTTTGAACATCAAGGCCACAAAGTTCTGTGTTTCCTCCTCTATTCATCCCTTATTTTCCCTCAAAAAAAAAATTCATTTTGTAGCATAAGGACCACCAACAAATCCTGGTTTGCAATTGGTCATAAAATCTGTGTGGTAGCTGGTACTTCCCATCCACTTTTCCTACCTTGAGCTTGCTGATAGATGGGACTAACACACACCACTGGCTCATCCATTACAGATTTTATTAGGATCTCACCTGCAAGGGAGAGGGGCTGTGAAACCCAAGAGTTTGGATGCTGGGCAGTGTTTAAGCACACCTTGCACACATTTCCCTGAGTAAGATCCTCTTCCTTTCTGGCAGACCCAGATTCAGCCCACCCAAGGCAGACAGGTGACACTGGAAGACAAATCTCACTGTCTAAGCTGGGAGAGGGCAAATGAAACATAGCCAAGAGCTAAGTGAAAGTAGAGGACAAGAACACAGAGAAATTTTCAAGCTGGCTGCTCTGCAGGTGAAGGACGAGACTGAAACAGAACCAAAGCTGCTCACCAGACCTCTGAGGCCATCTGAGGTGAGACAGAACCAGCAAAGATTTCATTACTCACCAACCCCTCCAGATGTCTTAAATAATTCATAGCAAGCACTGGGACATAAAGACCAGGAGTTCCATTAGGGGGCCCATGGCATTGGTTTTTGTTCATTAGGGTGAGTCACACAAAACACATTATTGCAGAAAGCAGGATGTCTCGTTAATGACATCAGTCTGGGGGCTACGATGTGCCAGTGCCTGCGAGAGCTCTGGGAGCCTCAGTCCTTGTCCCTGTTGCTCCAGAGAGTCCCAGAGTGTTTCTCTGCAGAAAGTCACCCTCAGTCCCAGCCCTGCTGTCCCTGGGGCTCTGGCTGTGACTCTGCAGGTGCTGGGCCTTTCCCCAGCAATGTCCCCTCTCCCACGAGCTGCCCTGAGGACACAAATCTCCTCATGCTCGCCCCGAGCAGGGCACAGCTCCAGCTGGGCACCCAGCTCTGACACCAGCAAGGGAAATCCCACCCTGAGCTGAGCTCCTGCCACCACTGTCAGCTCTGGGAATGCAACAGGGGCTAAAGGAGGAGCGTAGGTCACTCCAGTGTTTGGAATAACACAGCAGAGCTGCACTGGGGCTTTTGGAGCATTTTGGGCAGCTGGAGCATTTCAGCAGCAGCTGCCAGTGTTTGCCCACACAGGCAGGTGGCAGCTGTGCCTACCAGCTGGAGGGGAGACCTGGGACCCTGGATTTCCACACCAAGGCCAGCCCAGTTTGCAGAGATGATGGAGCAAAGGGGTGCTGCTCACTTCAGTCCTGCCTCCTGCAGGTACCCAGACAAGGAGAGCTGAACTTCATGAAGAAAAACATCTTGCAGTGCACGGGGAAAGAGCCCAGGTTCCTCCTGTCACTCCTGTAGGGACCCTGCCTGGGGAGGAAGCAGCAGTAGCTGGGAGCTGGCAGTCCACCCCAGCCCATCCCAGCCCATCCCACCCCAGCCCACCCCATCTGTGCAGGCTCTGCCCGCCTTTGGAGCTCAGCAGTGCAGCTCCCTCCCACCTTTTCAACAAAAATTCTTGTTATGGGAGACACACACCACAGGTCAGGCTTCAAAAGTCTACACTACCCTGTGGAAGCCCACTGGAGCCTCAGGGTCAGAGGGTGACCTAATAAACTCCCCAGCTCCCTGCAGGCTCCTTCTAGTGTCCTAGAGTTTTCCAGGAAGGAGTGTGCTGGGTGATGGATGCTCACAGCCTGCAGTGGTGTGAGACAGAGATCAGAGACGTGAGTGGGAATTGGGTTTCACTGTTTGGCACAGGAGAGGACCCTGTAAGTGATCCAGGGCAGCATCGAGGGCTGCACCAACACAAGCTTTCAGAACACACCCACCCCATGCCAGGTCGTGTCCAGACCCCACACCTGGACATTACCAAAATAGTGCTGCCAGGACACAGCCTTGGTTTCCTGTACAGAATCTCTAAAATTGACTGGTGGGGAGAAGGGAAAAGCTCAGGGAACACCCTGTTGTGTTTTGCTCATCCATGTGGGTGTATCAAAATGCAGCAGCAGGGACAGGGACAGACGATCTAGAACTCCCTGCATTATTAATATACAGTGAAAGATGATGCAGCTTTTGTGAAAAGTATCTCTTTGCATGTTTAATATCCAGTGCTCTAACCTCAACACACTGCCAATCACGATGCTGTATTAAAACTCAGCTAACATTTTAAGTCCCATACTGAAAAGAAGAGAAAATATTTGCTGAGTTCAAACATTCCTGACCGTTCCAGGCTGGGAAATGGAACTGTTAAGCTCAGGAGAACGAAACAGCAAGGTGGAGAGAGAAAATTCAGTGACAAATGCCAATAGAAGTGAAATAGAAAGAGAAATAAAGTGAGGAAAAGTGGAGAGAGAGTTCAAGATATGCCCAGACTCCACCAGCTCCAAGGAATTCAGCCTTCCCCATGGGATACCATGACACAGAGAGATGCAGCACCACACCTCACAGCGTTGCAAGGTGCTCCCTTACTCCCTGTCGAGCCTCCAGCTCTGCAAGGCACCATCCACTCATGACTGCCTTTGCTAAGGGGAGCAGTTCACCCCAGCACTCCAAATCCCAGGTTCTTATCCCATCACTGCACGAAACAAACTCCATTCACAGCTCCAGCCTGGCTCCTGGAAGAGCTTTCCATCCTCATCCCGAGCTCAGCCTCGTGACAACTAGAAAAAAATAAGCAGCAAAATCCCTTCAGCAGCAGGGCAGCAGGGAGAAAAGCTGGGGTGTGCCAGGCCCATGGAGCCTTTCTCCTTCATGAACCCTGAACAGTCACATTGTGCCTCATCCTCTAAGGGAAGTGTGAGTATGGCAGAGCCAAGCCTTTAAGCTCTGTGGCAACCAAATCCCAGAAATACTTTATGCTAAGCTCTTTAACATGGAGTGCCTGAGCAGCACGTGTAGAAACCAGCCCTAATGCTTGCAGACAAGCCAGGAGTCCAGGAGACATGAGTTTCTTCCTGTTATGTTAAGCTTAAATAGAATTATATGGTCTTTAGTTTACCTTGCCATGCAGGCACATTAGGCATGGATTTCTCTAAAGCCAGAACATCACAAGCTACCCAAACAACCCTGTCATTGCAATTTCACAATTTCCCTCTTTTGTGCATCTCTGAGCTCTGACTGCAGGAAAATTTCATCTCCTCAGCCCACTGCCATCTGGAGCAAGGTTCAGACTCAGTCACAAGCGTAGTGGGAAAGGATATTTCTGGAGAACAGTGGGAAGGTTAACGATGAGTGTGCTTAGAGCTGGTGATCTCTTTCTGCGTCTCACTGTGACATTCTGGTCTCCACTGCATCATCTGGAACCACTAAGTGGAAGTTACTGGGAAGATAACAAGAGTTCTGAGATCTGACAAAATCTGGGGGCTGCAAACCCTCAGTCAGCAGAGCAGGAAGAGTCTCCCCAAAAGATTATCAATTTTAATTATCCCAATTCACCCAGGAGACTGGGGTGGGTCCTAGATCATCTGCAGGGCATCAGCAGGAGACCCTCAGCAGCTGCAGGGATTTTGTGTCTGAGCCACCCCAGCTCTGGAGGGGACAGGGGCAGAGGGTGTTCAGATGGGCTAATTCCAGGTCAAGCTTCACAGGGAACATCAAAACTTTAATTGCTGGGTTAAAAATGGACATCAGAGGGTGCCTGGTAACCTCCTGCCATCGAGGACAGGTGGTGCCCACTGCTCTGCACAGCTCAAGTAACACATCAGCTTCCAAACCACCCTCTTGCCGTGGTCTGGATCATTCCATCCTTCCTTCAGCAATGCCTGGCATCTCCTTGAACAGCTTCAGCTGCCTGACAGCATTCCTTGGCCATTGCAGTGCTCTTGCTCTCTCTGCCATGGCCCTGCCTTACAAGGCAAGGCTCCTCCACGCCCCTCAAGGCAGAGACCAGGAGGGGAAAAGGAGGAGAGCTGCTGATGCTGTCACTGGTAGGTGTTACCAGCCCATGTCAGACAGGCTGTTCGTTCCTGCTGGGCTTAGCTGGAGGTGTTTGGATGCTTTTATCCAACTTGACATCCACCCCTCAAATAAGCTGCATCCCCAAAAAGGTCAGAGACAGGCCTGCTGGTCTGTGGTGCTGTTTGCAGCCTTGTCCAGCACACAGCACGGGGAAGAAGAGCAGCTGCAGCTCAGGCAGTCTCACAAGCTGTTCCAGGCAGTGCCTGTCAGCTCTGGGTGAGCTGGACACTGGTAATCGGGCAAAGCTGCTGTTTGTTACCCCCTCGCGGTCTCTTGACTTTTCATCTTGATTAAAGACCATGCTGAACGAGGGAATGAGCGAGGCAGGGTTCCTAATCCGTCCCTGCTCCTGGAACCCAGTCCCCTGCCCACATGCTCATCCTCGGGGCTACCAATTAGGGGCACCAGCTGCTAGCCTGGATGCCAGGGCCAGGAGCTGTTAGTGCACAGCCCATTAGCTTTAAAAGGCATTTGGAACTTCTGAACGCATTAGGTTGCTGTGACTGACATGCACTGCAGCCATATGTGGCTCGCTGGCCTTTCTGTCAACCATTTCTTCTCCCAAAACGCGTTGGCTTACTGGAGTGATCTTGGTGGAGCATCTCACAAAAACATCGTACCCTGGGCGTTCAGGTCTGTGTTAGTTAAAGAGCTGCTACCTGCTTCAACCAACTCCCTTGGCATCCTTCCTCTGAGACAGCAATGGCACTGGGTTGTATGAAAGGCTGAGGATCTGGTCTCTATTTTTAGCCCTGTCATTTACCCAGTTAATGGTTCCAGGGAAGTCATTTCCCGTCTTTCTGCTTCAGCGACCCCATCTGTAAGGTGGTAATGATGAGTCTGTACCATGGGGTTTTGAGATCTGTGCTTGTGAAAAATACAGTGAAACTCAGAATTACCATGTCTGCCTAAAGCAAGGTGGAGAGGAACCCCACGGGCCTTTGCAGCTGAATCTCCGTGGATTATTTTTTGCAAATCCTGTTCTGCCGTAGCACCAGACCTGGGTCCCCCCTCCTGTCCTTGGCAGTCTCTGCAGGGTCAGATCACTGGGGGCTGTTGTTGTCCCTGGGTCCCCAGGAGGGGTGGTACCAGCGAGCTGTGCAGGCCATTCCCCAAGGAGGTGACAGGAGGGGAGGACAGAGGGGTTTTCATTACACACTTTATGGCTGATCAGTCCATCAACACGGCAGAGGCATTTGGTCTTTGGTTTCAGCTTGTTTGCCTCACACCATCCTCATTTCCTCAATCTCAATCACAGGTCAGTGCTGGGCCACCCACGAGCTGCTCACCCCACTTTCCACTCTAACCTGGGACAGCCAGAACATCTCCTCTGTCCTTCTGACCCTCCCTCTTCTCAGCCGTGTCTCTGCCAGGAGGGACTCTGCCATGAGGACCTGCTCTTGGGGACAAATGAGAGAGTTGGATGGGAATCTACCTGAGATAAGTGCTGGCAAGCTGGGCTCCTGTTATTGAGGCCAGTGCCAGGAGGGAGAGCCAGAACACCTGGCTGTGAGCTCTGTGTCCTGTGGCAGATGGGGAACCTCCATCAGGAGATCACCTGGCTGCCCAAGCATCAACCCTGACCTTCAGGGATGAGCCAGGTGGCAAACCAGAGCCTCAACTCTCAAAAACAAGTTAAAAGCCTGTCTGAGCCCACTGCAATGTGACTGCAGGGAGATCCTCCCATTTCTTTCCCAGCTTTTCTCTTTAAAGCAGAGCCACCATGGAATTTGGAGTTCAAAACCAAGATTTCTTTAAAAAAATCTCTAAAAGGAACATTATAATATGAAATTTCCAGGCCTTGCTGCTTTATATAACTGCCAAATACCAGCAAAAGTCTTTTAAAAATATTTTAATATGATGGCCCTTAGCTAGATTCTTGACATGCAAACGTTAAATCAGTGTCACTCTAAGCTGTTTTTTAATCTTGGGTCTGGCAGATTTTTCCAGCTCGGGACAGTTCTTTTGTCATTTCAAATAACTCTTCCCTTAGCAAGACACACATCCTTCAACTTACCCAGATGGTCTCCTCCTCCAAGCTAGAATAATGTATTTAAATTTATCCAATGGCTTTCATGACTCAGATTTCCCATAACTGGCTGGTTTTTAACCGTCCTCTGCTCCACCTGTTCAGACATCACAGCAATCCTCTCCCTGGCTCCTCAGTGCAGGAGAGGTTCATACAGCAGTTCCAGAGAAGCCTCACATTCACAAAACCCACGGTCTGCAGCTTGGTCTGTGGCAGTTCTGGGGAGGAACCGTGGCTTTTAGAATCTGCTTCAAAGTTTTGTTTCTTCTGGGGAGGAAAGGCACATCCTGAGAGCAGCCATGTCGCTCTCCTGCTCAAATAGATGGAAAAGCACAGTTTTAATCCAGCACAAAACTCTGTCCCCTGAATATTTCTCAACTACCTACAAACCAATCCAACAGAAAACTCATCCAGAAACCACAAGCACAGCAAACTCACTGTCCCCATTTTCTGGTTTAGACTATAGAAGAGAAATGGAAATCCTTGTATACAGAGGTTTCATTCTCTGGGTGATTGCATCAGGACAACGGGCAGGGATTTCAAATAAGATGGAAGGGATCAAGGCCCCCCTCTGTACAGCTGTTCCTTGAGATCTGAGCTCCTGCACCACACAGGTCCTTTTGAAAATGTCACCGGGACCTGCCAACAGGACTCCTACTGAAAGAAAGGTATTTTTGGGAAAAAAGTGTCCCAAAGTCTCACTGACATTCAATAAATCCTTTGAAACTGCTGACAGGAATGTGAGGTGGCTCATCATGGCCTGGAGCAGCTGAAAGCCAAATGCAGGGAAAGCAGGTGGGAGAGGATGAAGTGAGATGAACAAGCTGAGAGAGGAAGGGGTGGAAGGAAGAGGGGGAAGAGGCTGGAGGTTTGCTTGGATGAGCTGTTTGTTTGGTTTTAAATGCAGTTTGGAGCTTGAGAAGGCAGAAGGTAATTAAACTGCAGGATGTTGTCCTGCCACCATTTTCCATAGGCTATTTCCAGCTGCCACAGAAATCACAAACCATTTAAAACCATCCCTCTGTCCTCACCCAGACCCCACAGGGCACCAAATGCACAAACCTCAGGCAAGAACCTGGCTCTAGAAAAGGACAAACGATGGCAAACAAAGTCTTGCTTCAGTAGCCCAACAGCTCTGACAGTGAGGCAAAGTTTACCCCAGCCAGGGTGGGCTGTATCAGCCTAGAGATAAACGAGGTAAATGTCTGGAAGCAGAAACCCAAATGAGTGAGAGATGCTGCATGTTAGAAAGCTAATCCCCTTGCCATAAATGACAAATCAGGAAGATCAAGGGCTAACAGGCAGGCAACTAATTACAGATTAAATTAACTCTTCAACCATGTACATAATCAGACAAGAAACAGAGACATAAGGTAGACGTTTCGGTAGCAAAATGTTGACAAAATTTCCATGCATCAGCCCCCAGCTCAAGCAGGAAAGTGCTGCTGGAATATGTCAAAATGGAGCTGGTGGGGAACCTTCCAGGCTTCTTGTTTTAGGATGTGAGGAATATTTTGGGATTAAACACAGAGAGCAGCAATGATTTCACTCAATCTGTCATGGCAATGCCTCGCCCTTACATCCTCTGACCTTAGAAAGGCAGTAATTTGTGAGGCTGCCTGATGCTCATCCATCCTTCAGGATGGTCAGAGGTGCAGCTTTGCCCCTTCCACCAGGCACCTCCCGAACCTGCTCAGGCTGTGTCCATTAAAAACCCGGGCTCTGCAGCCCAGAGGACGGTGAGAGATGGATGGTGCTGGCGTGCAGCCACTTCCAGGGAGAGAGGCAGGATCAGCCTGCTCTGGACAGAGACAGAATAATGAGACCTGCAGGACTGGCATGCAATTACCTTGTTTGCCAAAATTATTACAGAAAAGTCGTGTATTTCCAGTATTCTGTCCCTAACCCCAGGCACAGAGTTGTCGTCTGGACTCTGAGTGTCCGTCTGAAGCCCCAGGATGCAGAGGAGGTGGTGCTGTGCTTGGGAGAGAGGCCATTAGTACAGTTCTCATTTAATTCCAAAATATCCTTCATATCTTAAATTCAGGTGCTGGGAAGGAAGCTCCCACTGGCCTGAAAGCAGAGCTCAGCAGGGTTCAGGGCTGTGCCTCTTCAGGAAATCAGGGAGTTTGTTCAGACCGGAGTGGCAGTGATGGATGTGGCCAGAACACACAGATCTTCATTAACGTGTGATGAGTTAATGAGTTACTGCGGCCTTTCCTGGAGATCAGCCTGAAAGTGCTATTTGGACAGGTAAGGATATACTTTCAAAGTTCTTGCATTTAAATTTCTTTTTCTTTTTTTTTACATCTGGGATTAGAGTTGTTTTATTCACATAAAGTTTCTACAACTTTAAGATGCTTCCATATCCTTCCTCCCTAATTTTCACTCGTTACCTGAAGTCTCAGCATATACACGAACTAAAATCTTAGTGAATATCAAGAATTCAGGAACTTCTTATGGGGAAAAAATAGCAAGCAAGAAATCAACCTTAAAATAAAATAAAATTAAAAGAGAAGGTGAAAGAAAAAAAAAAAATCCAGGTAGTAGTGATTGAGCTGCTTTCATCCAAACTCCTCCCAAATGAGAACAGTCTCCAAAAGTCAGACACAGAGCACGATTTCATGTTCTCTGCATTAACCTTTAGAGTTCAAAATGCTCATCTGCCCTCTGTCCCCTCGCAGTGGCGTTTGCAAATGACACAAACATTTGCCTCTGCTCTGTGCTCTCCCCAATGCAGCCCAGCCTGCACACGCCTCGCAACAATTTCCTCTGGAGCAAGTTCAAGGCCAATTTGCTCACGCTGGCGTCTGTCTGTCATCACACGTGTCAGCCCAGTCCTCCCAGCTCGGCTGGGGAGGAAGGAGACAAAGGTCACCTTCTGCGAACGGTGTGTGCTCCAGGAGGCAGGAGAGAGCAGGAGGAAAACCAGATTTCCCCCTACCTGGCAGGAATCGAGTGCTTTTTCCCCTTCTCCTTTCCATTTCATTCCCCAGGCTGCCAGTGTGGCTTGGTGCCTCTGGGAGCAGGAGAGTGTGCTCAGAGCAGATGAAAATGAATCAGAGCCACTGCAAAGCTGTGGGGGTTGGTGCTGCTGAGTGGAAACTCCACAAGTTGTGATGCTTTTCCACAGAGAAAGGATCCCTCACCAGCCCTTGGGTGCTGACAGTGCCCTGGCTCCCCAAGGCTGTGCTGGGCACTGAAACTGGGTCTGGTTCAGAGAGTCACAGAGTGGTTTGGCTTGGAAGGGCCTCAAGGGCTTCTCCTTCCACCCCTGCCATGGGCAGGGACACCTTCCACTGTCCCAGGGTGCTCCCAGCCCCGTCCAACCTGGCCTTGGACACTTCCAGGGATCCAGGGGCAGCCACAGCTTCTCTGGGCACCCTGTGCCAGGGCCTCACTGCCCTCACAGGGAAGGATTTCTTCCCAGTATCCCATCTAAACCTACTCTCTTCCAGTTTGAAGCCATTCCCCCTTGTCCTGTCACTCCAGGCCCTTGACAGAAGCCCTTCCCCAGCTCTCTTGGAGCCCCTCCAGGTACCAAAGGGCCACAATAAGGTCACCCCGAGCCTTTTCTTCTTCAGGCTGAATGATCCAACTTCTCTCAACCTGTCCTGGCACGAGAGCTCTTCACTGTGGTGTTCTGTGCCCACTGACCACAGAAGAAACAATCTCTGTCCCATCGCACACTCCCAAGAGTGGCTTGGGAGGGAGACAGGAGAATGGCTGGAGAGGGGAGAGAAGCCAGACCATCCATCTTCATTGGAAAAGGATCTCATCCCTGCTGCAGAGCTTTATTTTCTCAGTGTTTCTGAATCAGACACCAGTCAAAAGGGATTGTGGGGAAAAAATATAAACGATACTTTTAACGTTTTATAAATGGAGCTGTATCATCCCAGTGATTCAGTGAGTGCAGAAATTATGGGATGGTAAGGAATAGAACAGAGCTTGGAGATTTATTTCCCATTTGAGTGCAGCAGATGGGGGAGAAGAGGGCACAGGCAAAGGCCAATGATTTGATGGGGAACCAGAACCAAAATGCAGAAAAGGCAAAAATCAAATCAAGACTAAAAGATTTCCAGTGAGAAGTTTCACTGCCCCAAGAAAAGGTGTCTATTCTGCAGAAGGACATGTTCAGGGACACTCCCAGTTTTAATGGAATTATTATTTTTCAGTAACCAATACAAAAAGTGTTAGCACCACCAGTAAAGAAGTTAAGTTGCAACACACTTATTGGCATTGAAAACACAGCTGAAAGCAGACTTATGTACAATTGTCCCATCAATAAAATCCAAATTTCCAACCATTTTTAAGTCTGAAATAAAAAAAAAATAAAAAAAATTAAGGAAAAATATTCTCAAGGAAAGCAAGCTAGATGCTCTGGAAAGTAAATCCACAGAAAGTTTTAAATGCAATTTTATTTCCTTGATCATTTCTCTTTATCTACTAAAGGTTTTATCTCTACAAAACTTGTCTTAATGTATTAAACCCCACTAGCCACACAAACCAAACCTATTTCAGAGCAGGAGAGGGGTCTGTGCCATGCAGAGCCAGTGCACCAGGCTGGCAGAGGGATGCACCTCAGCTGGCTCAGGAAAAGGGACCAATTCCTGCATCCCTCTGCTCTTTCAGGTTCATTTTGCTGTGCCTCTGAATGCACTCCCCAAGCACCTCATCCCCCTCACTGCATCCCTGATGCTTCCTCTTGCCCCGTGGGATGTTTTCAAAGTCACTAAAACAGGAAAACACAGACAAACACCCACGTGGTACAAATTTAGTAACATGAATCGGAGAAAAGACTTTTTTTCTTCACATGCAGGCTGTTCCAGCACAGGAAACAATCGGTGCAATCTGCACATTTTGCAGCGTGTGGCAGTGCACAGAGACCCGGCACAGATTTTAGCAGCAGCAGTAGCTGTGAGGAAGTTGATTTGTAGCAACCAGCACAAAGTAATGAAGCAATGGAGACACCAAACTCTTTTACTGTGCAGCCAAATCAAATGTCTTTTGGTTCTTCATGCATGAGTCTTCCAAGGGTAAACTTTTCACAGTAAGAGAAAGGAAATCATCCTCAGACTTTAGCGAGGAGAATGACTCAGATAGCCCCAGGCAGCAAAGATCTGAGCCCATAAAGTGCAGGTTTTGACTGCCTTTGGAAAAGTATTGCTGGTTTTTGTTCCTGTGCAATATTGCTTTAAGCTACACAGAGGTTAATGGCAGATCACTGGGAAGATGTTATTGTGTTGTTTCTTTTCAAGATGCTTCCTCCCCTTTCCCAGAGGTGTAGGGCCAAAGGGCAGATGGACTGGCAGTGGAAGCCTCATCCCCACTCCTTGAGCAGATGTCAGCCCAACCCTGGCTCTGAGCCTGGCACTGGATCCTCTTTTACTCTGAGAATGAAATGGGGCACTGCTTTTGTAGGGTCTGTTCCACTGTAGTCTTCAACAGCACCAGAATAAAAGCCAAATATCAGCCAGCTCCTCGTGACTAACCCAGGAACCCAGGACATTTTTTGTACAAGGGCAGGGGAAAAATACTTTGAGAATGTCCATTATTTGGGTATGCCAGCACTTTCTATCTCTGCAGTGGGCACCCAGGGGAGTCCCTGGCTGCTCTGGGCCTGACAGCAGCAAACATCTCCTATTCCAAGTGAAAACAGTGTGTGGAGAAGACAGTCAGAGAAAACAGGTGAAAAAGACAGTGACAAACAGAAAAGTGAGTGAAGAACCACAGGGTGGAATCCTGTCCTGACACAGCAGCAAAACATTCCCACAGGTTTCCACAGATTCCTGTGAGTTCTTTCATTAGTAAAGCATCCAGACTGGCACAGAAGGAGGTGTCATGAAGGATTTTGTTCCCACTGCCCATCATTCCTTCTCAGTGCCATCATGGTGGTAAGAGGCCAGGCGGGGTGCCCACCCTGGCAGCAGTACTGCTCTCTTGTGCAAGTGGCTACGGCCTCCTGAATCTCTCCACAGCTCTAAGATAAGGAATGGGGCTTTTTCCTCTCCTGCCTGGACAGGATTTCTGGCATTTGTTTCAGAATGAGGAGTGGAGCATGACAACTCAGCCTCACAACCATGATGGGTTTTGGTGAAAGCTTCCCAAGAGAGGGATGAGATGGGATGGAGAGCACAACCTCCCTCTGCTCTGCACCAGAATGTGCCTGCACTCCCCTCTGGCACAGCCTCCTCAGGCTGCCTCAGGGCCCAGGGACCATCCCCACCTCATCCCCAGCAATCCCAGGGGAAATGAGATCAACTGAACTCCCGTTTAGCCGGCGAGATGGGTTCCCCAGAGTTTCTTTCCAGCTCTGTAAATCCCTCATCCCAAGCAGAGGTTGGCTGGAAGGTGCCTCATCCCTTCCAAGACTCACAGCCCTGCCCTCCTCTCCCAAAGCCGTTTATCTGGAAAGGGCAAAGAGGGGTCCCAGCAAAGCCATGACTAATGCCTGGCTGATTCCCAGCGGGAGGCAAAGCAGCTCCCAAGGAAACAGAGCCTTCTGCTTGCCTGACCCAGGCTGTGACAGCTGAAGAGAGAGCTTGCTCTCACCAGTAAAAATAACCACTTTCCTCATCCGAGATCAGAGGGGGCAGCTCTCCCCCTGATTTACATCTGCAGGGCCAGCAGTGCCAGGGCACTGAGCACACCAAGGACCTGCCACAGGGCACTGCAGGGACTAACCCAGAGGAAAAAGCTGGTGTGACTCTTGTCCCAACCTCTTTAGGTGTTAAATGCTGCAGTAATTGCTCAGTTTTCGTTGCCACACCGGGAAAAACTCGCCTTCACTTTCCCCGAGTCGTTGTTGCCTACTTTGGGGTTGACCTGTCCAGTCCTCACTGCAGCATCCATCACGTTCAGAGGTGTGGAACAGCTCCCAAATTCTACAGACACCTTCAGGAGCAGCTGCTCTTCACTTGAGCCTACAAAGAAGGTTCTGAAAGTAGCAAACAGCAAAAATGGCATTGCTTAATAAATGGAAAATACAGGATGTGAGCTATTCACAACAAAAAAGCACCAAGGCTCAATGAAGTTGAGGAAATATCTATTAAAATTAAGAATACTTCAAATTACAATCCTTTTCCTTCTCAAATGTGTATGTTTTAATTAAGTATTTTTTGTGTTTTATAGTTCCTACATCATCAGGTCGTTTGTAAATTCCAACATCTTTACATGCATTTTAAGCCACATTTGTTCTCCTACTGACAATTAATACTTCGTTCAATTAATATTCTTACATTTATCAGAGAGGTATAAAATCTTTCATCTTTGCAAAAAAAAAAAAAATCCTTTTAATCATCTCCAGTATATTTTGTGTACTTGAAAGTTGGGAAACAATTACACAGAACTGGAACTGCCAACACTCTTTCTCCATTTGGAGAAAACTCCAGCATTTTAGAGCCTTGTCCTTAGGAGGAGGGACGTTGCACAGGAATTGTGCATTTTGCCCATAAAAAACTTGCTTTTCCTTTTTACAGAAATACAAAATGCAGGAGCACTGAAGGACCTGTCTCCAACATATAATCCTAGAGGATCATTTCACCTTGGAGAAGCTGATGGGACAGGCAGCACCCACTGAAGGGCTCCTGCAAAAAAAAAAAAAAAGAGTGGTGAAGGTGTGGACCTCACTCTTTCCAGACTTTTCCCTTCTGCATGGGTTGATTTCAAGGAGCTCTGCATGCTCCAGGGTGTGAGCAGTGTCTCTGTAGTACAACCTTGCAAAGCAGCACTGCAGAAGCTCACAGAGTCTGAACTGCACAAAGAACTCACGACAGCAAGGAACAGAAGTGCCTGAGAGCATGAACTGCACAATAAATGGCCCATGGCTGTCTGTATTAAAAAAAAAAATAAAGGAAAGTTCACAGAGTAAAATATCACAAGGAAGGAAACTATTTTAACCATATAAATGACAAGCATAACTTACAGAAAATGGGGTTTAGCTTAGCAGAAGTAGTTAGAGCCAGGAGTACTTTGCTGGTGCAGAGGAAACCCAGGATCCAACTCTGTTTTCGTGGTGCTGTGCCAACACAGCCCATTATGCAAGAGAGGACTTTCAAATTCTTATTTCAGAAAATAGGTCAGACTGAGCTCAAACACTTCCTTGTTGAAATGCAGCTCAGTGTGGATTTGAGCGACTATCGTGGCTCAGTGCCAGGCAGCAACTTCAGAGATGTTGCTGAGAAACGTCCTTCAACCTTCTTTTGCTTCAGTCTTCCTTCTTCAGAGAAGGAGGGTAAAGCAACAGGGCTGAGAGGTCTCCATCAAGGAAAAAATCACAGACTTGAGCCATGGGAAAGGCACATCCAGCAGCTCAAGCTGTTCATGGCAGGTGATGTGTGCTGGTTCTTCTGCTGGACCACGAATTACCTCGAGGGAAGCAGAGGGAGCTGCTGTCTGTGGGTGGGATGAGCAGAAAGCTGAAGCTCTGTCTGTCACATCACGAGTTCACTTCAAACACAGCTCAGGATTGACTGGAGGGGGACATGGTGGCAAAATCTTTATCCATCCTAATTTCATGGCTAGGTCTGTGTAAGAACGAGCACCATGATTTCGAAAGGCACCATCACAAAAGTGTTTCGTTGTTTTGTTGCATTTTTTTTCTTAAGGCTTAAAGCTTGACATATTCAATCAATTCTCTTTCTCCTGTTGCACTGTGGATTAGCTAATTGCAGAAGCAAAAAAGGGTGCCTGATTTATTATGTACAGAGTTTTGGAAAACTACAAAAAGCAGAAGCATAGACAAGTCACCCAGCTCCTCACTAATGGCCTTCAGCAACGATGAAATGAGACTAACTGTAGTAAAAATGCAAATAAAAAGCAATGTATGAATTCAGGCCTCTGTCTTCATTAGAGAATCAATAGGAAATGCATTAATTCAGGCAGTCAAAAATGAAAAAAAGGAGGATAAACACCAGTCTGTTGTATCTGTAGACCTGGCAGCAAAGAAATGTTGCCAAATTCCTACAAATTCCTAACCACATATATGGCAACTTATACCTCCCATCATCCCAGGTGGGCTCTTGTAGCCTGTGTCAACAGTTCAGAGAACAAATCTCCAGGAAAACAAAGGCCAGTTTCATCTAGGGACAGGAGAAGCCTCTCTTGAAGTCTCTTCCATGATGAGAGTGTGAAATTGTCAAGCCCCACCGAACTGAACTTGCACAAAATTTTAATCAGACCTTTAGGCCAGTGCAGAAATCCCCACCGTGTCTTGTCAGCTGGCAAAATGCCCATCATGCTGCAAGGAGGGCTCCAGCCCAGGGACAGCACCCGCTCTTCGGGCTTTTCAGTCATTCTAGGGAGCAAAAGCAATCAGCAGCTGCATGAGCAATCCCCGAGGGTAAGGTCCAGACCCCAGACTAATCCAGATAAAATGTAAGACCCTGATAAACTCAACAGTGATACCAGCTGCTTCTGAGGAACCCATTACACAGCCATCAGCTCATGACAGCTCCTGGCTTTTAAAGCCTGAACCAGGGACACAGAGCAGAGAGATCTCCGTGCAGCTGCCGGACCCCAGGGCCCCTCGGCGGGGAAGCAGCTCCGATGAAAGCTCCGTGAGCCCGTGAAACCAGACTTAGTGCTGAGAATATGGACCTGAAACCCCTGCAAAGCCTTCACTCACGGCCTGTGCACGGGTATGGGTGTGAATCAAACCTCTGCGCTGCTCTTTGGCAATTCATAGCTCCAGATAAAACACACCGGGGAGACACTGACAGTATCAGAGATTCTGTGTGCTCTCCGGCCCCGATAGACACCGTAGCTCTTTCCTGCTGCTTTACATGTCCAAATATTTGCCTGGATAAATAGACTTAGAATAGTTTGAATAAGCTGCACTTTGTCTTTAGGAGTGGGATGAGTCACATCACGAAGAAATATTCTGGAAAAGGTCTACAGCACAATTACAGACAGAAAAATGAAAGGAGAAGCCGGCACCAAACAATGTATCAAGGGTGGAAATATCCAGACTAGGTTTGCCAAAGGAAGCCTTTTCCCAAGTCTAATATTTATGAAAACTTGTTTCATAAAACAATCAATTGGATACATGCCTTGTTAAATAATAAAATATACACTTTTCTCTTTGTCTGGACACAGAACATCCCATGTAAAGGAAAAGAAATTGAGAAGTTTGAGCAGGAACCTGCCTGACGTGCTGGGAACACCCCCGAGAACAGGACATAAATATTTGAAAACAAGATTTTATACTCTTCTGTTATTCTGCTTGTACCATGAGGAAGCAGGGAACCACGATAACACACACACCGCAGGAGAAGGCTCCAGTTATAATTTTGTGTCTCTTAGAGGGCACTGAGAAGCCTCACATGCCTCAGAGAGCCGAGTGGAGATTTAGCAGGTTATGTAGATCAACTGCAGACAGAGAATTAAGGAAGAAAAAAGTGATATTCCCACCATTAAATATCAGTTGGAGTCTTAATAAGGCACAAAGTGCGGGAAATGAGAAGCTTTGAAATTGAAGTTATTATGTGCGGCATCAACTGCCAAAAATTACACACTAATATCATTCCCTTGCTTTTATTCCTCTCCACTTCAGCAAAAACCCACTCCCCTCAGTCTCCTTCTGCAGGTGCCACTGCTCCTGTCTCACAGATTTGATACCACTCTCTCCTTAGACAGAGGGACCTCCCCCACCAAAATGCAACATCCTCCCCAAAATGCCCCAAACCCAACAGTTTCACCATGGATCCAGCAACATCGAGAGGTGCACCCAAAGTCACACCACGGCAAAGGTTCAATCACATCAGCAGCAGTGAGCATGAAAATGGTGTTTTATGAAGCAAAGGACCTGTGGAGAGAGAATTAAAAAACAAAATAAACACAAAAAACCAAACCAAACCAAAACAACAGAACAAAACCAAAAAACCAAACCAAAACAAAACAAAAAACAAAAAAAAAACCAGAACAAAAACAAACAAACAAACAAGAACCCAACAAAAAATACACAAACCACTAGGAACAAGAGACCAAGGTGAAAACTCAAAAGCCTCAAGATCACAGGCAATTATGGGTGACTTTCTTGGCAATCAGGACTTGCAAATCAAGCCCACCTCCTGCCCTGGTGGCTCATTGCCAGGAACAAGTTAATTAACCATCACTAACAAATGTGCTTGTATGGTCTAGCCTGGACTTTAACTAGCTGGCTCCACCTCTCCCTGGCAGCTTCCCCTGACTGACCTCCTGTAATTGCCCATGGGCCAAATTCATCCTTGGGGGAAAGTCTTTTTGTCTTTAGCTTGTACCAAGAATTAATTTTACCCTGAAAAGATGCTCTGGCATTTCCCCATAAACTAAAGGAAATAATAAAATCTTTCTTTTTATTTGCTTTTTTCCTACCCTTCCATCAACATCATTGACCTTTTCCATCTTACTCCAATCACCTTCATTTACAGCCAGCTCCTTTTCTTTCAGCTGATTCTTGCAAGCATTTGTTTTATTTTATATATTGCTCATTGAACTTTTTCCAGTCCATGTGTCTTATTCTAAAACTACAATTCACGAAATAGCCTAATTCTCCAAATGGTGCTGAACTGAGTGGAATAATTACCTCACTTGTTTTAGGCCTCTGCTGGAATCCAGAATTACACACTTGGAAAATTATGATTGTTTTATCTTCTTTTCTTTTTTTTTTCAGTTCCAGAAGATGTGTGAAAGACAGGTTTTTATAAAGGACATAAACCCAGCCAAAACTATAATTACCACAGACAGAAGAGAATTCAGAGAAAAGATGATTTTATGATTAAGGCATTGGAGTAGAAACTCAGAAATTTAGATTCTTTTTGTGGCCCTGCCAAAACCTCTTTATATAACCTTTGCTGAGTTAATCCCTCCGTTCCTCAAATAAAACACTCTGGCACTTCCCAGTTTTACGATAGCTGCTGCGTAAACACATTCATTCACATTTGTGAGGCGTTCACACACACCGATAATCAGAGAACCACAGTGGCTGGGATGGCTGAAATCATCTGGCTGCATTTAATCATCTCTTGTCAGGAGTGAACGCAGCTTTAATCACAGGCACATGGGATGTGGCAGCGTTGCTGCTGGGAAACGAGCGTTGTACAGAGAAACAGGCCAAAAATTATGTTCCTAATAAAAAAAATAGTTTGCAAATCAGGGCAGCAAATACACAAATGAACGTAAGCATCTCCCCATTCCAGTTCCCCCAAAACAGGGACAGGCTCAAGTCTCTCACTGAAAAATCCTTATCAGAGCATAAATTCACATTCCACTGGAGTTGAGTGAGGTCAAGAGGAATTACAGCAGCTCCCAAACTCCATCTTGATCCCAAAGAAAAGTACACAAAATAAATGGTACTAAAGACTTACACATAGTTTTTAAAACAGCCTAAGGTACAGGATGCCAGAGGAGCATTAGTTGCACATGTTTCCAGGACAGGATGAGAACACGGAACTCTCAGAGTGAATTTCATTCAAAAACTCTGGGACTGAGCAACGGCTGAAGTGAGAAAGCAGGAAAGCCAAGCCCTGCAAGGCTGTAGGGTCACTGCAGGTACGTCACTGCAGCCACCTCAGTGCCTTGCTGGCAGCTTTGGGCATGGACTAAGGCACATCCAGAAGGTTTTTATCTGCTCCTCCCCTCTGAACTGTGCTTGCATCTCTTGTATAGAAACTGCTGCCACACCATCCCCCATCTTTTCCTGGAGGAAAAGGCAAACTCAGGAGTGTTTCCCTTCTTTTCGCTTCCTCCTCAAGCACCAAAGGCTTGGAAGGTTGCTGTGTCAACTGATCCCCCCTTCCTTTTTCATTGCTTTAATAAATTAAGCTGAGCAACAATAGAGATGAGAGAAAGCAGGACAATGTGGTAAATGTAGCAGAAAGAAATTTGAATCGTAATGAGGAGAGCTAATCAGGAAAAGAATGGACTATTGAAAAAAGCACTAATGAGTTTCTAAATAAATTCAAAAGGTTAATATTGTTCTATCTAACAAATACGAGAAGAATCCTGATGTGAAATTAAAGGCCTCACTCCAGTGCCCTTGCAGCCATAAGTTAAAGCTGGAACGCCCACTTTATTTACCTCTCTGTCCATCACGTCCATCCCCTCCTGATACCTCTCATGGATTGCTCCTGGAAATGGGATCTTTCAGGTCAGCCAGGTCTCTTCATCTCTTTTGTTTCTGTACATCGAATGCTTGAGCCAAAGTCACTAAGTCAATGGACAGACTCTCTTTGACTTGCAGAGTTTGCACCAAGATTTTTGTGACTCATTTTTGTCGGCATCAACGAAACAGTGATCAAAATGTACTTTCCAAACCATGAGAGGTGTGTGGGTGTTTATGAAGTGATGGATTTGGTGGGATTTAAGCACACTTGTATTCCCTTTTATTACCACGTGGATTGCCAGGGTGAGCAAAAAGCTAGTGCAGGTTAACTGAAGAAAGAGCAAGTGCAAATTAAAGTTTATAAAAATAAGAGAGCTAGAATGTTTCTTGTTTGTTTGTTTTAATTTATATGATGTCAACAGTTCAAAATATAAAGCTAAGAGTTTCTATATTTAATCAAAAATTAAAATAGCCAGAGTCCTTTATGTATTGTATTGTAAAACATAGTAAATACTGTATTTCAGTCAAAATTCTGTGTGGGAAAGTAGCCCCTTTCAAGAATTAAAAAAAAATCCAATTCCCAGCAAAGTAATAGACTTACAGGCTTTCCATAAGAATAGAGGATCTGCTCAACTAATTTTTTGCTTGAAGGAAGGAAATAGTGCCATTATAATATCTTAGTCTGAATATGAAATACCAGAATGACATCACACTTTGGGGAGAAGCCTGAGCATGTCTGTGCGCATGGCCGTCCATCCGTCTTGTGCTCTGCAAACAAAACCGAGAGGGTTCAGCCGAGGGCGGCTGCACATTGATCTCCCCCTGGTTCCAGGCTGGCAGGAGATGGGTTAGGTGCCATCCCAGAGCGGTGTCACCTCATTCCAGCCCCGCTGGTAAAGCTCTGTGTGCCCATTCCGAGGGCACAAGCACGGCTGGCGCGCGGGGGACACTCGGGGACTCAGAGCCCGTCAGCCCCGCTCAGGACACGGCTCTGCTGCTCTGCCCTGCCCTGCAGCCACGCTCTGACCCCTGCCACAGCCCCAAGGGGCAGAGCTACAGCTATTCACACCTGACCAGCAAAGCAGCCCTTCACACCTATCACAGGAAATGAGAAATATGGACAAGTGCACCATTTTTCTTCCAGGCGTGGGAATTGTTCTAAAATTAGAGCAACACTCCCGTGCCAAGACTGACCATGTTATGTATTATTCACAGTAACCTTGCAAAATGCTGCTCAGCCACTCACCTGCCATGAATAATTTTGTTTGACAGGCAGGTTAAACGCTTTAGCTTCCTGATCCTCCTCCTCCTCCTCGCAAGGAAGGAGGGCAGTCGTGGGCTGACCTGAGAGGCATCGTGGTGAGGATGTTTAATAGAGGCTTCTTCAGTGGAGTTTGACCCTGGTAGGCAAAGACTGAATAAAAAAAAACCTTGAACCCAAGAGATTGGAGTGGGAAATGCACAGAGGCAGAGACTTGACAGTCAAGACATGTAAACCCTTTGTGAGTGACCCTTTGAAGGTCAGCAGGAGACAAGCACTGCCCCTCGGGTCAGTTATGGAGAGCTCACCAGAGCTCCTCAGGGTGCCCAGCCTGAGCCACGAGGGAAATAAGATGGAAAGCACAGGAGCAGCTTGTGCTCCTGAGCCCAAGGTGGATGTCTCACCCACTGCATGTCTCTGGCACTGCTCTCTCTGTAAAAGCTTAAACGCAAAAAGTCTTTCTGAGACAAAAGGCACCGCGAGGAAATTGCCAAGTGTGAATAAACAAGACAGTTGCATAGCTCATCATAACCCTAATGATGCTCCCTAAATCACGCAGGCCCATCACCTAGATCTATTGGCCGCATTAGCAGACTGCTGAGTGAGGGAAATATGGAGAGGATCATTTTTAAAGGGTTTTGCGTGCAATGCTCATTGGGAACCCTTTGAGATGGAGTCTAAAGCAGATGGTGAAATGGGAAAATTATTCACGTTAATTCTTTAGCAGCCTAAAATAAATTTAGAGAATAATGAAATAATGAAAGCCCCATTCAGCCACATTTTTGCTTTTGCAGCAGTCATCAAAGTCCTAACAGGGAGGACCCAACGCTGCTGCACTCCACACACAAAGCTGCTGCGTTAATTGGTTCAAAGACACAGGAGCAGTAATATCCTGTAAAAAAAATAAGGTCATCCCCTTTCATTAGCTATTGTTCAACAGCCTGATGAAAGAACAAACAAGCTGAAACAGCAAATAAACCTCACAGTGCTGAATGCAGAGCCCTTTCAAGCTTCCTTCACACGTGTTTTCTACAGAAAAACATCTGCTTGGAGCTTCCCATCCACTCTTCAAACTCTTACAGTGGGACAACAATCCTAATTCTCCATTTTACAGACAAGGAAACTGAGTCATTGCTTTCATCCAGAGGGGGAACAACAAAGTCAGGACTACAGCCTAGCAAATCCAACCTCAAGTTTTCCTGCTCATTTCGCAGGAGGACCAGCTCCTTGGGTGACCTGGTGAATCAAACCACCAAAGTCTCCCAAGCTAAACACGGTGGCCCCAGTCACATAACATGACTGGTAGCCTGGGAGGTTTTCCTTCACCTAGATGATCCAGAGGATCTGAGGAACGTGCCCAGGGGAACCTCATTCCCACAGCAAGAGGTTTTATACAAAATTTTATTTACCATCTTAGACACAGGAAGCAAATAAAGAACATTGCAGAATTCATAAGACGTTTCTATGTGAGAGCGGCACAAAGATCTGTGAAACTGCTGAAAGCAAATGAGGGAGAATGTAAATGTTTCATACTAAAAACGCTAAAGTTCACTTCTAAAATCACTAACACCGGCGTCATCCAGTATGAAGACATAATATTTGTTAAATGGAAATCTCTGGCTCAGTTTTTGCTCCTGACACTTTACAGCCCTGTTGCTTTCTGACTATTTTATTTCCTATTAGTTTTTGGCACGGTGAGCAAAACCTACCAAGGTTTAGGGGCCCTTGTAGCTGTAACCTGAGCTTCTCTGAGCCCCTGTCCATGGTCCTGACGCGGTTTTAATTTTGTCCTCTCTAACGCCCTGCAGTCAGAGTGTGCAGAGTTCACTCACACAGCGAGAGCTGCTTCGTTGGTGATTTCCCCAGCAGGTAAGTGCTGGGGTAAGCAGTGTGTCACTGGATAAACACGTGTGGACTTGCATGGCCTGGCCAGACTGCCCTGCCTCATCTCCCAGAGTCCAGCGATGGTGAGACAGCTCCTGCATTGCCCACGGATTCACCCTGCAGCCCAGGCTCAGGGGTGAGAGCCACCAGTGCTCCCTGAGCTGCTCCCACCTGTCTGGCCTCTCAAAGAGCAGTCAGAGACTGTGGCTTGGGAAGACACCACACCTCAGCTCAGCTCTGGGAACTGCACTTTGGCTCTTAGTCCATGGTTAGTGACAGCAGAGCCCGCACTGACACAGCCAAGGCACTCAGTGCTGGCCACACACGGCTCTCACAGCTCACCTGTGGCCCCAACCCCTTGTCTGTGCTTAAAACTCCTCTGTTTCCCCAGCTCCAGCAACACACTCAGAAAATCCCCTGGGCTGAGGCTTTCGTGCTCTGCTCCCAAATGAGGGATCCCACTGGAACGAAGGAGAGGGGAGAAAATTCCTCTGTGTTCCTCTTGTTTCTGCCCAGCATTAGCTGGAAGTTCTGAGCCCTGGAAAAAGCACAGCTTTGTAAAGGTCATGATCTGAATGCAGATTATTCACGGACATGAATTTATCTGATGAATTATTCCAAACACATCGTTCAGCTGCTGTACTGAGCACATATAGGATGCGCCTCTGCAGCTACTCTAAATACAAAGCAGAGCATTAAATAAGGACAGTCACTTGCTTGGAAGCATAATATTTTATTTGCCACAAATATGCTAATTCTTTAATTTTCAGTCTCTATGCCAGCTAGAAATACAGCTTGAGCAAGATAAGTTTTCTTGTAGCTGGTTACTAGGTAGCTTATCAAAATTGATATATTAGATTTGAGGCCCTAATTCAGTGTTTTCTTAGGCCCTTATGCAATTTTGATCCCATGGTAATGGATTTTGAGTTGCTTACAAACATGTCAAGACTATCATCTGCCAGCCATGTCCCCATGCTGCTCATTATTTATGCCTACTGAGCAAATTTATTGGCAGGTTTGACAGAAAAAGCAATATTTTTTGTAGTGCTTTCTAAATAAATATCAAGAGGCAGTGAAGAACCAGCCACTTCAGTGTCGACCCCAACCTCCTGGTATATCTCCAGGTTCCTGGACTCCAGTTTACAGACTTCAGGCAATAAAAGCAAAACCAGAGACCCCTTGTCACTTAACACTTCTTAAGTTTCACTAGTCCTGCTGTTGGTGCTGTATAAATCATGTTTTAAAGGCTGGTTTCTGTCACTGTGTCTCTGCTGAGCACAAGTTCCCCCTGGGAGGGAGCAGAGGCATCATTTTCAGCAGGATCTGGGGAGGTTGGAAATATTTCTTCTGTCTGTTGTAGGTAGGTCTGGTTGGAGCTAATGGAATTACACAGGAATTACGGGAATCGTCTCCAAGGAGGAAGGCACCAGGCCTCGGTCCGAGAGGAATAAACTGCAACTCACCAAAGCCAGAAGGCTCAGGGAGAGCGACTGGGGGCTGCAGAGTGGAATTGCTGCTCAGGGCTGCACTGCCCATGGGTAATTCCACTGCCTGGAGTGTCCTGCCCAAGCTGGGCACTGCTTCAGGCTGAGCTGCAGCAACTTCAGGAGCTGGGGCAACACGGATTTCAGCTCAGGGCCACCTCTGGAATCAGCAGCTCTGTGGAATCATCCCTTTCTTGACAAGTTATAGAAGTATCCCCAGAGGCTGTGAGTGTCACGTGGTGTTTGTAACTCCTGTGGGACTTTGCCATGACAAAGGAGGGATGGCAAAGTTCACTATCACCAAATTTTAGAGACAAATTTGCTGTCACCCCATGGGGTTTGTGACTGTTGTTAGATTTAGTGCTTGAGTCCAACCTCAGCACAGAGGAGTTTAGGAGATGGAGAAAACAGAAAAACTATTTTACAAGTGCAACTCTTTGGATCTCCTGAACAGATAAAGTGCATTGCTGGGTCAGGACAAATATTCAATTTGATTCTTATCTTATCCAAACTCCAAATCTCTTTTGTTATCAGTTGCTTTCCAAGGCACTGTACAAGTGCTTACAAGAACTCACATTTAAAAAACACAGAAATAAGAGATCTCCTCTGCTTCCTTCCCCAGGAATTCGCCCAGCCCAGACTCCCAACAACCTCAGGGAAGTTCAAACCCAGAATAAGCCAGAACAAAATTCCAAAACTGCAGAAATAATGGCAGTATCCAAACATTATAAGTAATTTTTCAGATTTATCAGGGCAGATCAAAATCCAAGACAGGTCACACTAGCAGGATGTAACCCTGCTGTACGAGACTGAGTGCTTTCTTTACATCTTTCTTAAACAATATTCAGGTATAAGGGACTTTTTTTCTCATGTGTTCTCTTCACCATCCCATCCTACCACCTGTAAAATTGCTTTTCCACTTATTCCACAGATGAGAGACACCAAAACCAGCAGTACCTTAAGCCAGACATTTTTCTTGGCCATCTCCACTCCATGGAGCTCATTAGACAAGTTTGATGTAATCAGCCCTTTGAAAAATACACATTTATTAAGTGGAAGCTGATCAGAAGAAAGATTCACTTTCATACGGTCTCTTGATTTTCAAAAAAACAGGTCAGAAAAATATTTTTTTAAGTTCAAATAAAAAATGCTCAAAGTTCGATGAAGTATCTTCTTAGAAATGCAGGAAAACATTAGCTCTGTTCAAGTAAACAAAATTAATTGACATGTTCCCCTTCCACTCACACCAGGGGGGCGACCACACGTGGACAGAAGGGCAGATCCTCAGGATGCTCCCCTCTAGATCTGTGTTTTCTGTGTGAAAGTTTTCCTGGACTTCTCCAAGCTTTGAGTAAAATATACTTTTGTATTTAGAGAAGTAGCCTGGGCTGACTAAAACCACCTACACAAAGTCAAAAATTACCTGGGCCTTGTTACTACAAGGCAAGGTTGGGGCACAAAATCACCACGTCTTAAAAACATCCTTCCCCTGTGGCCAAAGCAGCAGCAAAGCAATGTTGTGGTGGCAAAGTCCACAGAGCATCCCCAAAACCTGCTGTGGAAAACTGCAGCACAATAAAATGCTTTTCCTGTTGGAAACATGAAGGCCTGGGGCTTTCTCTTCTATATCTCAATTTTCCACTCATCTTCTTTTATAGCCCAGAGACAGCACGGATCCAGAGGTCTTCAAGGAGTAAAGCAGGAGGAAGGAAAATATGACCCCTTCTACCTTTGTTGCTCCCAAATCTACTCCAGATCATCATTTCCATTGTGTTTACACACGTGCCAAGAGCAAGGCAAGGCCCCTGGGACGCTCCAAAGGACACCTGGAGCTTTGCAGGCACAAATATAGACTTCCAGCACAGAGGGGTTGTGAACAGACAGGACAAATCCAACAGATTCTGGATGCTGTGGGACTTGTAACAAAGCATCAGCTCTTGCAGTGGAGGTGAGTCCAAAAGCACAGACAGGTTTAACTCTCAGCAGGACGTGTTGTGCTACACAGGGTTCATGTGGGAAATAAAAGATCAACTGAAAAATGAAACTGCTTCCAACAGCATCTTTATCCAGCCAGCAGAACACCAGCAGCTCAGGAATGGGCTTTGTTGGCTTGGTTGTTTGTGAGAGCTGGGCAGCCCAAACCCAGGGGATTTGATTAAAAACACTCCAAGCAGGCCATAAGCACGAGTGCCTTCAGCACAAGCACTTTCAGCTTTGTTTTTATGTAGGGAATGGGAAGGAGCAAGGAAAGAAATGTAATAGGAAGGAGCAGAACAGCAGAGCGAGACGGCAGCACGGGTGACAGGAAACAATTTATAACTTACTTGAGAGTCTTTTCTGAGTCATCTGTTCTGCAGCTCAGACAGCAGCGCAGGTCTGCCCGACTACAGCACACCCAGACACACCAGCACACCAACATTCCAAGCTGTTTGGAGCCACCTCTTTCATCCTGGGCTGTGGGAATGTTGCAACGAGCTGCAGTCATGGTGATTTGTTCCTGTGCTTAGAGTCGAATACGGGCGGTGGCAAAATTCAGATGATTATGACCAGAAAAAAGGAAAAATGGCTGTAATTCCATGGAAAATTTTCTTACAGTAAATAAATCAATATGAGCTGAGACTCACAACTCTTTGTGCAATATGTTAAAGTCAGAAATAAAAAGGCAAAAGACTGTCCCTGAAACACATCTGCACCATTGTTCTGTGCTAACTTGAGAAAGAGAGCCTGGTGCTTCAGCTCAGCCAGCTCTGGCCTCCAGAGCTCTGGAGAAGTGAAACACAATGCTGCCATTCCCCAAGATCCTTAAATAAACCCCAGCACTTCAATATGGGATTTCTTAGCTTGAGTGTCCCCTTGGAACTCATGAACCACCACAGAATCAGAGTCATAGAATGCTCTGGGTTGGAAGGGACCCACAGGAACCAGTGCAGCTCCTGTCCCTGCACAGACCCCCCAACACCCCCACCCTGTGCATCCCTGGAGCGCTGTCCAAACGCTCCTGGAGCTCTGGCAGCCTCGGGGCCGGGACCATTCCCTGGGGAGCCTGGGCAGTGCCCAGCACCCTCGGGGGGAAGAACCTTTCCTGATCTCCAGCCTGACCCTGCCCTGGCACAGCTCCATGCCATACTCTCCACCAGAGTCTGGGGACGAGGTGGCTCTCAGAAGCCTTGTGACACCCACCAACTGCACTTTGCATCCCTTTCCCTGTGTTTTGGGCTGGGTCACCCTCTGCACCTGCAGATTTACTGCTTCTCCCTGTATCCTCCTGAAAACCAGGATGGCAGTGCCAGTCCCTGCTGCTGGCGGGGGTTCAGAGCTATTTCCCGTTCTGGTGACTATTGACTGGCTGTGCTGAGTCCAGGGAGAAACTGAAGGCAGGGAGTTAAAGAGAAAAACTCAAAGGAAAAAGTCTTCCCTCCCAGTGTGGCTGCATGGGAACAATATGTTAAATTTACACCCACAAAACCACGTAATAATTACCCAGGCCTTCTGTTTGCACGGTAATTACAATGAAATGGTTTAAGGAGGAGAAAGAGAGTCTCAGATATCAGCTCTGCTGGTTTTCTAGTCACTACCTCCACCTCAAATTCCTCTTCCCTCTGCAGAAAGGAGGCACTCCAGCTCGAGGCTTCCCCTGGCTGGGACCTTGGGGACCTGCTCCAGGTCTGTGGGATGTCACTGCCCAGGATGGGCTGTGGGAGCTCAGTGCCTCATACCCCATCACTGACAGCAGGGCCACATCAGTGGGTGGAACCCTGCAGCCTGCAAAGGTGCCACCAGCTGTCCAAACAGCACTTGGTGGCTCTCTCAAGAATATTTAATGCATTTTTCAGATCCACCAGAATAAACTCTCGTTAGCTGTCCAGTTCCTCCCATCTGCACAACAGAAAACTCCTCAATTCCCTAAATCAGCTGCTGTGTGGCTTCAGCTGGGACCAGGCACAGTGGTGGCACCGTCCCCACCATCCTTGGTGGCAGACAGGGAGCTTCAAAGCCCAGGGGTGACCACGCTTAAATGCTTCCCTTCAAACACCAACACAGACTCCCAGCCTGAGGCACTCAAATTCAATTACCAGGGACAGCTGGATTCGGGCAAGGGTCTGACACCGAGGATCCGGAGAAGGGAACGCTGCAAGCTGTCTGGAGTTGAGCAAAGGGACTCAAGCCAAGTATTATTTATACATCCTAAGGTCTCTCAGACTCTGCTCTGCCAGGCTTGGCCGGCCACACCACCAAAGCCAGGCCTGCAGCCCGCAGGATTTACCCCTGGGCACAGCCCTGGTCCTCGATTGCAGGGACCTGCTTTGCCATCTCCCTGATTCTGGGAGGGAGCCTCGCCTCGCCATATGGGTGACCCACATTTTAGGGGTCACACGTGGCAGTGGGACAGGAGGGCACGGGGACCTGAGCACACACCTTGGCTCAGGGCTGGCTGCTCCCGCTGCTACCCACGGGCATCGCCCATGGCCAGACAGCAGAGAGCGTGCAGGTGACAGATTTTATATTTTCTGCTGGCAATGGAATTCAATCTCACACAAATAATTGTGTTTGTTTTCCCCACGGGTTCCAATCAGGCATAGCCAGCTATCGAAAAAGCCAAATGTTCATCAAATTTGCTTCTCCTCTCATTTCCAATGCTGTCGGTTGCAAATTCTTCTCCTGGATGGGTGCTGCTCACTTGAACACTTGGTGTGTGCCAGTTCTCAGTGAATCAGACCAAAACTGGGGGGAACAGGTATCTCAACACAGGGACAGTCATTTTTAAACAGCAGTTCTGTTACAGTGACAGGCAGGAACGACCAAGCAGTGCCAAAGCTCAATCCTCTGCTCACTCCCCAGGGAGTTTACAGCTGTTTCGGGCTGCTGGAATGTTTGTTTTTAAGCACACCCATCCTTCCCAGGCTAACGGGACACTGGCGCTGTGTGACAGCAAGGGGACCCCAGGCTGGTCCCTGGGGCGTGGCACCAGCACCACCCCCAGCGCTGGGCTTGGGGCACCCAGGGGTGCAGCTGCCATCCCAAAAATCCATCTCCCAGCCCTGGCAGGAGTTTTTGGGTGGCGGAGGGAGCGTCACCTCCGCAGGTGCCGAGCGTGGGGCTCTGTCCCCCTCTGGTGACCGCGACACGCAAGGACAGAGCGGAGCCAGCCCGGGTGGCTCGGAGGGCAGGGCAGGACAGAGACGTGGCCACAGCACGGTGAAGGGAGAGGGGGAAAGGAGCGAAAGGAGAAAAAAGGGGAAAAAAAACCAAAAACAACAAAAAAACCAAAAACAAGCCGCCTCAAAAACTCCCAAAAAAACAAACTCAAGGGGAAAAAAAAACTACAAAAAAAAAACCCAAACCAAACCAATCCAAACCAAACCAAACAAAGTAAATAAATAAATAAATAAATAAACAAAGCAAAACACCCCCCTCCCCCCCCAAAAAAAGGGATGAAAAGACAAAAACAAAAAGAGAGGGGGGGGGGGAAAGAGGCAAAAAGACAAAAAAAGAAGTAAAAAGACAAAAAAAAAAAAAGAGGCAAAAAGGAAAAAGAAAAGAGGGAAGGGGAAGGCAAAGAGGAAGAGAAAGGCGCTCAATGAAGAAAGATCAGTTAAAAAGTTAAAAAAGCCATTCCATGCCAACCTCCTCAGGCAGGGACAGCTCCGGGGCTGCTTTTGCACCTTCCCCAGGGGGAGCAAGGCAGAGAAGCTGCTCCGAGTCTGAGAACCCCCACAGGCAGCAGGTGATGCTCTGCTCCTCCGGGAATAAACTGTACCTGGGGAGGTTTGTACCCGCAGAGAAAGGGGCCATCAGCAGCCCTGCAGGGGAGTTACCGCTGCTCCACACCTGGAGGATGAGCTTTGTGCCATCCTGATCCGAGCTAAAGGAGAAGGAAAGGCAGGAAAGTTCCTGCTGAGAGCACAAACATCCTCAGAGAGAGGTAAATCCCACAGGTTTCCATCAAACAAAGTATTATATTCATCTTTTTTGCCCAGACCAACTTACAATCTCCATAAATCACACTGGAGATGGGACCAGTGGTGGAGGAAGGATTTACTGAGGGGACCCTTTGTCTATGATGCAACCAGAAAAAAAAAAATCATTTCACCTTCTAGTGAGAATGAGGAAAGGAATAAATATTTTAAAAAACAACCCACACTATTCCAGAAGATTAATTAAGAATCCATCTAAATGGTCTACAAACTCCCTTCCTTCCAATAAATAAAAGGAAAAGTTTCAAATTTTTGAAAGAATTTAAAGAGAAAGTGGAAAATTCCATCTTAAAAATATTGGAAGCACAATAATTTTTTAAAAACTTCTGTTATACTTTTAGCTTTAGTTCTGATAACTACTGAAAGTTGGGGGAAAAAAAAAAAAAAAACAAGAAAAAAAAACCAAACAAGCAAACTAAAACACTAATTTTTGGTTATATTTTTTTTAACAAAAAGATGCAATCAATACCCATATCAGATGTCTGGAGTTGTATTATTTGTTTCATTTGGTCATGTGCATGTTTGGGAGGGGGGTTTTGTCATCTTGAGAGAAATGTTGAGCAACAAATACGGGTGGATTTAGTTAAAAATATCTGGAAAAGAACCCTCAGGCTTGGCACAGTCCTGCCACTCACAGCAAAGCTTCTCCCATTCAGAGCAGCTTTCTGGGGCAGGTACATTTGTGTGTGTGAGATTCTGTTTCTCACAAGCAAACCCAAAGCCACTCTAAAAAGCATCTTAGAGATAAGTGGTGAAATAAGAGGAGAATTTTCCTGGATTCTTTTGCATTCCCTGAAATCCCTGGCATTCGGGGGTTTAGCTGTGTTCATACAGGGAACAGGAGAGGAAGTCAGAGGCCAAGCACAAAACCCTTTTGGAACTCAAGCAATCACAAGAGCCTCGCCACCATCACCATCAGAGCTGAGATGTCACATCACTTACACAATTTTTGTGGGATTAAAAGGCCTCTAAGAAATGCTCAGGGCTCACAGCTCCTCTGCCATCCACTGCACCAGACAGATGTGAGAGGCACATGGAAAAGAGGCAATTTGTCAGCTGGGTTTCGTGGGGGTTTTGCATTTAGGGTTGCAGAGTCTTGTGGAATGACATTTATCTCCCTGTCCCCTTTTGCCTCTGACTTTTGGTTTAGAGGCAAGAACCCAAGAACCAGAACTTCATGATCTGATTCTTCTGCAAATACTTCACATTGAATTTTCCTTGAGTATTTTAGAGATGCTTAATATGGGCGGGCTTTGGCATTGTTTTTTCACAAATGGTAAAAACCCTTTTACCAGGCTAGGGCACAGCTCTTGCACAGGGAAAATGTTGACATTTGTGCCATCTCCCAGCCCTAATTGCTTTGTTGACATCATTCTCCTGACATTAAATGTGTGATGTGAAAGTTTTAGACCTTCCCTTGTGCTTGAAGCCGCTTTTTTTTAAGGGCAACCTGCAAGGGAGAGGTTTGCTTTGTCCTTCCACCATCTTTGCCATTAGCTTTGGCAGATCAAGAGGGTTTTCCTCCCTGGAAAGATTGTCCTGCAGAAACCACTGAGGGCCAGCTCTGAAAGGGTGGCAAGGGCTCCCATGGTGAGAAATGTCACCTCACCATCACCCCTACGCTGCTGTAGGGTCCCTGAGCTCCTCCAGGTCAGTGAGAGCAGCTCTGCAGAGCTTCTGGGAGAGCCTCCCCCAGACAGATCTACTCTAGAACCAGGAGAAATTAAGTTCATAGAACACAGTCCCAGAATCACAAAATCTCCTGAGCTGGAAGGGACCCACAAGAACCATCAAGTCCAACTCCTGACCCTGCACAGGACAACCCCGATCCTGGTGTTGCAAGGATTTGGTGATTCCCAGCCCATGGGTTCTGGCTGGCAATAAGGAGGTGCTGGGTTAGCTCCATTCGTCCACACAAAACTTAGGAATCAGCATTTTCCCATCCCTACTCATTTCCCCCCCGCTTTCTCTGTTTACAGCTGTGTTTGTTTGCTTTGTGTGTCGTCTGGTGGTGTCCTCTAGTGGTTCCTTCCCGCACAAGAAACACCACATTCCCTGGCTGAAATCGTGTCAGCTGCATTGTAAAAGCATTTGGGGGGAGGAAAACCACAAATTTTGGCAGGGCTCAAAGGAACAGCAAAATAGATGTCATTCTTCTTCCTTTTTGTGTTTAAAAGTTACAGCAAAGTTCACTCTGTCCTAAGATTAAGGAAAAGTTATGAAAGGTAACAAACAGCAGCATGACTCAATATTTTTGAAGTGATGGCTTTCTATAAATAAGGAAAAAAAAAAAAAACAGAAATGACCAGGAGAACTATTAATTAAAACACGAAAGCAGATAAATAATGAATAGCGGTGTCATGTATTCATTAAGATTCTACAAATGAAAAATATCTCTCCCGGTTATTCCTTTGATGAATCTAGCCCAAATATACTTGAACTGCAACATGAAAAATTCAGGATGCTCGTATTTCATTCTGTATCAGCCAGACACAGATCCCCAGATCTCAAAGCCAAGAACTGCAAGTGTCTGATCCCAGCACTGATCCTGAGCTTTTCTCTGGCTTTGGACAGGCTTTTAACCTGGTCTTAAGATTCTCTAAGAGAATCATGGAATGGTTTGGGTTGGAAGGGACCTTAAAGCCCATCCAGTCCCACCTCTGCCATGGGCAGGGACACCGTCCACTGTCCCAGGCTGCTCCAAGCCCCGTCCAACCTGGCCTGGGACACTGCCAGGGATCCAGGGGCAGCCACAGCTTCCCTGGGCACCCTGTGCCAGGGCCTCCCCACTCTCACAGAGAAGAATTTCTTCCTAATCATATCAGTCTGTGTTCAGCACCATCCCATCAGTGGCCAGGATGTATTTTGGGGCTCTGTGAAGCTAAGAAAGGTGTAAAGGTGAGGATGCAAATCACAGCTGGAAGGAGAGTGAGAAGAGAGCTGCAGGCTCGTGTCTCCCAGATAAATCTCCATTTGTGCAAGGCAGATTAAAGAGATGAAAGAATGGGTTCACCTGCTGTATTATATAACTATATTTAAAAGAAATCTGCAGAGGTATAGATGTATAACACACTAATGGGGTTTTTTTGTTAAAATGTTTTCTAAAAGCATCTAAGAACCAAAACCCAGCAGGCCACTGAGACACCTCAACACCAAAACAAAAATCAAAATCCTAAACAACAACAAAAAGCCAAAAAAAAAAAAAAAAAAAAAAA
>VZTJ01002475.1:7402-100671 GCA_013397795.1 Orthonyx spaldingii | reverse complement strand
AAAAAAAAAGCCCCAAAACAACCCCCAAAAAAGGCAAAACCACCCCAAAACCCCAAACTCAAACCAAGTGCCATGCCACTAGTGTAAAGGACAAAGATCTCCGATGCACAGTGACTTGTTCCCATCACTGGTGATTATTGTCACACTCTGGCCCTCCCACCCCACCTGTGGCTCAAGGCACTTGCAGAGGCAAAGAGGGAGGACAAAGGGTCACCAGATCCTCCTGCCACAGCCAGGGGATGTCTCAGCCCAGCAACTCCTGTTGCTCCCACGGAAAACGTTTCCTCTAAACATTCCAGCGGAGTTGCAGCAGTGTAGCAGCAGTTGTTAATAAAAGACTTGCTTCCCCTGGGCTTTGTCAGCCCTGCACTTCAAAGCTCATTTTACACACGGGCCGAGGCTGTGTTTTAAAAGGCGAATGTTAACATGAGCTCTTTAGTCAGTCGAATAAAAGTATCAGGAACCTCCCTCTCCTCCCCTCTCCCATCAAATTAAAATAAAATAAAAAATAAAACAACAAACTCTTGGCAGCCTGTGATGGGTCTGACAGGAACACGCCCTTTGTAGGGTGGATATAAACCCCAAGCTCTGTGCCTGTGACTTTTTTTTCCCACTGTAAAATGAAAAATGAGCCCAGCTGACACAGACCAAGGAATCAGGATTAGTAACCAGCATTCCCAAGGGATATTTGATGGCCTCACCTCTTTCCATTAAACGCAGGCTGGCACTGATCCAGGCTGAGAATTGCCTCAGACAGGTGAGAATGCAGCCCAGACAGGTGATGCCCATCTCCTGCTGGGTTTTTATCTCAGACCTCTCCTTCAGGTTGCTCTGCAGAGGCCAATGCTTCTCTCTCTTCTCCACCACCAAGCAAACAATTATTCTTCAAGCCATGAAATCAAAAGAGAATTAAATGAAAAAATATATTACTACTAGTTATTTGGACAGTTAATTACAATTATATACATGTATATTAAGCTTGTATTTACTGTAATTACTGAATAATTTATATCACCATGGAGGTGACAGAAACTGTATAAAGAAATGAGAATGATTTAAAATTGTTTCAAGTGTTTGGAAAGTCAGAGAAGCATTTTGTAAGATACATTGAAAGGTTCTAAATTTCATTATAAGGCTAAGTTACTTTAAGCTCTGTTTGGGCTAATACTTTTCCTAGCAATTACAAAGCAGTGGATGATGCAATTATGCCTTCATGTACAGCTTTGTGCAAGCAATATAATTTTTTATTAAAAAATAATCAGAAGACATAATAGGTGAGAAATAGTTATATCAATTTTTTCTATCATTTTCCCCAGACACATTTTGTAGTTCCAGTGCAGGTCCCTGCATAACAAAAAGTAGGGTGAAATAGGCAAAAAAGGGAAGGAAAATAGTCAAGACAAGCAATTAATGCATGGTAACTCTCCTCAGAAAGGATTATCCCAGCCTCCATCAGAGGAGTTGTGGTTACAGGGAATTTTAAATGAAGAACAATATCGCCCATGAGAGTAAGAAGATTAAAAGTCAAAGAAACCACAATAAAAAAATTATAATGACATTTTGTTTGTTTTCCAAATCTCATGATTTAAAGATTATGTTTCAGTGGGTTGTGGGGAAGGTTGGTTTCTTTTTTTTGTTTGTTTGTTTCCTACTTCATTTCCTGAGCTGGCAGCACCACAACTTTGGAGCAGCAACCAAAATCCCTTGGGAAAAGATTGTCCTTGGACAATCCAGGGCTGGGTTTCCTCCCTCAAACATCCAAGGATCTGCCCTGGCTCCACCATGGGAATCAAACTGATCCATCCAAGCCAGACTGGGGTCTGGGACAAGAAAGGCAGAGGTGGCATTTGAGGCAAGATCCAAAGGAAGCAACTCTCCAGTCCCACTGAAGATGGAATGTTCTTTCCAGGAGCTGGCAGGTTGTACCAGCTCTGCCTCCCACTCGTTTTGCTTTTGCTTTTCCACTTGGACCAGGCTTCCAGCTGATCCGGTGGGCCAGGCTGCCCAGCCTGTTCAAATGCCAGCCAGCTCTGAAAAGGGTCATTCAGATAATCAGCAACAGCCAGAATGTGAAGAGTTAAGATTTATCAGTGGGTCAGGAAATAGCAGATGGAAAAAAACCCAAAGACCACACCATCACTCACCACTAACAAATGTTTCTCCCTAGAAACTGTAAATCTAATGCAAAGAAGCATTCATCATCATCTGTCATGGTACTCCTGCAGCACCTCTCCCTCTTGTACCCCGGGACTGCAGGATCCCAGAGATGCAGCAGTCTCTCATTCCTTTTGAAAGGTGCAAATTCTCCTTAAATCTTTATCCCACACAGGCTTCCCCTGCTCTTCTACAGCAACTGCATCTCCGCTGCACTCCCTGACATTGCTGCTGACTTCCACGATCCAGAGAGAGCTTCAGGACCACACAGCCAAAGGCTCAGGGACTTCAGGGGACTCTGACAGGCTCAGGTCTGTTTTGCTGAAAGATGCAAAGTATTATAAAATATTTAAGCAGCCATTTAACCACTGAAGCTCAGGGGATGCCATCAGGGGAGCCTGGAAAGCAACACCAGGCTGCTCTCCAGAACTGCCTTTGGGCTTGCAACCCCCTGGATCATTCCAGCATCCCCACACTGCAGGTGCAGGCAGCCCTTGCTCAGTCACCATCAGCTGAGGGCTGCAGATCCTCCCTGGCAGCCTGGGGATGCAAAGCCCACACCATCAGAGCATCCCTTGGCAGCTCCAGTTTGCTAATTAAGCATTGCTCATCCAGTGATTTGGCAGATGAGGTGCTGGGCAGGTTTTCCCTCTGCTGACATGAGGATCTCTGCTCTGCAATTCACGTGGAAGTACCAATTCTGGTCACTTTTGTTTACTGCAATTTACAGGTTTAAATATTTATTTTACTGAGGAGTTATCGTGGTTCTAGAATGGCAGTGCTCAGGGGAAAAGATATGTTGATTCCCCAGAATAAAAAGAACCCTAGCATTTTAAATTCTAGCTATTAAACAGAATATCCAGATTTCCACGTCTTCTCACAATATACTCATAAATATACTCCAATATACTTGAAAGTAGGCAGTTGTTTTTACCATGGTTAAGGGCCAACACCCAGGTTTGTTAAAGCTGAGTAGAAGAGGAGCAGCCAAACACCCTGACCCCTGTGCCCTGCAGCAATTATTTCTTTCCCCCTCATGCCCAGAGATGTGACCAGCTAAAAAGACAGGGAATTCATGTAGTGAGCAGATCCGATGGGTAACTAGGATGGAAGCATCAACAAAATGTTCAGAAATTGTGCTGGCAGAAGTGCCTGGAGGCACAGGGCAGGTATGGAGCAGCTGAGGTGCATTTACAAGGAAACACTGAAATGTGAGGGGACAGTGAACATGAACATGAGGCCAAGTGAAAGGGCAATGCAGGGCTTTGGGGGAATGGCCTGGGAGCAAAGAGAAGAAGAGAAGTGGAGGGAATCAGAAGGAAATGAAACAAAGCAGAATGTCCAGAGCAAGGAGATGAAACTGCACAGGCACCAGGTGAGGGGCAGCAGCCAGGGCCACACGGGTTTGAAAGCATGGGCCTGGTGGTGGGGGGCAAAGCCAGGATTTAACAGAGCACCCCCAGGACACACACCTTCAACATTCCTCCCTGGGAGGGTGCTCAGGCATTGGAATAGGCTGCCAGGGAGGTGGGGAGTCACCAGCCCTGGAGGTGCCCAAGGAAAAGCTGGATGTGGCACTCAGCGCTCTGGTTTAGCTGACAAGGTGGGCATCGGGCACAGGCTGCACTTGATGATCCTGGAGCCTTTTCCCAAATTAAACAACTCAGTGATTCTGTCACAGCAGTGCAGTGCAACTCAAGTAATATCTCCAACTAAATCCCAACAGTTTCACTTGCTGCCTCCAGGGAAGAGCTCAGTGCAAAGGGCAGCCAGAGCACACTGGGAGCCCAGGCGGCACCACGGGCTCCAAAAGGCAGCGGTCCTGATGGAGACAGAGACTCCAGAGTCTGCTCGAGGTGGGAGCTGAGATTCTGGGATTAGACCAGGAGTGGCCTCCAAAAGCCACTGTGTTATTTACAGCTGGAAAATCAAAATCACGAGCACCATTTCCCTGATTTACCCACCCAGCAGCATTTAGGGTTAACTGACACCTTCCTACAATCAGGCAGTTGCTGATTTGTTCCCTGTTTCCTCGTGTGAGTTTTTCTTGTACGTATTTTGTTAGGGAATCCAATCAAACACTTTTGATTTTTCAAATACAACAAAATCCCAGAGGCTGTACAGAGAAGGAGAGGTTCCAACGAACTCTTGAAATTAAGTGTGGGAATGACCTGAACAGCAGCTGGGAGCACTGGCAACAGAAAACATTTGCAGGCAAAGGCGTGATGAGACAGGCAGTTTAAATGACTCCAGCCTTATCTGAATGAAGGTCTGAGCATGAGTTAGGAGAACTTATTCTAACAAATTGGAACAGATTGCCGAGGGATGCAGTAGCTTTTCCATCATTTCATATCTTTCAAAGAAGATTGAGTTTTATACACACATACACACATTTTCATTCCAGGTCAACCAGAAGGTTTTGGGGTGGATCCATCAGTGAGTGGAATCCTGTGACTTGTGTTAGACAAGAAGCTCGCCTGGGTTATAGCATTAATCTCCCTGCTTCTCTTAAAAACCTATGGCTGAACTAATAAATTCATTTGGATTAGGAGAAAAAGCCTTCATTTTAATTGTAACAGTAATTCAGCCTATGAATGTACTGAAATCTAAGACAAAGCTATTACACATTAAATAAGAATGTAAAACCACTGAAGTTTAAATCGTATTTGACTGCAACTGTAAATAAATTGTGGGATGCTATATCACCTTTTTTTAAATCCACAGTTTTTACCTGATAAAGAATATGGGCCAAACAAGAATCAGAAATCCCCCCAATTCCTGAGACAATACATAGATTTTTTACAATGAATTCCTGTGAAAAAATAGTGCCTATTTTATTTAGAGAAAAAAAATTCCTGACACAAAACCAGTTCTAGTGGCTGACGAATTCCAAGAACACTTTTCATATTTGCCCACTTTGAACTTGTTACATCAGAATTTTCAAGTTTCATGTTCTTTTTCTGTAAGCTTTGGGGAACTTTGGCTGGCTCTGGTGCACATCAGCTGGGGCAGCACGAGGGTCACCATGAATCCTGAACAGTTTCACAGAGCATAAAATTTAACAGACCCAAAGAATACGATGGCAGGGGCCATAAATATAAAAATTAACTACGGGAGCACTCTGTCATTAAACAGGGATCAAGGAACAAGCTAAAAAGCTGGCATGGGATCAGGAAGCTGTCACAGTAATTGAGGTAATTAGTGAACTGTGGTGACGAGTTTGCTGCTCTCGTGGACACCCTCTGCCTGAGCTCGTGCGCCACGCTGCCTTTGGGCTGCTCAGTCCTTCTCTGCCTCGTGTCAACACTTTTGTGTTTCTGCGAGTGCACAGCACCCAGGAGCTGCAGTTTGTGTCTGCAGAAAAGCTCAGGCTGCTGTGAAGATCCCAGAGCAAATCCCATCTTATTAGTAAATATCTACAACTCTAAGCTTGCCCTGTGCTCCCCAGGTTTGAAAAGCTGGCTGGGAAGTCTGTCATTAGAGAGTTAAGAGGTGAGGCATGTTCAAAAATCTGGAGTTCTTTTACTGCTTGACCAGTTCAAAATCAGAGTTATTTGGAACAGCCCCGTGTTTAGTGAGAGAAACTCCCAGCTCTCACCCCACAGCACTGAGGAGCTGCAAAACAATTCTCAGTCATCTGTGGCACCTGAAATGGCACATCCTGACCCAGCAAGGAGCTGCACAAAGTGAAAGGACTGAGAACAACAACATCAGACTGGGAGACAAATCCCAAAGTGGCTGACAGGACACAAAAAAACCAGGACTTGCTTGAAAAACAGAGGCATGGCCAGGCTGGGAACCACGGGGCAACAAACAGTAGGAGAACGGGAGGAAACAACAGGCAACAAGTGAGGTGGTGGTAAAGAGGTGGATTTTAGCCTCTCTTTGGATAGATGAAGGATATTTAGATGAGATCCCAGTAGTCAGATCACGTGAGGAAGGGGAAAATGAGGAATATTACCCAGGAGAGCACTGTGGTTCCTTCACATGTCTCCTGTACCCTACTGAACTCCTCTTCTGCAGCCAACCTAACTAAATCACCCTCTTCCAGAGTGAGGAAAAAAATTCCATTTTTTTTCCTTTCTCCAAATGGTAAATCAGGATGTTTAATCAAAATATGCATTTGGCAGTCCAAATAAAGCTCTGAGCATCTTTTCAGAGGAAATTAGGAGATCTCAGAAAGCTGCAGCTGCCCCAAGAGACTCCTATATCAAGAGCCAGTTTCCCAGGCTCCTGTCAAGGAAATACCACGAAGACTTCTGAACTCCCAGGCCATGTAAGAGCTGACAACATCTTTTCCTCATGTACTGTGCTAAAAAGCAGCCTCTGAAGAAAGCACTGTGCTCTCTTGGTGCATTAGCTTTCATTCCTGGTATAACAATTTCCTGTGCCATGTTTAACGCGTGGCTTTTTTCTGCAGGACGTATCTTTAGGATGTGTCCGTGGGATTGGGACTCACCCCATGAAATGCAAAACCCTCTCAGTGGAAGGTAGGTGCAGATGAAAGCAGAGGAGAACTGCTCACACTGCAATGAGTTTTACCAGCATGAAGAGGGGCAATAGCATCGCTAACAGTCCAAGGCACCTCACAGCAACACCTGATCTCTCCTCAGCACCAAGGGGAGCACTGCTTTTACTCTGCTCAGGGGCTGAAAGGACTTCTCCAAGCTCACCCAAAAGTCCTAGAGGGGAGCAGGAGAATCAACCCCACCTCTTCCTCTAGGAAAAGGCCCTCCCTTCGTCCTTGGTGCTACCCACTGCTCTCTCACACTCTGAAATTATTCTCTGTGCCTCATGCTGCCTTCTCAACTTCATACATATAAAACATTGCACAAGCAATTTATCTTTGAAATGAATATATTTATATTTAATACACAATGTGTGTGTATGCATTAGAACCACGTTTCCCTGAAGCTGTGAAAACTCTTGCTGTGGCCACCCAATGTCCCAGATATTTTCTCCACTTTTCCCCCAACACAGAGCCAAGGTTGGGCTCCACCTCAGACACTGCCCAGGGTGAGACACCGAGGGCACAGCAGGGAAAGGAGTTTTATGTTTCAGTGGCAGCCTCTGAACGGATGCCAGCACCGAGCAGTTACAGTGCCAGTCCACAGTGATGCTGCACCTGCCAGTGCTATAAACCTGCAGCCAGGGTTCACTCTGAAATAAATACAACAAAACAACCACAAAACAAAACCAACAGCGACAAAAAAAGAAAGCAAGCTGAATATGTGGTGTATTTTACAACACTCAGGGAGAAAGAGCAGAGATAATAAATCAGGGAGCTAGTAGCCACAGCAACAAATTGCATTTCTCCTCTGGATGGCTTTTCCCTTCCAATCAACAGCAATTACTGGGCACCTTAGGGTAATACAACAAAGTTTATGTTGCTTCTATGGTAAAGTTCTTTTCCCAAGACTAATTTATTCCACATCTGCAAGGTGCTGGTTCATTGCAGCACATTACTGGGGGTCTGATCATGACAGCCACTGACAGCACAGAGGGAAAAGCCCTGGACACAGCCCGTCCTGCTCTGTTGATTGGGGTTTTTTCTGATACCAATTAAATCCCAGCACACTGAGCTTGGGAGAGTGATGTCTTCCCTGACTCCTAGAAATGGGAAAGGAAGCAAAGATAAAAGTGTCTGGGGGATGCACTTGGGGGTGAAAGGAAATGTAGCCTCGTACCTGACAACATCAGTCTCAATAAAGGTTGAGAAACCAGGCGTGTGCTGCTTGAAAAAGTAATAATGAAGGAATAGCAGTGCTTCCTTCTGCTCTTCAAAGGCTGCCTCCAAACCACTCCAAATCCTCTCTGCACCACTGCAGTGCCATCAGGCCTAAAAGGGGGCTAGGAACCTGCTTTCCACAGCTTTTATCCAAAGGAGCTTTGTGAAGAACTGATGCTGATGTGCTTTCAAAACACCCCAGTGGATACACCACGATCTCACATCTGCACACGCTGGAAGAGCAGTTCAGCACTGGACAAGGTGCAGCACACACTGCTCTGTCCTAGGGCATGGCACAGCCCCTGCAGCACCTTCCCCTGCCCTTTGAAAGGGCTTCAATGCAGGACAGAGGAGTAAACCACACGTGGCAGGGCAGACCCTCCCCACTCCGATGTGACCCAGCAGTTGGATTTTAACCACATTCCTTTTGCTCCCTTTTAGGCCTTCAAGACTTTCTGCTTTCCTGGAGGTGCCAAGCTCCTGTGTCAGCTAGACCCGAGAGCAGGACAGCACAGTGCGTGCAGGTGCATTCATCTGCCTGGTGGGAAAAGCAGTGGGAAATCCTGCTGCCCAAAAAGCAGATTTATTGCCCCTGAAACAAAGTCCCTCCAAGCCAGCACAGCTCCCAGCACACTCTCAGCAGGCACTGCCTGTCCTAAGGAGAAGGCAGCAGCGGTGGAAAGAGCCATCTCCACACCGCGGCTCGTGATGAAAGTTGACAGAAGGGATTTGTCCAGTTTTCTAAATATTTTGCAGGGAAGCTGAGAGTTCATCTCTGTGAGAACCAGGATATGAATTGCAAGCAGGATGAGGAGCTTTGTGCTCACATTCAGCAGCAATCATGTCCTGTCAGTAACCACAGGGAGCAGGGGCTGGGTGACCCAGCCACACCAGCATCACCCGTGACAGCTGGACATGGGGCTTTATTTTCTATAAACACATTCTCATGACCACCTATGAATCCTGTAGAGCACCTCTCTCATCCTCCCATGATCTCTAAAGGTGTGGAGCCAGCAGTGTCCCTCCATCCCTGCCCAGGGATGCCACTGGCCCCTCAAACCGTGCAGAACTGACCTCCTGGAGGTACCTTGTCCCCTTTTTGGTGATACACACATTGGGCCCACCAAACCCAAACTTCACCTGGCTTTCAAAAAATCTCTTTCTTTGGCCAGGACTGCCAGAATGGATCTCTCCTTTCTGTGCCTTTTATTGCAATGGCTTGTTTTCATGCTGTATTTGCCAAACACTGTGATTCCTCCAGGAAAAAACGTGGCACTAACCTCGATCAGGGTCCTGCAAATACACCCAGAGCACCAACACAAAGCATAAAGGTAAACACAGCAGCTCTTCCCCATCTGAACAGGCTCTTCTACCTGCACCCAAGTAACATTTTTCTGCCAAAGTTTGCTACCTCTCTCTCCAAAAATTTTTAGCCTGCTTTAATCTAAGTCCCAAAGCACCCCACCCTGCTGCTGCTGAAATTAACAGATGTTTTCACCTTTACGTTCAGTGGGATGAAAATTAAGCCCTAAAAAAGCCAGACAATCACACTGCAGTCCATATTCATGTAGGGAATGCTGCAGGCAGGATTTAAAAGGACCTTCCATTTATCTTTGTGCTGCCTGGGCTCCATCTGCATATAATTGCTCATGTCTACAGACGCTGCAACGCTCATCAAAGGCTGAATTCTTACCCACAGCAGCTCTCCCTTTCAACTGGCAGGAAATTCTCATTGCTTTACAATCCATACACAGCAATTTAGCATTTAATAATTCAAATTGTAACACGATATTTGATGGAAAACAGTCATTATGGATTTATAACACAATGCAGGTAGCTGAAGTGCACAGATTTCAGTGTTTCAGGAAATGGGTGCTATTTTCAAACAGAGCTAATCCTATAACAAAAAAATATCCATGGTATTATCCATAATCTCTTATTGCTGCCTGCATCTATGGGGTTTGGTTGATTCCCTCCCCCTTCTTTCTAATGCTCAAACAACTGAGTTATAGCAGAACATTTTTCTACACTATGAAGCTTATTTACATACTGTAAATAACTGTGAATGCAATAAAATTGTGGTACAAATAACACGAAATAATGCCTCAATTTGCAGTTGTTTTACATCAGCATAGTTTATGGCAGTGTTTACTGTAGGCTTTGGAACAAACAAATAAATAAATTTAAAAAAACAAAGAGAAAGGATAAAACTTCTCCATCCCCCACACCCCATCATGGCCACTCACCAGCACTGAGGTCACTCTTGGCTTAAATAACATTAAAAATCAGAGATATCATATGATCCCTTCCAGCACCTGAAGGGACTCTACACGAAAGATGGAGAAGGACAATTTACAAAGGCCTGGAGTGACAGAACAAGGGGAAATGGATTCAAACTGACAGACAGCAGGTTTAGATTGGATATTGGGAAGAAATTCTTCCCTGTGAGGGTGCTGAGACCCTGGCACAAGGTGCCCAGAGAAGCTGTGGCTGCCCCATTGCTGGCAGTGTCCAAGGCCAGGCTGGATGGGGCTTGGAGCAGCCTGGGACAGTGGAAGCTGTCCCTGCCCATGGAATGGGATGGTCTTAGAGGTCCTTTCCAACCCAGGAACTTCCTGGAACAGACAGGTCAGGAGAACGTTTTCTCTAAACCCTCTTTTCCTCCTCACACTTTAGAGAGCCAGAACAGAGCCTTGAAACGATGGAGTGCAATCTTCTCCTGCCTTTAAGCACACACTGAGATGTAAATAGTCGCTTCCAAGAGCTTAAAACCCCAGGGAAGCAGATAATAAGCAATTACTCCAACCAGATAGCACTGCTGTCTAAAAATTAATTTCTGTGCTAACATCCCACCCCTAAAGTTTCAAACTTCAAAGCAGAGCATCTTCTGAGAGAACACACACAGGTGTACAATTATGTTTCCTAGCCTTCTGTCTCTGCTCTGCTGGGACACTTAATCTGCCCACTGGGAGCCGAGGCAGCCCACGAGAGCCCATCCCACACATTCCCTGGGCACGAGTACCTTCAGACAAGAGCTGCTGCTGGAGTCTGAGGCACGGCACTGATCGAAGCCAATTGATCTTGTCACTGCGGCATTCCTGACGCGCTCATTCCCACCGCAGATTTCCTTTCTTATCTCTGCCAGTATTTACAAATCAATTTACTTTTACACAGAGGACTGTTCTCCTCAAGATCTGCTCAGGCTGAGCCGTGCAGTATCCTCAGGAACCACTGAAACGGGGCAATGGAGGCAGGAAAGCTGCAAGAGTCAGGGACACAAGGAAAGGAACCTGGTTCCTCTGAGCAGATCCTCTGTTCCCACTGAGGTCACAAAGCTGACACTGATGCTCCAGGGCTGCTGGCCCACAAGGAGATGCTTCACACCATGAAGGATATTCCTCCCCCTTTCTCCAAACTCAGAAATGTCATCCATAAAAACGGCATCAAGTGTTAATGGGAAATGTTACAGGATCCCAGAATGGTTTGGGTTGGAAGGGACCTTAAAGCTCATCCCATCCCACCCCTGCCATAGGCAGGGACACCTTCCACTATCCCAGGCTGCTCCAAGCCCTGTCCAACCTGGCCTTGGACACTGCCAGGGATCCAGGGGCAGCCACAGCTCCTCTGGGCAATTCCCTCCACTGATATTCCTCAGGAAAAGAAGAGCAGTTCTAGGGTTTCGTGTACTCTTTTTATTTCATCTTATTTAACCATGACAGATAATCAAAATAATTGAAGACAAAGAAACCATTTTTAACAGCAGCAATTTGGGTTTACAGGACTATTAGTTGGGTGATATTTATAATAAATGATCCTATCCTGGTCAGTCTTTCTTACATCGGGGGTCCTCTGAGATCTCTACAAACGTACCTAAATAATCATCCCAGGCACCCAGAGACACTTTTTATCATTTATTTGCTGACATTTTCTGACAGCAAAATGCAGAAAACAAATACTGGGTTTTCATACGGATTTAGTGTCTACCTTAATAAATCCTTACATTTGGAAACGTGTTCCACAATTACCGTGTACTCTTTGAAACAGAGATTGGAAGGTAGCTCATTTGTAGGGATTCAGTGAATATACTTTGAAAAATATCTATTTATTTGTGAGACACTGGGAAAAAACCTCCACACCAGATCCTCTCCCAAAGCCCACCCTGTTGTTCTACTGCCTGCTCCTTAACATTCACCACTGAGTGATAGCTGGAAACTGCATTAGGAGTAAATCTGAACCCTGAGATCTCATATTTTATCTCATTTACCTCACATTCCCTTATATTTTTTTTCCTGCAGCTCAGGATGTTTCCTGCTCTTTATTTCAATTAATGATGTCACAGTCAGTATATTCTCCCAACAAACTCTTAAATTAACTACCACACTCTTCCTTCAATTTTTCATTCACAGAAGGGAAGAAAAAATAAGCCCAGCAAACTGATGCACTTAACTCTTTATGATTTCAAATAAAAGCCAGAAAAATGATTGTAATGTTTCACCAGTCCCACCATTTAGCCAAAAAGCACACTGTACATCTTAGTTATGTCATGTTTTATTCCTCAGCCTATGAAGATGCTTCAGAGTGATGCATCCAGGATAAAAGAAAAAAATATAAAAAATGAGAAACCAGCAGCAACTTGAAGTCAGGGATTTTTCTGTTGCTTAACGCCTCCACAAATAACCTTGTTCTTTTCCCTCCTTTTAAAAACAAAGGTGCAACACAGGGAAATAAAAAATGCCATCTGAAGCTTTTATTTCCAAGCCTGTGGAAGCAGCAGTTTTTCATCTTTAGCTCTCAGTTCCCATCCCTGTCACGTCCTGTCCCTGCCGGCCGTGGGGCCTGACTGACAGGGCACTGTCTGCGTTCTCTCCACGTGGGAGAGCAGCTGAAACCCTGCCCCAGACAAACGGGCTGCGGGAAATCTCCCCTCAACACCCTCCAGCTCAAATATTCACAGATATCTCTCTTCGTGACCACCAAGGATGGAAAATCGTCTATCAGGTGATTTCAGCTTTCCACCACCTCTTTCCCAGCTCATTTTTCTCCCTCTTCCGAACAGTCACTGCTTCCACCCCCTTTCCTGGTCCTCTGTTTCCCTGGGCTTCCTCAAGTGTTCTCCCCACAATCTCCTGCATCAACTCTGCCATTCAGCAGCAGCCTTTCCACCCCCCACTCCATATCACCTTTTGTTCATTTATTTTAAGGGAAACTTTGGGTTTAGTTTAAAAAAGCAATAACACAACAAATGCCAACAGTTAAGCAGGCTCCTTGGGAGAAGCAATGGTAAGGGGGTTGATGCCACTTCCAAATCTGCTCCAAATCTGCCCCAGCACTTTCTAGGGCATTCCTTATTGATGGGGAGCTGCACCCATTCACTCCAAGGCTGAACTCAGCCTAAGGAATGTCTCTGCTGCTTCTTTTCTGAATACCCATGTCCAGGAAAGCCCAGAAGTTACCTGGAAGCCAATCTGACAAGCTGAATCCAGCAGTTAAAGAAACTTCTGTTTCTAGTACCAGAGGCTGCAGAGCATAATTTTAACTATAATCCCTGAAGTCTCCAGATAGAGATGGAACAGTAGGAATGCAGAGGTTTAGGAGAGCCTGGCTTGACTTCTGCAGTGTTGTGGGCAGGCAGCACTGAGGATCTGGCCACAACCACACTGCACACTCCTGCTCTGACCTCTGCTCCACCTTGGCCAGGGAAATTCCCCACCCTCACCAGGCTCATTTCAATTACAATTCCTTTTCAACCATTTTTTTTTTAAGGAAAAGCACGACTGAAATCTATCACAGAGGCTTCAGGGCCACACACCCGTTATTCTGCTGCTTTTATGGCCATGACTCAGGAGCTGGGTTGTCCTGGGCACAGTGAGGAATGGCAGGAAGGCCCATGAATCACTCCAGGAACCATCACCTCTCGCAGCGACTGAGTTATGGGGCAGGAGCACAGAGCCAGCCCTTCTCACAGACCACACTGAGCAATTTGTTGCTGCTTGGGAGCTGCCACCTCCTGGATCACTCACAAAGAGGGAACAGACAGGGCAGAAGGGAGCACACTCCTCCAAAGGTACCCCTGGAATGCCTGATGCATCCAGCCACCTTCCCCATAAACACCAACTCCATGAGGTGGCACTGCCAAAGGAGGCTGCCACAACAGGGAACAGGAGCAAATATTTTCCCCAGAGCTGACAGATTCATTATGCATTAAAATATTTTTAAATTACACCCCTTTCACAGCCCCACTAGTGGCACACGAGGCTCTGTTCTCCTCCTGTACCGGGAGCAACTGGGATCAGAAAGACCTCTCAGGTCAATCTTTTATTGCAGACAAACAAATTATATACACCCATTAATAAATGTTATCAATCCCATCTGCAAAAGCTCATTAGGTTAATGTGGTGCTATTTTTAATAAAGCTCAGGGAGCTTGCATTTAACGGCAATTACGCTGTATAAACATGAAACAACTCTGAAGTGATAGAAGCCAGAGCTTGGTGTCAACAGAAATTCGCAGCCCAAATCTCATCCCCGAGAGCCAGGCTGACTTTTTGGTTCTGCAATTACACCCCCAGCCTTTCTCAGCAGCGATTCCACACTCTCAGAGGCTTCAGATCTGCTCCTGAGTGAAGGGTTTGACTTCCACCTCACAGCTTGTCCCGCACAGACTCCCCTAAACCTACAAAACTCGGATGGGAGGCATTCCCACCACATCCCCATGCCAGAACTCCAAATGAAACAACATTGTCCCCATCAGGGTCAAACACTGAGGCACTTGACTCAAAAAAAAAGTTGAAAACAGGTAAAGCTTCCTCTTCAGTAAGATTTATGGATAAGCTGCAACTAAGCTATTTTTAAGCTATAAAGCACCCTTTGTGGCAAGGTGTCTTGAGGGGCTGGTTAACTTCTTGTACACACTCTGGGAATTTCACCTCTATCTAAACGCTGTAAAAGGAGTCATCCAGATGGAGATGAGTTCACAGCCTTAACAAAGAGCTCTGAATGAAGAAAATGGAGATTTTTATTTTCCTTCCTGTGAGCACTTCTTTTCATAAACTGGCGTACATAAGTCAAACTGAAACTCGAGAGTTCAGACTCTATCCTGGCTTCCAGCAGCAGAAAACAAAACCTGGAGTAGTTGGGGGGTTAAGTGATCTCTAAAGCCTTTCTGCTTCAGTGCTTCTTATTGTAATGAGCAGGAGTATCTTCAACGAGATTTAGTTCTTCAGTGCCCCAGCCTAGAAAGCAGAAGACACCACCAGCCACCTCTCTGAACACCTGACAGGAAACAAGCAGAACTAGCATTTATCTGAAGCTTTTCAGCTTATTTTCCATAATAATTTCTATTTTCATCAGCATGGACTTCTTGTACGGCTGTTTCCATATTCTATTAACCTCTCTAAAACCTTCATGCTCAGCAACCTGGGAGCTGTCACACGCATTGCACAACCAAGAAAACAAAAGGCCATAGTTTAAGTAAAGTTGGTGCTGAGTCCTCATTAGCCAGGTGTTGGCAGGACTTTATTAATGGCAGTAATTAGTAAAAAAAAATAAAAAGAAATTCAGTGGTGGCAGTGGAAAATTTCACCGCTTAAATATTCATTGCTATCGACTCCTCCAGCTTCCCAGTGCAAGTGGTCTTATTAACTCCCTTTGGGCCAGCCCCTCGGGTCAGCTCTGGTGAAGGTGAAAGGCTGGAAATGTTAAATTTCTTTCAGAAGTCAGCAGAATTACCTGCTAAGACAAATGACCACCCCTCAGAGCCCTGAGCATGGCCTGCAGTTCTCCCGGGCAATCTGAGCATGGCCAACATGGATTGCTCTTTTCTCTGGCCTTTTCACTCACACACAACAATAAAGCAATAAGGGAGACCAAGAGAAAAGCACTGATTATAGCAACAATGCCTAAACAGAGAAGGAGGACAGGCCCATAAAGTGTTCTGCAATTATCTCGTTAATTCAGGTCATCAAAGAAATCTGGAAACTTTTGAAGGAAAGGCCCTTTAAGGAGAAAGTGGGAAAATGAAAAAAATCCAGGGTAAAATACTCAGTAAGCTCTGTCTCCATTTGTGGATGTTTGACTTCGAGAGAGTTAGGTCTAAATTATCAGAGCAACCTGAATGTTTAAACTTGCTGGAGTCCAGGGGAATTAGGGGCACAAGCCCTGAACCAAGAACTCTTGAGCTATTCTCCTGTGGAACTCAATTTTACCTCTCAGCTGTAGGAGACAAAGGCAGCTCAGAGGCTGTGCTTTGCTGAAATCATTTGGTTTTAGTTAGACTGGGGTGCAACAGAAGCAATTCTACCTGAAATCCTTTGCAGTCACTCTCTGAGTTGCCCATAGCCTGAGAGAAGTCACACACGTTAAATCCACAACCTCCAACACATTCAATACAGTCAATTCAGGCACTCCAGACATGTGCATTGAGGGTGAAATATCTGCTCTTACTCCACATACCTCTGGCCTGCTGACCACGTGCAGCTGCTCCTTTGAAGCTCACTTCCACCCAACAGCACACAACATGCAGAAATAAAGACAAAACCCAGCAACCACTACAACATGATGGGTTTTATGTCCTCTGGGGTGGTGTTTTGTTTTGGTTTTTTTTAAAGCCCCCTAAATATCTCAGCTGACACTAATTCTTCTATCAGCATGAAATCAGATGGATCCATGCCAAATTCTCTCAGCCCTTAGGACCTTGGAATTAAATTCTACTGGCCCAAAGCAGTTTTGAGGTAAGATCTGTGATTTTCAAAACTCAGCCGAGTCTTCCTTGTTGTTTTTTTTCTCCTACCTCTGAACGTGGGGTGGTGCTCTGCTGTGTGCTAGTGGTGCTGTATATCATAACACAATAGCTGTTGAGTGCTGGAAGATCTTTAGGCTGGAGGGGGAAAAGCATAAACCCAGTGTTTTATTGCTTAAAGTAAATGGAAGTCTTAGAGCAGCACTTGTAAAGAGAGGCTGAGCACATCTGACCTTTCCACAGCCCTGTAACTTTCGCTGAGAGCACTCTCCCAAACCCAGGCAACAGGGGAGAAGAGCGAGGTGATGGATACACTGCTGCAGCAAAGAGTGGTCAGCTCGAGAAAGATGGCACTGATCTGAAAAGGCCAGTACAGGGCTGAGCGTAAACAGCTGCAGAAATGCAGCTCTTATGCCAGGTGTTGCTGGTTTAAAAGGCCTTCATAAAAAAGAAGAAGCCATTGGGTGAGGTCATCCCTTTCCTGGAGTTGACATATTTCCACAGATTTAGCTGATTTCACACTTTACCCTTTAAAAGTCTCCATTATGTGAAAGGATTTAAGACAAAGCAACTCCATTTCCTGTCCCATTACATGTCCTGCAATACTTCTATATTTGTTGTTCCGTTTGCAATAGATTTTCACTTTCATGGTGCATAATCTGTTCTCTTCAGTTCATCTTCTGTTCTCTCTGCCTTTGCCTCTGCTAAACGTGGTCTGCAATAATATTTTGACTTTTTGCTGGAAGGTCGGTTTAAATGAAATGTGAAATGGGAGAGCTTGGAAATCCACATGGTTCCAGCAAATGGGAAAAAAAAGAGTTCTCCCAGTGTCACCTGGGCTGGAAAAGCACTGCTCCCTGCCTGGCATTAGGCATGCAGAGCACTGCCAGCCAGCAAAGCTCCTGAGACACCATCTGTGCACATAATAAAGAGCGGTGGGACTTTTGTAACATAAATGATTGAATTTGCTTTCTCCTTCCCTTGCAGTGGGAGTATGCCAGCTATTAAGTGCCATCAGAACTTGCCAGACTACCTCTGAATGTAAAATTTATCTTCTCTGATTCATGCCCTCTCCCACCTCTGCAAGTAAAGCTGGTGCTGCTGCAGGAAATGTTGTTATTTTGCCTGGGCAAAAGTGAGTTTACCTGCCTGTCACATCCACCTAAAGCAGGAGTGGAGTTATGAACTACACAAAGCCTGAGCTGCTTTTGGGACTTGCCTTATTCTTCCTTGACAGTGGCACAAACCTGAAGTGACCATTGGGTTTGAACAGCTCTCACAAACCTTTCAAATTTCAGTCCAAGCCCAGCGAGAAGGCTGAGAGGCAGCACCATTCATCTTTGTCATGTTATGAGCTTCTGAGCCTTGGCTCACTCCAGCACTGGTCTGTCACTTCTCAAATACGAAGGGAACTTCAGATTTCTTCAGATTGCCTGTATTTCTCGTCTATAAATAAATAAATTGTATGTCAGCCACACACATCACCATCAGGACCAGAAGCATTGTCCAGCAAGTGACCCTTATCAGACCTGCTTAGGATTATAATGACAAATTGTCCACAAGGTTAGAACTTTATATCTGGAGTATCTATATCTAGAACTTTACATCAGGTTAAACAGGTTTGAAACAATTTCAGAAATGCTTCAGAAAACAGGACAAAACAAACAAAATGATTCCCATGTTAAAAGGAAAACCAAAACAGCGAGTGATGCTTTTACTGGCAGTGTTAGAGCACCTCATCTTCCTGGCAAGGACATGAAGCGCTGACAGGGAGTTTTCAATATGGCCCTGCAAATACAGATGGGCATGGCAGGTATGTGCACGAGGCAAAAGCACAAACCAGTTTCATTCTGGCCTCTTCCTAACTCTGCTGTGCTCGACCTTTTGCTCTGCTGCTCCCTCGAACGTGTTGTTCCTGCGGTTATATAAACAACACACAACCCAATTATGCCCAGGCAAGTCTTTTAAATTTTATAGGGCTGTGGGATGTATGGAGTGGGAAAACTCAGCCTGTACAAATTGAACAACAAGCAGAGGCAGGGGGAGGAACAGCAGCAAGTGCTGGGTAGAGGCAGCTCCTGGCAGGGCTGCACTGGGAGCCCTGAGGTCTCACTGAGCCCCAGGCTGCAGCCTCAGCGGTGTGAGGAGGAAACAATGTGTTGAGCACACCAGATCTTACAGGGAATACAGGACCACAGGATCACAGAACTGCTTAGGTTGGAAAAGGCTTTTAAGATCGGTGAGTCCAGTCATTAAAAATATAAAAATAAATATAAATATATGGAAATATAAATCGAGAAAAAATCAACATATAAAATACGAATTGTGAAAATATGGAAATATAAATTATTAAAATGTAAAGGCATTATTGTATTGAATATAAGCATATTAACATATAATAATATACAAGTATACAAATAAACATAAAAATATAAAAATATAAAAATAAATATAAAAACATAAGAATATAAAAATATAAAGGACAGGAACACGTCCCAGATCCTCTGAGTGGACAAACCATTTGATTTGTGCTTAGGCAGGTCCATGGGAAGGGGAATGGAGATTTTCAAAAAGCTGCAGCATCACCTTTCCAACTGCAATACAATGGCATCCATCCTCCTCCATCTCCAGGCCAGCATTAGCCCCAAGGTGAAGATGAGAGGTCAGACTCTTCACTGGTTTGCTCTAAGGACATCTTGAGACACTTCAGGGTGACCCTGTAAGCAAAGAACAGGACAACTGGCCTGTCCCAAGGTCTAATGGTTTTATTCACTGTAGGTCTGCACAGCTGGAATTTTCCAGGCTGACCATCAGGAGATGGTCACAGCCAAGGTGCCCATGGCACATGCAAAAAGTAGGGGCAGAAACATGGCAGTGTCTGCCTGAAACAAGATCTCCAGCTCACAGGAGGAGCAACACCCTGGGGAGGGCTGGGAGGACAAGGTGCACTTGAAACCTGCCCAGTTCTGTGTGACCTGAGTACTGAGAGGTGAGAAAACCTTCACCCAGAGAGTGTAAAGAGAGACACAGGAGACCAAAGGTTCACCTGGGACTCGAGGCAGTGGGACTCACCAAGCCCTGCCCCACTAAATATTACTCTTGTTTCAAAGATTGTCTCTCCAGCCAAGAGCCAAGAAATGCCTTTTTTCTGTGCTTGTCCCAAAAACTGGTGCATTATGGTCATAACTGATATACACACCTCAGCCTGTCTGCTTGCAGGGCTCCTGCTCATAAACCACCAGCTCTCCCCTTCCCTTTCCCACAGCAATCCCAGTGCTTGGTAAACCCAGCTCTGCACAGGACCCTGCAGGCAGGCCTGATGAATAAACATGTAAAAATAAATAAAGATTTAAACTCACAGTCAAAGATTTCTGAAGTGCAAACAGAAAAGGCTACTTGAGCTCCTGTTAAGCTTCTGACCCTGTTAAGCCTCAGTGAAGAGAATTAACCCTCCCATACATCTGGCAAACGCACTTTCCTTGCAGTGCCTCTGCTCGTGTCCCTTCCACCCTTCTCCTGCCCGCTGCCTGTCCTGACTGACACTTCCTGTGCTTGCTTCATTACTGCGGCCCCAGAGAATTAGGGAGAGGTGAGAGGAAAGGAAGGGTGAGGAAAGGGAAGAAATAATTACAATGGGATTTCATCGACAAGCAGGAAAAAAAAGGAAGTGTCCCCCTGGGTTTGATCAATAATGCAGCACTTGTTATCTTGATCTTCTTAATAAACCACAAGCAACCCAGATATATTTCTATCTGTGAATCAATGCTTCACAATGTTTCTATCACAATACAGCCAGTACATGCAACCACACAAAAATAAAATGGAACGGGCTCGTTTATTGATTGGCCAAACAAGAAACCTTGTCGTTTGCATAGATTATCAGCACAGAAGTGCTGCCTGCTTTGCTTCTGTTTAATTACTTTTGCTTTGTTTCAGCCTTTCTCTGCCCCACTGGGGCCGTATGCATTACCAGGCAATAGCAATGGCTAAATCCTTCCAGTTCAACCCCAAAGACGTTTGCTAAACCTGCAACCAGAACTGCTTTTGGATGTGTGCTCTCCACCAGCGAAGCAGTCCCAGGCACTGCTTTTATTCCTCCATAGTCACAGGTGTTGGAGGTGTTGCTGCACTTCACAGGAGGCAGAGCTGGCCTCCAGTTCCTTGCCCTGGAGAAAGTTTAATTACACAGCTAATTATACGGCTGATTTCACCTCTTTTCACCTCTTTCTTGTCCCTGCCTGCAAAGGTCACCCTGCCTGACCCGCTGCTGTGCAGGTTACGACCACCCACCCCAAGGCTCGCCCTGCAGCAGTAATTGCAGGGCTGGGGTCAGGCTGCAGAGCCCTCCCAGGCTCTGTGAAGCTCAGCTGACCCTCGTGGCAGCTGACCCGTGAACGAAACGCTCAAAGGCATTTTGTGTTTGGGTACTTTCGGTTCCCTGAGGGGCCCTGTGGGTGGTGGCGTGCCGGTATGAGGGTGTGGGTGCAGAATGCAGCCTCTGCAGGAGCTGGCCTGGCATGAAGGGCTCCCCACACCCCTCTGCTGAGTGCCCTGCAGGGCTGCACCCCCTGCATAACCACAGCACGGAGATAAGGACCCCCACCCCGCCCAGACAGAGCCAGGTTGCCCACAGACATCATCTCTGGCTACACAAGGAAAGCTTTGATCATCCCAGACTGAATTCCAGTGTCTTTTATTTTGCTGCTTCAATTTTCAGTAATGCCTTGAGGCTTCTATGATGGAAAATTTCCCTTCTGCAAAGGAAATATAAGAATAAAGCCAGAAAAGCCTGCAAGATTTGACCAATGAAGAAATTACTCATTTTCAGACCATCTGATGAAAGCAACATGCACAGAAGCAGCGAGGTAGTATCTCCTTGTCCAACAATTCAGGTTTTGGGCATGATAATGTTTCCTGTGGGTCTGGTGAATCCAGGCTGCAGCTTGCATTGATCAAATGAAGGTCCTAAAGTAATTCCCCAACTTTCTCAGGCATTTACCATAGATATTACTAAGGTTTGAAAAGACAGCCCCGAATGTATGCAGATGAGCCCCCCTTCCCACTGAGACAGCATAAAATCCTTCAAGAAAAAATGTAATTAAGTTAGACTTGTGAATGATAATGAGTTTCTATTACACCCCGCTGAGAGTAGCGGCAACATCTGAAAATTATTTTTCGCTGTCTACAAGCAAGCAGCAGCTCTTTTATTAGAAACAGGGTGGAGCTGATGGCCTGGACTGCTGCAGCTCCAGATTGCCTTGAAGACCAAGCCCTTGTGGAAGATACTGCTGTGGGTTAAAGCTCTGGGTCTGTGTGCTCAGAAGGTGCAGCAAACCTCTCTTCCCAATCCAAGGCACTCCTGGCTTTCTCAAGCCATGCCACGCCCTCCCCTCCTGCTTTTCTTTTGCAGGTGGGACTCCTCGGCCCCTTTGCTGTTGGTCCCTAGGGAAAGGCAGCTCCGTGCCCCTCGTGCAGCCCTGCAGGACATCCTGCAGCTCAGAGATCAGAGTGCTCTGCACAGCGCTGCAACAAGATCTGGTTTGTTCTCTGTTTGTTTCTTGATAAATCCTCACACTTGAATGACCTGTTTGATTCAACAAGCTCACACTTGGACAGGGACTCTGTTTTACGTGCAACATCTCATTCCTCAGGTCTCTGCTGAGGTCAAGGTACATACCCAACACATAAATATGTAAGGATATTTATATGTATGTGTGCACATACAGGTAACACTGTGGTTTCTTCCCCTCATGTGCATTGTTTATATGCAGCTACACCCCACCTCACCAGGTACTGTGTTACCACTCACTGTTACGAGGTCTTTACATGCAGCCCTTGTTCATTTTGGGAAGTGGGAGGGTTTTTTTAGGAATGAAATGAAGAAAACACAAACAGCTCTTGGTCCTTGCAATGCAGGGGAGGGCAGGTTTTTTCTACCTAGGAATAACAGTTTTATCTAGGACCACAAACACACCAGGATGAAAACCACTTGTGAATTTTATCCAAGAGAGCTCATTGCCTTAATCCTGGATAATCCATATCTAATCCTTTTTATAATCTTACTCATCTACTTGCCTCAATAGTTTTCCACAGCAGGGAGTTTACATTTCATAAAAGGAATATTTTCCTCTTCCTTTTTTGCAATTTGTTTTACTATCATAGAGGTTCCCTTTTGCAAGTGTTCTTCACTAAAACCAAAAATACATTTTCTCTTTTTTGATGCCATGCCTTGTAAATGACTGGAGAGTTGTTTTGTTTTCCAACAGGATTTGCAATCCCTGTGGTTGATAGATGCTGCCAGGTGTATTTTGGGCTCAGGAACAGTCACAGACTCCTGAAACTCATGAGTGTCAAACACATACTGAAGAGAGTAGGTAGATATTAATTTTTGAACAGAACATATTTTGTCAGGAGAAATGCAGTCTTCAGTGTCTCACACTGATGCTAAACCAGTATATTTTAGGGCTGGCCATGAGAGAGACATTCAGAGAGACTTTGAATCTTGCCCTCTAGATGGGGTCACATGGGACAACGAGCTCTTCCAGCTGCCTTTTCCAAGCTCTGGTACACAACAAGCAGCAGGAAGAAGTTCTCCAAGGCTCTGAGACTCAGACTCTGTCTCTGCCATGCAATCTGGATGGCCTGGTCAGCCTGTCAGGGGGTTTTTCTGCCAGTCAGGGCCTTCATCAGCAAGGGTGAGGGATGGCAGGAGGCAGGAAAGGGCAGAGCACAGCCCTCCTGCTCACTAGCTGTGTGGGCCAGGGGCAGGGACCAGAAATCACATCCATGGGACCTGAGAGATTCTGTTTTCCTTTAGTTTTCCGGTCCCAGCACTCACTGGTGTAACAGACGTGTTGATTTCTGGTTTAAGAATCTGCTTGAATTCTCTCTATTGTGCTTAAGGAAACAAGACAGATGTGCATTTTCCTTTTTGTCTGTGTGTGAATGATTAAAAATGGGCTACACAGAAATTGTAGCTGCCACGTATCACTGCTTTCTCCTCCTGACAGAAACAAATCAGCCAGCCTTCAAACTTCTGTTAACCACTCCAGATGAAGGGGATGTAGCATCTCCTCTGAAGTGAATAAGATGACTCTGGCTCCAGGCAAGCATAACATAAACCACGGTGTTAAACTGGATAATCTATTAGCAATCAAAGATCTGCAGCCAAATCCACACTCTACAAATAACATCCCAAAAATCACCTGCAGACTCTGCACCAAGACAGATAATAACTAAGAGAAATAGGCAAACTTGTAACCGGGAACCAGGTGGTGCAGCTGTAGATTTTGCTCAGGGAACCTACAAATTGTAACCCTTAATAATCACTGAAGAAATCCTGCCTTCCATTGGGCAGAGCATCCTCACTTGAAATTCAAACCTCTGTGCTCAGCTACCCAGCTCCTCATTTTATTATGGATTTCAGAAAGAGCTCCTTTGACCCTTAACCCTCCATGCAATTTCCAACCCCCTGGCTAATTACATGCAGCTAATGAACGTGGTTGGCACCACACTGTACAGGGATGCTGCCTGGTGCTAATGAAGAATCTGGTCCTCACCGTGGGTACTGGGGAGCCAAAAGATGAGCTCCCCCTTCTCACCCCACCATCAACAGCATCTCTCTGAAAATCCCTGAAGTTTCTCCGAGCTGCTGGTAATAAAAACAGTTTCCTAGCAGTGCTAGATCTTAAATACAAGCAGATCACTTCCAGCTGCTCCTTATCTAATTTCTGTTGTCATCTGACACTGTTCATTTACAGTATATCAATCTAGCCTGGGAATATTTGAAATATTAATTAGGCGACGGCCTCAGCTCGTTACCAGGGATGCATTTAGCAGGATGCACGCCTGCTTACAGGGACCCAAAGTGCTGTGCAGAACAAATAATCTCTGCTCCCTCCCTTAGGGAATGGCTGAGCAGGACTACTCAGCCTGGCTGTAATTGAGGCAGCTCGGGTGCTGCACTGGTTCTGCGCTTCAGCCACGATAATGAGCTTTGGGGAGACATAAATACATTGGGATCTTGTGCAGCCCCACTTCGAGCTGGGCTGGCACAACCAGGCTGGGCCACACTTGTTTTGGTTTTGCTCACAGAACCATAGAATCATTTCGTCTGGAAAGGCCCTGTGAGATCATTGAATCCAGCCAGTAAAGCAGCACCACCGTGTTCACCATTAACCATGTCCCCAAGGTTTTTGAGCACTTCCAGGGGTGGTGAATCCATCACTTCTCTGGGCAGCTGTTCCAGTACCTGACCACCCCTCCAGTGAAGAAATTTTTCCTAATATCTAAACCAGTTTGAGTCCATCTGACCCTGCTTGTGCTCAGCACCCACAGGGGTAAGCTCAAAGATGTTTTTAATATCCCCTCTAACCTGCTGTGGGGCAGAGGAGCATCTCCTGCCTGCCCCACCCCTGGAGGGTGCCAGGTCAGGGTGGGCTGCCTGGTGGGTTCTTCCCAGATTTCCAACGGGTTTTCCAACCAGTGCTGAGCTGCTCTGTGATTGGCAGCACATTAAATCCTGCTCGCCCACCCAGCCCACAGTCCCTGATGGTGACCTTACCTTCTCTTTTGTCTCACTCCTTCATGGCAAGGCTGGATCATATAAAATGGAGGAGGAGAAGAGCACAAAGGGCTGTCCTGCACCTAAAAAAGTGGAGCAGCAAGAACTGGGCCTTTCTGGGAGCCTTCAAACACTTTACCCCAACACCGTTTCTTGCTGGAGCGGGGGCAGCTACCAACAGCCACAGGTTGTTATCGATGATAATTGATAATTATCAATGTTATCACATAAATGGGAAAAGAGGGGCTTGGCTCCTGCAAAGTACAGCTCCTGTGGCTGTGCACGAGCTGCTGCTCTCTCTCACACACCCTCCTGTCTGCCCATAGCTGTGCCCCTGCAGGGCTTCCCTCGGTTTGCATTTTTGGGGAGGGGTGTCATGTTTTGGGGGGAGAAAGGAGCCAGAGAGAGGCCAGTCCCACTCTGCCTCATCACAGCTCTGCCCAAAAGCACCACGAAACATCAGCGTGGCGAGGCACAGCATTCAGCCCCTCCTGCATCTTCCCTGATGAGGCAGAATTGAGGAGCTAGTCAATGAGCATACACAAAGACGAGCACAAGCACTAAAACTGTCATTCCAGTGCCTGGAAAACAGCCTAATTTCTGCATGCTCTGGCTGTCTGTTGCTGAGATGTGGAAGGAAGATGGGCCAGTGATTGACAAAGTGAGACATTAGCTCCATCAAGCAGATGGAGAATGGCATAATTATGAAAATAATAACAGTGATTGGCCAAACTATGACAAAAAAAACCCCATGTTGTAGGAATTATTTACGTCTAGAGCTGTTGAAGCCTAATTTATTCTAGTGCTGGATAGCAGGAGGAAATGCAGAAATCACGACCCCTGAAATGCTCATAACAGGTGGTATAGCCCAGAAAAACAGCTCCCAGCTAACAGGGTTTAATTGCATCTCCTGATGAATGAAATTAACCTTTATTTGGGGCTGATGTTGGGCACACATCACCCAACAGCATTTCTCAAAAGGCTCATGTTGCTGCCATCACAGTTAATGGTTTAAATGAGTTCACCATGGTCTGGAGCAGCAGAGCTTAGAGCCACCAGGGTGTCAGATAAGAGGAATTAAGCTGTACCCACAGGATCAGCTCTGGAGCAATTAAAGTCTCTCATCAACAAACGATTTGCAGGGAGATGGGGAAAAGCTGATAAAGGAGTTGGTTTTGAATAAAAAGAAAACACATGCTGCAATTCTGTTTGTGCTTCCATGTTTCAAGAGGGGCAAAGCTGGCCCTGGATCTGTGGTGGCCAGCCAGGAAACCTCTGACCTTCCTAAGTAAAACACTCTCATCTGGGAAATTGAAATACGACTGTGAAGATTGCCGTGCTGCCAGGAACACTTACATTTTTCATACTTAACCCTAAATCTTTTCACCTCTCTGAAGTTTTCCATCGATTTCCCTGCCATATTTGCTATTTGTCAAAGCCAGCTGGCCCCAGCTCACCCATCACACTGGGGGCAGTGGCATTACCTGGGCTGCTGGATCAGCTCTGGATGTGCAGACCTGCCCTCTCCACTCTTCCTGCCAGGGAGGAGGTGCTTCCTCCTGTCCCCCTGGCTGATTTTGGGATTTAGCCACTCTTTTTCATCCACAGGCCCCCTGCCTCTTTGGCAGCTCCAGACAGACAGTACTTGGGGAACAGGAGAGTTATTGAGTGCTTAAATTCATTCTCATTCTGTGGGGAACCTCTGCCTTATTTACTGCACCCCTCCAGCCCTCGTGCTTGATTATTCCTCACCTTTCCAGGGGTGTTCCTCATTCTGCCTCATCACAAGCATTAACCACTTGCTCTCTGCAGAAATCTGTTCTTGCCCTCCTGGCCTGTGGGGAAGCCAGGGCAGGGGGACACCCACGGTGGCAGGAGAAGATCAACTGCAGAGGTGAGGATCAAATCCAGGAGGATCCTGGCTGTACCCCAGCCATGGCAGCCTCATTCCCCAGAGGGGTGAGCACCACTTTGGGTACAGAGAGGGGCACACAGCTTCCCCAGCGATGCTCCAGCAGCACTTAACCTGTTTTTCTGTGCTCTGCCAGGGCCAGGGAAGCAGCAGCCCTGTTTGGCAGAGTGCAGCTCACACAGCCACAGGGTGGGGAAGGGGGGGAGGGCAGGGCAAGTTAATAGAAAAGTGGAAAACACTTCTATGAAATGTTCTTTTATAAGAACATTGATAAACTGCCTTGATAAAGACTACCCGGAGTCTTGCTGCAGAAAAAACCTGCAGCACCTGACACACAGCCCTGGCCCAGGCTGCTGTACCTGAACAAAACTGAGCACTGAACACAGGATTTAGGCTCCAGCTTAAGTCACACACAGCCACTTAATGCAGCAGCACTGGGGGTTTTGTCAAACTCCAGATTCTGCCACCCAAACGCTTTTGAGCCAGTTCCAAAAGAGGTGAGAAACTCCAGCAAAGTTCCCCTTTAGGGACACCTCACCGTGCAGAAAAAACACCGAGCCTCTGTTAGTGCTGTACCTGCTCCGTGAGCGAGGAGGGAGCTGCAGCCATCCCTGGCTGCCCCTCTGTGCCTTCCAGAAACATGGGATCCACACAAACACAATCCAAGAGGAAACGTCATTTTTTTTTACTGAATTTTTCCTCAGTTAGGTTGTTGTGTTTTGTTCCATTTTATTTAAGGCAGGAAAAAAAAATATTAATTACATGCTGCCAAGATCTTTGGAGAAAAATTCAATATTATCTTTTACCGCAAAGAAGAAATTAATCAAGGCTCCATTCCAACTCTAGCAGCAGTCCTGACTTTGACGTGCCGAGGAAAATAATAACTTTCAGCACATACTAATTGTCTTGTTAACATGGATTATGCAGCCAGCCAAATAAATGTCATTCACACTTTCATGTGGGAGAACATAAATCTAAAAATCAGAAATGCATAATATTTTTTAATCTTTCCCTTTCTCCACATTCTGCATTCATAGCCTAAATATATTTACAGTTTTAATCCATGCAAACAAAGCGAGGCTCTGCTGGAGACTTTTGAAACCTCCCACGGGGTCCCAGGCTCAAGGTGATCAGATTTGTAGAACAACAAGCTTGGTTCCCATGTAGCCTTAAAACCAGTTTATACTTTCTTGGCACTGCAAAGCGGTTTTGAAATGAGGGTAATTTACACTCAATTTAATTTACACTAAGTCCCCTTCTTGTGCCAGCGCAGCACAAACACGGCTGGGACTGGCCTTTGTCGGGGAGTGAGGGTGCTGAATGCTCGTTTTGTTCATTTGAGGGGAGGGATGGCTTCAAAAACAGGGAGGAAACCAAGCCCCCTGGTTTCAGGGGAGATAATTCCTGACCCCACCGGGCTGGTTCCTCCCTTGGCTTCACCCCCAGCAGTGCAATAACCACTCACACCCTCGATGGGGAATTTTCTCTCTCAAAGCCCTCCTCATGCCACCACCTTCCCCTGGTGCCAGAGGCAGAGGTGCTGTGTGTGACCTGCAGAGCCAGCCCTGCTCCGCACATCACCAGCCAGGCCCTCCCTGAAGGCAAAACAATTGTTTGGCTGCAGAAGGGAATGGCCAAACAAGGAGGTTTAGACTGACACAGAACGCAGATAAAATTCACTCATTAACTTCGCAGTTATTAAATTTCAGCGTTCATCTCAGCCCTGGGAAAGCAGCACCCACCGAGGGGGCCCAGCACTGCTGGTTTCTGACCTCCCCAGCACAAACACACAGCAGAAACTGCTCTTTGGGCTTCCTCTGGTTGTACAGCAGCCTGGCAAACAGCACAGCTCTGGCACGACAGCGGGGTAAGCCTGTGGTGTTGAGCCCTGGCTCCCTCCCAGCAGCCTGTTCCCGTGCAGGATAATCCCTTCCTCACATCCAGCACTGCCACAGCTGGCCCGGGCTCAGCACACGCTGATCCGGCTTCTGGCTTGGGTGTCTCTGCTAGCACTGCTGCTCACCACCCCGCTCTGCTGGGGGAGCTTTCATCAGCATTATCCCGTTTTTCCTGGCAGGTGTCAGCAGTGACAGCACTCCCAGCAGCTACTGGGAGTGTTGGAGCTGCCACCACACCACCACCCTTCTCCACCATGCCAGTTCTCCCACTCCATTGCCGTGAACTGAGCCCAAAACTGCCACATAGCACCCTGTGCCGGTCCTCCAAACTGGCTCTGAGCTGGTGCCTCTTGGTGCTGCAGCATTGTTGTGTTTCTGGTTCTCCTGTGTTGTAATGCATTTGAACACTTACAGTGTGCCCCAGCCAAAACCACCTTTAGTTATGCTTATCAGAGCCCTCAAGAATTCATCAAGGCCACTGAAATGTAAGCTGTGCTAAATTGGGAAAGGAAAAGCTGAAAAACAGAATACCAAGACAGCAAGAAATAGATAAAGAAAGACTGTGCTGCACTAAACTAGGACCAATTATATTTTCTGAAAAGTGCATGCAAAGCGCGTGGACAAGCTAGAGGGACCAATCATGTAATGTGTGATCGCGTGTACAGCAGTTGTAAAAGGTATAAGAAGAGTGTTTTGTAAACAATAAATGGCTTCTGCGAAATCACACTGATTCGTTGTTCAGAAGTCCTGAGCTCCCGCACTCCTGCCTTGCATTGCATATCTGGATTTGTGATTTGCACCCTCCTTTTGTGCTGAAATGCTGCCTCTGCACTCAGGGATGAGCGGCCCGAGCAACACTCCAGGTCTGGGTTACTGACACCGAAACCAGTGCATCTTCATCCCTCCCCACACCTTCCACCAGGCCAAGCTGCTCAGAGCCCCATCTGGCCTGGCCTTGAGCACTTCCAGGGCTGGATCCCTGCCTCTTTGCAGGAAAGAGGCTGAGGGGCTGATTTTTGTGCAGCTCTGAAGTCCTGCTGCACTTCACAGCAGTAAATCCCAGCCTGTTGTGAAAGGCACCGAAGCTGTAGGAGCAGGGCTGGCAGAGGGGGAAGCAGCCTTGGCAGAGCAATTCCAGCAAAGGCTTACGGACAAACACAATTAAAACAAGCACTGTGGTTTCAATTAACTGTTCTCCCCGGCAGCACAGGCTTGGAAAGGACTTTTAATAGATCTCTTCCACCGCGGTGCACAAACTCTATTGCCATTGCTTCACCGATTATTGAAAGCTAGCAGAGTGCAGCAGCTCCCTCACACCGGCGTCAATAGCGGTGTGAGGATCTGGCTGTTGTCAGCCAGCCCTGCCTGGATGGGGAGGCTCAGCAGGGAATGGAGTGGAACCATTTGGAACCATGTCTCAGGGAGTTTATCTGCCCAGCCCTGCTGTGCTGCCTTTGGGGGATGTGCAGGCCCTGCTCCTGCTGCCCTACCCTGCACTGGAGCAGCATCCCAGCCTCCATCCAGCCTCCATCCCTGCTTGCATCCCAGCCTCCATCCCTGCCTGCATCCCAGCTTCCATCCCTGCCTGCATCCCCGCCTCCATCCCTGCCTGCATCCCANCATCCCTGCCTGCATCCCAGCCTCCATCCCTGCTTGCATCCCAGCTTCCATCCCAGCCTCCATCCCTGCCTGCATCCCAGCCTCCATCCCTGCTTGCATCCCAGCTTCCATCCCAACCTCCATCCAGTCTCCATCCCAGCCTCTATCCCAGCCCCCATCCCAGCTTCCATCCCAACCTCCATCCCAGCCTTCATCCCAGCCTCCAACTCAGCTTCCATCCCAGTCTCCATCCCAGCCCCCATCCCAGCTTCCATCCCAGCCTCCATCCAGCCTCCATCCCAGCCTCCCAGCAATGTCGGGACCACGCTGTGCCTGTCTTGATTAAATCACAGGAGCCTGCAATTCCCCAGCCACCTCGGGCTGATTGGGAGCGAGGCTCAGGATAATCTCTCATGGATTTCCTTCCCCAGACACAGAGACATCCTGATGGGTTTAAACTTCCTTTTTTCAGCTTGCAAAACACTCCCGCAGGAGGGCAGGCTGCTGCCAGCCCCACCGTGTGGCTCCTGGCAGTGCGGGGAGTGCAGAGCAGGTTTGTTTAGCCAGGAGTGAAGGGCAGGCACACGCCTGCCCGGACATTTGGGAACAATGTTAAATACGGCAGCCACAGTCAGTGTGCACAGGCCCTGGAGGAAATTCTGGCTTCAGCAGCCAGCAAAGCAAAGAGCACCAAGGAAAGCAGAGCTGTGCCTTCATTCCTCACTGTAAAACACTCTGTAAGGAGCAAATGTTGTTTTTAGTAGAAATTATTAACCTTTAGAGCGACTGACTTGTAGATGTCAGAGATTCTCTAATTCTACAGTTTTAAAATCAATCCTGCCAGACTTTCTAAAAAACCTATTATAAAAATAGACAATACCACTCAAGGTTTTCATTACAAATGGCAGCCACCAACAGCTTTTTCATTTCCTTTTCCCCTGGCTGCTGCTTGACTACAAGAAAATAAAGTGTCCCATGACAGAGGCTCAGAGATGTGAACCAGGAGACTCAGAGACCACAGACTTTCCCTGCTCTTGTGTCTCTGCTTCTGCACTTGTAACAAAAGTGATGGAGATACCCACGAGCTTTCTACAAAGGCACCACAGTGACCCTGAATGAAAAGTATTACAGAACTGTGAGCTGGGAGTTTTCTCCTGGAACTGGCTGCTCCTGTTATTTACTTCAGGTCTTGCTGAACATGGTCTCGTTCTGTCTTGGTTCTTCTTCCTATAAATGCCCACTTTAGTTTAGGCTGCCTCCAATGGTCCCCAAGGCCTCAAGCATGGGGCACCATGGGCATCACACCCTGCAGCTTCCCTCCTTTCTTTTTCCTGGAAAACAGAGGCTCACACACTTCAGGTCCTGCTTTCTCATGGAAAGCTGCCTAGCAGTTATTTACACATCCCCCAGGAAGTGAGTTCATGCTGTAGGTTTTCCTCAGCTGAGCCCATGGAAGAGCCTCTCCTTACCTGGCCAGCTATTTTTACAGAGCTTTTCAGAAATCTATTACCTTTTGAAGCTCTTGTCTGTTAAATTGCATTGAAATTGGCCAATTCTTCAAACTTTAACAGGAGCAGTCTGGGCTCCAGGCATCTGATATTCCCACAGCCCTTGTTCTCTCCAGAACAGAAGCTCACAAAACCCAGCAAAACCCTTCCTCCTGCCAGCCAGCCTGGTGGGGATGTGCCTGTGGGATTCACAGCCCCCAAGCCAGGATGCCTTGGACTATGGGGAAAGGTCCAGGGTTAGAAAAGTTTCTCTTTGGATGAAGGAAGGTGACATTAAGGGCAATCAGATGTAGTTAAATCACACCTCCCCTCTCTTACAACATCCCAGTGTAGATTCACAAACTTACTGAGGCATTTTTGATGAACTTTGGTTCCTTCCCTCTGAAATCTCCATCTGTGGTCGGGGGAAATTCCTACACAAACCCCACTTTGCACTGTATAATTCAAGGTTTCCTGATGCAAACCTTCTCTGAACGGGATCACAACCCCCCAGGCTCTCTGCACCCCTAGATTCCCCACCAACACCCTGCTTCTCTCTTATCTTAAAAATGATTATTAGTTTTCTCCCCATCTTGCTCTGGATCGATCTCTCTCATTTTTCTCCAAGGGTTTTCAAATATTGGACAACACAAGATTAGAAATCTGTCTTTTTTTCCTTTCTAGCTTGGAAGAAATAATTTCACCTAGATGGCTGCACTGAACACGCTGCAGCAAGAAGAAGCTTTTCTAGAAGGGCAAATTAGTGGTGGTACCAACTGGGAGCAACGCTGGTTTATAACATCAGATGTAATCTCTCAGCAACAGGAGGAAAAATGCTCGCAGAAAAATGCTGTTTGTCATTGGCCACCGTGGTGGTGCATCCAATTACACTGCTTTCATCTCGGATCCAGGGCACACAGCTCAGAGGAGAAATCACACAGCTGCAATAAACCCGTGTGAGGCAGGGCCCCGGGCAGCAGGAAGCCGAGTTTGTCTGTGCCCCATTCCATAGACAGGGCACAAAGTCTGGTCTGTCTTCCTCAGATCCTTTTGGGCTCCTTGGAGAAATCTCGAGGCTGCTGAGAGTCTGAGGAGGTGCACACAGAGCAGGCAGGTCAAAGGGAGGGAGCAGCATCGTTTGTTGAGAAAACTGAGTCAGCACATCAAATCCTGTCTGGAGCCAAGGAAGTCTGACCTAAAGACTCTAAGTATGCTCTGAATCCTACTGGGCCACTGGTCTTGGAATTTTTTTTTTTCCTATGTTAAACTCAGTCAGGGCCTGTGTGGCAAGGAGCTGGTGCAGCGCAGAGTGGGCATGCCCTGGGCATCCTCAGGAGCCCCACTGCCTCCATTCTGAACTCCTGTCACAGCACAGAAACCTCTTTCTCGTGAGAAAGAATGTATTTGTTTATATAAATTAAGATAAAGGTAGTGAAACTCTCATGAATCAAGGTAGCCAATTGCTACGGGGGGCGTTCAATGAGTGACCAATCAGGTGGGAATCCATTTTGTATATAAAAGCTGAATTTAATTAATAAATGAGATCTTTTATGGACTTGACCCCTGGCCTTCCCGTGTTTCGACATCCGCTCGCTGCGACAAACTCCCTCGCTGATAATTCCTCCCCTTCCTTCTCCATTGCTCTCCCGCCTGCCAATGCTATCGATTACCTTTTCTCACTGTCATTCTCATTGATTTTGCCAGGTTTCTCCCCCGTTTCCAGCCTTGCTGTCAGCCTGGAAGGGTTGGGTTTGCCAGGGGCGAGTTTCCCCTGCGTGCCCACAGAGCAGGGCTGCTGGTCACAGCGAGGGGGCCAGAAAGGAGCGGCCAGAGCCAATCCCTGGGGCACAGGACACGCTCTGCACACCAGTGACATCCCCCTGGTTGTTTCAGCAGCACCTCTCGCCCATCAGCACCTTCCTCTTCCTCACAGAGCTCCTGGGGAGCCCAAGATGGAGGTTTTGATGTTGAATCCAGTTCTGCTTTAGGAAGCCCTTGCTGCTGTAGGCACATAATGGAGCGATTTGTGGCTTGCATAATATTAATTTCTTTCTTTTCTGCCAATTACTGTGATACATTTGCAAAAACATTTTTCCAATATTCAGCCAGCTTTACAGGTGGATGAAAATACACACCAACTACATCATTTGCAATATTTTCCTGTCAGTCATCAACTAATATATTCAGAGATGAATTCCCATTTTCCTAGGCCAGCTTTAAGTCAAATTCAGTGACTGGAAACAACATTAGCCTTGCTGACTTCTTTTATCGCAATCCCTTTTGTTGGTGGGGACACACATGCCAGGCTTTCCTGAATAGTAAGACTGATTACACTTTAAAATCACAGGAATCGAGGGGAGAGCAGGGCAGGGGCAGTGGCAGCAATTTCCATGGCTAGATTGGGCAGCAGTAAGGTCCAAGCCCTTTCCCCTGCTCCTGAGTTTGAGTCTGAATTTGAAATTCACCACTAATAGAGAGAAGTCAGGTTCTGCTGACAACTCTCCTCTCCCACCACAGCCTCCAACCACCCCAGTGTGCCCTCAGACCATGAAGCAAATCCCAGTTAAAATCCTTTTCTTGCTACTGCACACTGTTTCCCTGATTCCTGATTTTGCAGGGCTTTCCCTGCATTTAAATTCATAACAATCCTTAAAAAAGCCCACAAACCCCAGGAGTCTGCACTCCCAGGCTGGCCCCAGCACCAGTGAGTGACTGACCCATCCCAGGGGCTGCAGGCTCTCTGGAAACACGAGCAGGGGCAGGATGAGAGCCCAGGTGTTCTCATCCATGACCACCAGCCCCAGCACCATCCTATTTTCCCCTTGATAAGCAAGACCACCTGGCTCTGCTCTCTGAATGCAACACTTGCCTGCCCAGCAGTCCAAGCTGAGGTTCTGCTCCATAACTCACAGCCACATCACGTTTATGTGCCTCCAGCTCACATCAGCTCCTGTTTCCTGTGCACTGCACCCTTCCTGGGCAATGCAGATGCAAATCAACACATTCCAGCTCTGAAGAACAGAAACACATTTACATTTGGCTCCTAACCAGTAGCTTTTCCATTTAATTTCCCAGCTCCTTGTTGTAATCACCCTCTACACCGTTTCAGTGCCATCACATCCATCAATCTGCCCAGCCCAAATGATAACACTCTCCTGTGTGTTCCCAGACGTGCTCTGTAATTGCAAATTGCAGCAGGCATCACTTACCTGACCCATGCTCCCTCCTCCTTGATAACCTGCTCATCCAGACATGGCTTGCTGTATGAATTTATCTCTGGGAGAAGCTCTCCTCTGGCAGGTGAAGTTGCCACATGAATTCTTTTATGAAGGTAAACTGTAAAAGGAGAGAATTCTCTGCCTTAAATACGGGGAGCTGCCAAGAGGAGAAGCCTTATCTCCAGCTGCAGCCCTGATTCCCCAGTGCACACCTGGCCTGGCGCTGCCTCTTCACTCCTGGGCCACAAACATTTGGACAGAACCACGTTTCGACAGGCAGGTCAGCAGATCCACATCCCTGTGAAGAACGAGGCAGCTCACTTGTGCCCCAGCCTTCTCCACACAGTTCCAGATGCCAACCAGGGGTTAGGAAAACCTCTGCTTTGTCTTCTCCAAGATCCTGCGGTGCCTCAGCTACCTCAGGTGTTCTGTTCTGACCCCAACACAAACTTTCTGCAGCAGATGCACAGTCTGTGGTCTCTCCAAGGTGGTAGTTGGTGCTCTCAGGGCTTGTTCAATGTTCAAGACAGTAAAGAAGAATTATCAGCATGGTTGAGTCACACCAGAAATATCATCTTGGGCAGTTCCCTGGGTCTGATTCACAGCTAAGTCTCAACTTCATGGAAACCACCCTCACCCAGCAAATGCCTGGGGATTCATGTGCCCACCACACTGGGCTCCTGGGGTAGATTTTGCTGGATATGAAGAAGAAATTGTTCCCTGTGAGGGTGGGGAGGCCCTGGCACAGGGTGCCCAGAGAAGCTGTGGCTGCCCCTGAATCCCTGGGAGTGTCCAAGGCCAGGTTGGATGGAGCTTGGAGGAGCCTGGGACAGTGGAAGGTGTCCCTGCCCATGGCAGGGGGTGGAATTAGAGGATCTTTAAGGTCCCTTCCAACCCAAAGCAGCCTGGGATTCTCTGATTCCTGAGGGACAGCTTTCTTTGGTGCTGTGCTGAACCTCCTGCCACGCTTTTGCCCCTCTGAGAAACACCTGCCACCGCCTGCTGGGGCAGGAGAGCTGTCTCTCACTGCTGAGAGCAGCCCTTCTAAAGCATCACGAGAGAAACCAACTCACTGGACAATTTTCACACCCTCAGGCCTTGCCTGTGGCTGGACAGTGCCTCCCCCTCCTGCCCCCAGCGTGTTTCCACTGGCACAGAGCAGGGCTGGCTCTGCAGCAGCACAGCTGCCTGCTGCCAGCAACAGGGTGTTGTGCTGCACACAAGTAATGAGAAAACTGGGAATAGTGTGGGAGAGAAGAGATTATTAGATAATAAATTATCGATGCACCAAAAACTGCTCCGTACATATTTTTCCCCCCTTACAGCTTCCCTAATATCCTGGGAAAGTGACAATTACACAATTTAAGGAGGTTAACTTTATTAAAATCCTTTTTTATTGCTTTGCTTTTAATAGATGGTTGAGATAAAGCATCTGATTAGAGGAAGGTCACAAAATAAAATATTTAATACTCGTGGAAAGAACAATTCATCCTCCCCTCTGCATGCAGCAGCAGCAGCAGAGGCAGAGGGTCCTGGTGGCAGCTCTCTGCTCAGGCTGCTCTCTTCAGACCACGAGTGAGACAGTAGAAAAGGCCAAAGATTTTCAAAACTAAGGTAGGCACAAGGGGGTGACACTCACTTTTGCCAATATCAAATAATGGATCCCCAGAGGAGCGTTTTCCACAGGTTACGCTCACTCCTGGGCTCTGACTCAAACATTTCAGGCTGGAAAACAACCTCCTGTGCATCAGGAAAATCACGTCCCCTCTGTGCCCTCTGCTGGGTGGGTGCTCGGGTCTGTGTGCCCCTCCAGCCACAAGCTCCACTCCAATCCTGCAGGGAGCACCAGGACAGCACAACTGCAGCAGCCCCTCAGCCTCTGCTGAGGCCTTTTCCCAGGCTTACCTAGAACAGAGGCCAGACAAAATGAAGAGAAGAAAAGCAGATATTTATTCAAAGGCGTTCTTGGTGCATTCAGGCAGTCAGAGCCCACCCAGGGCTACACCCAAAGTGGACCAGGGGTCACGGGTTTTTCGTGCTTTGTAATTTTTGGTCCTTTTGCATATCGGGGTTAGACCTCCAATTATCCCCTCAGGTAATGAAGTCATCCATCCCAAGCTTTCCCCCCCAATTTCTCTGCTGTTTACATTTTTTGGGGCCTAAGACAGTGAGGTGTCCTTGAGTTTCAGACCTAGAGAGAAATTGTTTTGTCTGAGATGTGAGAACAGCAGCTCCAGAGCTACATAAAAATAGAAGCTAAAAATCCTAAGGCATCACTGCAGCCCCCAGTAACCTGCTGCCTAAGTAAAGCCCTGCCTGAAGTCTGATTTTCCATGAAGAAACTATTCCAAACTTAGCTCATTGCTCACCTCTTTTAGCACTGGTGGCAAAGGAGGAACTGATGAGCTGGGTTGAGCTGTCAGGTGCTCGGGGCAGGACCCTGGAGGTCACTGCCTTGCACACACATCAGCTGGAGCTTTGCTGAAAATTCCTCTGTGGAACTGATTCTCCACGCACCTTGGCACAAACTGACTCCCTTGGCTCTTCCAAGCCAGGATTTCCTTGGCCAGGGCACGCCCCAGAACTTCCCAGTGAAGATGGATGGTGAGCAATGTGTGCTTTGGTGAGGCAGAGTGTTCTTGCATGTCCCGAGGTCAGAGGCCAGTGCCCTGCACAGGGCCACTGTGGAGCCAGGATTAATGACAATGGTTTCCAAATGCTCCTGTGTGGCAGAGAGAAACTCTTTCTCATGTACAACTTGCAGTGTGCTGTGAAGCAAGGAAAGAAAAGTATATGGATTGCTAACTACACTGCAGGTGAGAAATAATAGCTCCCAGCTCTCACAGCCACTGTCTAATTACTCCTTATTAACAGTCCTACGAGCCCAGCACGTACTTTTATCGCCCAAAGCTAAAAAAAGAAAATAAATTAGAAAATCTGCATGCCAGGGTTCATTAGAAGTTGGGTCAAGGCTCGGCCTAAAATCCAGGTAGGCACTCAGCTTTCTCCTGTGCAGCATCCAACCCCTTCATGCACAGTGGGGGCCTGGATGGCCAGAGGCACAGCCAGCATTCCCAGCTGGGTGAGTGATGCACTGAGTGATCTTCTGAGGGTCTGAACTCGACATTCTCAAACCTGGCAGTGCTGTCTCCTGTTCCTGGGGAAAGGGCTAGGGCTGTCCCTGTGTCACTGGGAGCAGTTGGAGCCCAAAGTGTTGCTGATTCACACAGCAAATGGCTGAGAGGAAATAAAGTTTCTCTGTTAGTGATGGCCCCTGCATGGCTCAGCTTGATAAAATCAGCAGGCTGGAGATGGATGGTGCTGGGAATCACTTCTGAGCTGCAAATGAAACACAATGACAGAAATTAATAGAGTCCTCAGACTCGAAACACCAGGGCATGTGTTTTAATTTAGAAGGACTGAAAGTAAAAAATCATCTCACTGTCACATCTCCAGGTCAGCATTTGACTTATTAACTTCAGCTTTGGGCACAAGTGAAAGAACTAAGCCATGCTCCTGCCAGAGCTGCACAGGGGCTCTTTGGTTCTTAACATGTTCTTTACAGCACCATTGCTCCTGTGTCTGGAAGGGGCATCAAAAAAAAAGGTATCTTCACTTAATAATGAGGTTTAATCTCTAAGTTTTGTTGAAGTCAGTTTCCCAGGGCCTTAGGCAAAAATCAGTCTTAAAAGCTTTGAGAAGCTGTACCGTGGTAGTTGGATAATTTATTTTTCCATAACTCTGGGTCCTAATCTAATTAGAGATTGTATCTAGGATTTGCTTCAACATCTATTTATTTTCCTATTTTTACTTGCAAACATTCACAAAGAAATTAGGCTGTAAGTGGGGAGATGGGGACATATCCTGTATCACTCCTGCATCACTCCCAGATGTTAGCTGAACTCCACATTTCATGATCAGCAGCCAAGAAACAACAGAAACAAGACCCAGATTAACAAATCACTCATAGAACTTCGGAAATTTCAGCACAAACTTCCCACTCGGAGGGAAAACCCAGAGAAAATGTATCCAACCCCAAATTCGTCCTTCCCAGCCAATCCAGCACCCCAGTCTTGCCTCCCCTGTGGTTTGCAGCCCTAGCAGGTGAGTGCCTCAGCTTTGGCAGCTCATTTGCCCTGGCCCATGGCACGGGGACCGTGCTGTCCCCCAGGGCTGCAGGAATCCATCACTGCAGCACTCAGAACTGGTGCCTTGCTTGCTCCTCACCCTGGGGTGATCCTACAGACAAGACATGATTTATTTGTTTAAAATAACCAGAGGTGCCTCTCAGAGCCTGCCAGGGACCTGAAATAAATACCTGAGGTGCAACAAAGTGCAAATAGAAAGGGGGAAAAACACAGAGAAGGGACCTTATGGCATATATTAACACAGAATTGTCAGGGCAGCATGGGTATAAACCAAAGCCCTTCATTTACTCCATGGAGAGCCCATAAAAACTTATTTTCTTCTTCTGCAAGCAGAAATAATGGCTTGTTTTGGAAAGATTTTGCACAAATTTTTGGAACATCAGCCTTTTCTACGAGAATGTCTAACAGATTGAGTTGGCAGTTCTGAAAAGTAATAATTCCAGCTTCTTCTGGTCTATATTTTCCAAAAGAAAAGTTTCAATGTAATGCAAAAGTACTCAGTGATTGTCCTCAGCATCAGCACATGTGAAGGAAAGCCAAACTCCTTCTGTGGCCATGCAGTCCTGAAAGCCTTTCTACTCAAAGCACTGACACATATTTAAGAAAAATAAGTTTAAAAAAAACACTTACGGGAGGACAGCTGCTTCACTGCCCACCAGATCCCTCAGTGCACTCACTCATTGCTTCCCCTCTTGGACAGGAATTGCATGGTTAGCAAGGCTGCAGAGCATTTCTCCTGCAGGCCTTGGAAGGAGCTTTGGCGTTCTTGGGAGAGGGAGACCATAAACCTTTTCCTTCAGCCGCCTTCCTCTCCTCTCTCCGCTCTGTCAGGAAGGTCATTCAGGGTGCCTGAAACCTTCTGACTTTAACAGAGAGCCCAGAGGAGGCACCAGGATGGTCAGAGGGATGGAGCAGCTCTGCTGGAACGAAAGGCTTGAAGAGCTGGGGTTGTTCAGCCTGGAGAGGAGAAGCTTTGGGGTGATCTAATTACAGCCGGCCAGCGCCTGAAGGAGCCACAGGAAAGATGGAGAGAAACTCCTTAAAAGGGCCTGGAGTGACACGACAGGGGGGAATGGCTTCAAAGCAACAGAGGGCAGGGTTAGATGGGATATTGGGAAGGAATTGTTCCCTGTGAGGGTGGGGAAGCCCTGGCACAGGGTGCCCAGAGAAGCTGTGGCTGCCCCTGGATCCCTGGCAGTGTCCAAGGCCAGGCTGGACGGGGCTTGGAGCAGCCTGGGACAGTGGAGGTGTCCCTGCCATGTCAGGGGGTGGAATGAGATGGGCTTTAAGGTCCCTTCCAACCCAAACCATTCGTGGTTCCATGGTTCTAATCCCACAGCACATTCCTTGTGGGACATTGGGAGCGTGATGGTCATACCTGAACCCCTGAACCCCTGGATCTCCTCTCCCACAGCCTCCTGAGCAAGGAGCAATGAGGCTCTGCAAGGAGGTGGTGGCAGCACTCTCCAGAAGGGAGCAGGAAACTTGCCCCTCCTGGGATACCCACTGCAAATCCTGCTTTGTGCCTCTGTCCCTCCTGCAGGGCATGGCCACAGGAGCATCTGCTGCCTCCCAGGGTTTGCCTCTCTCTCCCTGACTCCCCTTTCCCCAGTTTCACAGAGGAGGACACATCCCATGTTCTCCTTTAGCCGTCAGCACGGTGCTGTCTACCCCAGTGACCGTGAAAAATGAAGCAGAAACTCCTCTGCTGTGTGCAAAGGCTTCTGGCCTCCCTGGCTCTGGCTGCTGAATTTCAGCCTGCTGGGGACGTGGGGCCTGCCCAGGAGAGCAGGGAACAGCTCTGCTCCACTCTCTGGTGTTCCAGAGCCCAGGAGCTCTGGGTTATGGCAGCTGGGATCCCCCTGGATTGGAGAGGGCACCAAAACTGTACCCACACTATTTAAAAACTGGCATAAATTAGAAACTGAGAGCAGAAATCTTTAAGAAAGGTCCCTGGCTGTGTTTTCCCACCATCTCTGGCCACGTGCCCTATTCACCTCTTGCTGGGCTCTGCTATAAATGCACTCCTAGCATCTCACACGTTTCTTTTTAAAGGAATAGCTAAATCTGCCCTTTCACAGCTCAGAAGTGCCATTTTTCATGAATCCATTTAGGTGTCTGTTCATAACTATTGATACACAACTGTGCACTTTAAATGAACCACGTGTTTAACTGGGGCTTTGCAACCAGATTTCTTCAGCAAAGCTTCACCCCCTAGATAGGACAGGCCCATGCAAGAGTAGCAGCCTGGGCTGCTAACAGGACTGAAACAATGAGAAATTCTCTAAAATCTGCTGTGAGAGTTCAGCTGACTTACAACTAATCACTGCATTTCACTTTGCCATGGGAGCCACATTAATTATCACAAAATCAGAAAGGGCTTCATCTACCTCTCCTCTGAGTCACCAGGAAAAAAAAATTAAAACTTATTATCTTTTATAGTCTTCACTGGCTCTCTTCAAAATCTCATAACAGCCAGAAATCCAGATCGAAAAATATGACACTTTCCAATTTCCCTTGATTTAATTTCCTCAAGCTGACTAATTTAATTGCAATATTTGCCTGGTACCTTGAGTTCTGCTTTCTCACTCTCTTCCCGTTGCTGAAACCTGTTCCCAGTCCTGCTCCCTGAGCTTAAATCTACACAGATGTTTCCAAATTTGTATTTGTTAGAGATCAATTACCATCATTCCCCAATGGCTCATTCCATAGGGATCAGAGACGCCGTGTGCCATCGGAGATGTAACCCACACACATCACCTGCTTATCTCAGAGAGCCTGTGCAATTAGGTATCTCAAAAAGGATAAATTGTTTCAAGTGAGACAGATTAAAAGTGAAATCTGGATTTTATTTTTTTTTAAGCTTCCATGTGATAAGAGCCTGGAAGATTGAGTTGGCAAGGAAAGCTACTGGAGCATGATTAGAATTCAGCTTCAACACCAAGAAACTCAAACAACATCAAGGTGAGGAGGTATTTTAAATGTCCACAGATTAAAAAGCTTTGAATGGATTTCAGACTGTAACTTTTCCCTTTTTTATACTTTTGGGTTTAGAAATAATTTAAAAAATAGTGGCAGCAGAGAAACTATAACTCAAAATTAAGACAAAATAGGCAAGAGAGAGATGTTTTATTTTTTGTGGGTATCCATTCATCTCTCACTGCTATGAGCAGAGTTCCTTTCACCAAGGCAAAGGCCTCGGGATGGGGATCTCAGCAGCACATCACCCATGCCCTGCTGCAGCCCCTGCACCCCTCCACCTCCCAGCACAGGCAACCCCAGCAAAGCCTCTTCCTTCCCTGAGCTTTACTTGGAGCAAGGTTTTGGGGATGAATGTTGTAGATCTGAGTCACTCTCGAGCTGGAGGTGAGTGCCCCTGTGTGCCAGGCTCTCTATGTGTGCATGCATTTCATATTCCAGGACTTTACAGCAGACTTTCAAAGGTAAGAGTCAGGGAACTTAAATGTCTTTGGAGATTTACAGCCAAAAAAAACCCCAAAAAAACCCTTTAGATACAGGATGCTCTCCGGACAACCAACAGTCACCAAAGGTCCTGCAGCAATTTTCTCAAGGCCAAAAGGATTTAAGGTCTTTACATGCAGGAATGGCAATGGAGAAAGAAAGGTATAAAGTGCAAATCTGCCTCCCTGCAGCTCAGTATCCCCCAGCCACATCTCAAACGTGCCCAAACATGGTTTGTTCAGCAAATTGCAGCCCTGCCCTGCAGGCTGTGATGAGCCCTGACCCCTGGTGCTGCTGCAGGGCACTCAGGGCTTCTCCCTGCCACGTCAGAGGAGAAGCACGAGGTGTCCTGTTCGGGATTGGGCAAATAGCACCGAATTTTCCAATGATTTTCACTTTAAAACATTCCCTCCCCTGCTCTCTGCTCTCACCTTTGCAGGACAGACCCCTCCTGTTAATACTGATGAACTTGGTGCCACGAGGCTGGATGGAAGGGGAAGGGATGCAGAAATGAGCCTTTTCTGCCCAGCTGCAGCTCTTTCACTCTTGGTAGATGCTTGGCGAAGGACTGGCCACAGAGTCTTGACCTTTTCTTTGCCCTGAATAGAAATATAACTTTTTTTTTTTGTACTTCTCTTGCTGTGTAATAAAATCTGCAAATTCTGCCGGTGCTGCCGCTCTGATCCCAGGATTTGCCCTGGGTTTGCCCCTACGTGCAGGCCACCACCTCCCCTCTGTTCCCAAACCCCAGCCCCATCCCAAGCACAGTGCACAGGGGACTTGGTGTTTTATTGTGGGTAAATCTCCCACCAAACCTGGGCTGAAGGAGCACACGAGCAGGAGATCCCTCTGGTTACTGAGGGTGACATCCCTCAGTGTGTCCTGTGTGCTGACAGGGGAAGCCTCGTGGCACCAAGTTCATCAGTATTAACAGGAGGGGTCTGTCCTGCAAAGGTGAGAGCAGAGAGCAGGGGAGGGAATGTTTTAAAGTGAAAATCATTGGAAAATTCTGTGCTATTTGCCCAATCCCAAACAGGACACCCTCGTGCCAAGAGAATTAGGATTCTTTAGTTATTCCAATTGGCTTCTGAGTATGGACAGGTTGGAAATTACATATAATTACATCCATTATCATTTTGCTTACAGAGGCAGCCAGTCTGTCAGCTTAGGCTGGGCCCTGCAGAGAGCCACCAGGGCTCAGCCCCAACCCTTTCAAACCCTGCACGGCCTGAGCAGGGCACACGTCTGGCAGCTTGCTGCTGCCTCTGGCAGGGGCTGCAGAGACAGGAGCCCATGCACACAGTCCTCACGGTGCCCCTGCTCTCATGCAAGCCCCTCAACAGCTCTAAAAGCTGCAGGTTTGGCCCTGGCTGTGCCCCCACGAGCAGCACGGGCAGGCTCCAGAGCCAGGGGGCTGCACAGCAGCTCTGACTCTGCCCTGATGACTTTTGGGAATAAACATTCCCAGGCTGGATGGAAGGTTTTACATGGCAGAATTGAGCCTTTTCTGCCCAGCTGCAGCTCTTTCACTCTTGGTAGACACTTGGCGAAGGACTGGCCACAGTCTGGACCTTTTCTTTGCCTTGAATAGAAATGTAACACTTTTTTTTTTCCTTTCATAAATTATTAAATATCTTTCCAAAGAGAGGAAAATAATCTCATCAACTGCTGTTTATCTTCAGTTTTGGCTTCTGTTTTCTCCTCCCCCTGCCTTTTCTGCATTTTGAATTAAAATGTTATTTCCAACTAAAAATATCAAAACCTGTCATTTGAATCCCATCAATTTTCAAAATGTTGCCTTTTTTTTCCCCCTGCAAACTTAAACTGTCAAATCAATACCAGTTCTGCATGCTGCACCTGCAAGAACACACAATATCTTCAAACAACCATTTTCCAACGTAAATCTTTTGGAAAGAAACAGGTGAGATGCAGACCCTGCATGGCACAGGGGGCCAGGCTGGGCCAGGGAGAGTCTGGGGTCCAGGGGGTTTCTACAAAGCACAAGAACTGCAAATGGTGTAAGGAATTGGTCTGTGGTGCTTCTCTTTTCAGCCAGTCTTGTAGGAATACACTGACACGGATATTAATCAGTTATTTGCTATCATCCTTTGTCATGGAATGGTTTGGGCAGGAAGAAACCCTAAAGCTCATCCAGTTCCAAGCTTCTGGAACTGGAGAGCTCCTGGACACCTCCCACTGGACCAGGTTGCTCAGCAAAGCTCCTACACAAGGAAAAGGCCCTTCCTGGAAGAGGAAGGAAAGATTAACGGGAAGAGGAATTTTCCAACATGATCCAGTGTTTAGCACCCACATAGGAGTCACTGATGCACCTCACAGGGGGAACAAGAACCTCTTGTTTGGCTGGGTTCTGTTTCCAAATGCTCTTCAGTGAAAACAATTCCGTTTCTTGGAAACTGCAGTTATTTGAAAAGTGTTCCTTCCTGTCAATCACCAGTAAGAAATTATGAAATGACACGATCTTCCCTCAAACTTTCCATTAAGGATTTATTTTCAGAATTGAGAAATTTGAGTTTCAATTCTGTTATTCATCTTCGGTGGGGTTTTTTTTCCAGTTTATGACAAATCTATTGTAACTTATAACACATTACTGTGACTGACAAGTTCTACCATGATGGAATGCATGAATCAAAACACTCCTGACTTTTTATTTAAAAAATATCAGGGACAACAGACACCAAATACTTGTTCTGTAGAACAAAATATCTCCTGTTTGTTCCAATGAAGCGAGTTAAAGCGAGTTGACACTTGGATCAAAGTGTTGCCTGCTTGAAAACTGTCAAACCATTTCATTGTAAACTGGAAGGGAAGTACTTTGAAACACAGGAAAAAAACCTGATGTTTCATTCAGCAAGCCAAATCCCAGCCATCCCTAATGCAGGGAAGAAAAACATCAGTGTGATTTGCTTAGCAGGTTGTCATAGTACACCATTATCAGTTAAATCTGTTCTTCACTATTAACACGGTGTCACAAAATGATGGTAAAACAAGACAAAGAGAAAAGTAAATTTAAAGTGTCATCGTTCCAAAGTGAAAATTCTCCAGGTCTATTTTAAAGACAAGGCAAATTAAGGTAATTGAGAACAATAACATTTGCTGCCCTGGCTCTGTCCCCCAGGCATTGTGGATGTGGGATAACCCAGGGTACCCATCCCGGGTGCTGGAGCCTGTCAGGGCACAGAAGAGGTCTTGAGGCACATCAGGGAATTTCTACCAACTCCAGCATAAAATCTTCTCACCTTCTGACCTACCTGTTTTTGAATTTCAAAAAAAAACCCTCAAAACTAAACTGTGAAAAATCATCTAGTGATGCTGAGCCACAGACAGGTCAGTTGTACAAACTGATTCAATAGGCTAAGGACTGTGTAAATGAGCAGGAAATACACCTGGGAAATAAAAAAATATAGATTAAGTTATATATTGCTGTAGAGATTGTAAGAGACCTAAATAATAACACCGAAACCCAAAAATTAAGTCAAGTTAATAATAATTTTATGACCATGAGAAGAGCTCCTCCATCACTCAGCAGAGCTGTTCCCAGCTGTCACTGCAGAGGATAATCTGCTTCCCAATAAAAATGATGGATGCATTTGTAGAGATATTTCAATGGTTACTTGTTACGAAAAGGTAAGAATTCAGACTACAAAGGGAAAGCAATAGTCCAGAAGATATTTATATAAATTACATGTTTTCAAATCAGCTGGGGCTGCTGAGATTCACTGCCAGGTACTTGGAAGTGGTGGAGACGATCTGAGGGCTGTTAGCACTTATCTTTGAAAACTCAGGGACTGTGACGAGTCCCAGAAGAGCAGAGAACAGCAAACATAGCAGGGAATTACAGGCCAGGCAGCTTAACTTCAATTCCCTGAAAAAATATTGCAACAAATCATCAAACAAACACTTTCTAAGCACCAAAAAAGATAACAAGGCAGTGAGGGACAGCCAACACGGATTTGTCAAGAACAAATATCAAGCCAATCTCATTTTTCCATGACAGGGCAGCAGGACTCAGGGGGAGGCAGTCACTGTTGTATACAATGACCACAGCAAGGCCTTTGGCATCAGCTTGCATGACATTGCTTTAAGCAAAGCCACAGAATTGTGATGAGGTGACATTGCCAAGGTGCACGAGGTGGAAAACGCGCTCAGAGAGCAGCTGTCTGTGGTGCGTGGTTGTTGGGGCGGCTGAGCCCATCCCAGGACGTTGGTGGGACAGCTCTGCTCTATGGAACCACCCCTTGGAAAGCAGAACGGCCTCTCCCTAGGTTACCTTACCTGGATATGTTAATGCTCCTACATTCATTAACCTTAACCTGTCCCCTAACCCTATCCCTCGCTCCTTCTGTATCCCCCCACCCCCCTCTCCTCCCCTGTGCCCCCTGCCCTCTGGCCGGTGCCCTATACAAGGGTTTCACAAGGCCCTTTGGCCTCTTTCGCCTCTGGACCCCTCTGGAATAAAGTGCCTTGGAATTCCATGTAACTGAGCCCTCTGTTAACCCTGGTAACGCTCGAGCCACCCAGCTGGGGGGAGGAGGATACCCGCCAGAACAGCGGCTGGGGTAGGACAGGGCTGTCTGCCCAGTACTTGGTTTTACTGGCCAGTGGGGTCTTCCGGAGCCTCCAGGACACTCCTGGTGTAGCAGAAGCTTCCACCCACCCCACACCTCCCCTCGGGACTGCGTTATGTGGTCACACTGCAGGAACACCTCTGTGTGCACGGGGTGAGGGTTCACCCTGGGCCTCTGGGATCACCACCTGACCCGGGCAAAATGCTGGGAAAGGATGGATTGGGAAACTGTGAGGGAAGACAAAGGAGCTGAGATTCAGTTTAAAGGAGAGAAGTGTAGAGGTAAATTAGGATAAATCCTGATGTTGGAGCGCTGCCCCTCACACAGGGAGATGGACACATCATCCTCCACTCCTGCTAAGGGTAGAGTGAGGATGAGGATGCTTGAATTGCAGCTGTGCACACTGAGGGCCAGAGCCAAAAGAAACTGTTGAATTTGAGGGGTAGCAGAGTGCCAGAGCTGACTGTCCAGAAAGCACAACAAATATCCATCTCTGAGGTTTTGGGGAAAGGTCAGGCAAACAGACAAGGGGGGTGACACAGGTAAAATGCTTCTGACCAGGGGAAGCAGAGGGGCAGGCACTGATCTCTGCTCACTGCTTACCAGTGACAGGGCCCAGGAAGGGCATGAAGCTGAGCCAGGGAGGTTTAGGTTGGATATCAGGAAAGGTTCTTCCCCCAGAGGTGCTGGGCACTGCCCAGGCTCCCCAGGGAATGGTCCCGGCCCTGAGGCTGCCAGAGCTCCAGGAGCCTTTGGACAGCGCTGCCACGGATGCACAGGGTGGGGTTGTTGGGGGTCTGTGCAGGGCTGGGGTTGGACTGGATGATCCTGTGGGTCCCTCCCAGCTCAGGATGTTCTGTGATTCTGTGCAAACGCCTCCCCTCCTGAATTTGTCTCCCCTGCACCCAGCACTGCCTGCCCAGAAAGGTGTTCACCGTACACTGCATGTCAGGAGGATGCTCTTTCTCCTATTTTTTTTTTTCTATTATTCTTTACCAGTTTTTATTATTCTTCATGGAAAAAAAAATCTTGTAGAGAAGCCCCACACTGGCCACCATTAGTGACCCTGTGAACAGGAAGATTAATTCACTGTGAGGTGCTCTGCTGTGTAGAGAGATCCATCCTGGTGTCTAATGAAGATGGTGCTAAACAGAAAGTAAAACACACTCCCAGAAGAGCCACAACAATGAGTCCATTTACCAAGAAAAACAGCACACTGATGTTTTCCAACAACAACAGCCTCCCACCCAAAAAAATCTTTGGGCCAATAACAAGGCATTTGTCATTTCATGCAGAGTCAGAGCTGCCAATTTTCCCTTCACACTGATTTCTCTGAAATATCACCTGCAGCTTATGCCTTGGGAGGAACAGAAGGGATATGGATACAGCAGAGGAGCCAGGAGCACTCACACAGCTGGGTTAGACAGGGGAACAGGGCAGGAGTCACCCCTTGGCAGAAAATTAAAGGAGCAGAGAAAGGGAAGGGAACTGGGATCCTCCTGCTCCTCTGGACTGCAGCAGCATCAGTCCAGACCCAAACACACAAAGTTCTGCAGTTCCCTTAATGCCACAGCGCTGCAAATCTCAGGATCAAATACAGGAACCCATCACCCACTGGTGTCAGGCCAGGAATAAATTCCCCCCCTGAGAAAATATTCATCAGGTGGCCAGGTACACTGAGTGCTGCACTCAGACACAGCCTCCAAAAACCTGCACGTCCAGGAACAGCACACCAAACTAAAGTGAATATTCACTTTTACAAATAAAGTGCAACTCCCAGCAGAGAGCATTTTCCTGTATTCTGGGACTTCACAATGCATCTCCTCCTCAACCCAGACCCCACATCAACTCTATTTCCTTAAAGTAAGCTTTTCCCTAAGCCAGGACTCCTAGAGAGTTGCTGCTAAGGGAGACACAATGGTACCTATTCATTTCTCTTCTTTTGTCCCAAAACAAAGACAGAACCACAGCAGTAGGGCAGAGTCTGGAGCAAACACACAAAAAAAATGGACCTGTTTGTTTTGGCCCTGTGTTTGGGTGTGAAAAGTATTGGGGCTTTGTCAAACCTTTACCTTTTACTGAGATCCCCCAGGGAGCTGCATTCCCTGGGAAATGTGGGCAGTGCCTTTATCCTGCACTGCCCAAGGACCCTGAATTTCTGATCGGCATCAGCAGAACTCCCTTCACTCATGGCCTTGGGACAGGTCAGGACAGATATTGCCCCGAAAACAAAATTTTAGCTGAGCAACTGCTAATACAGAGCAAGAACTTGGGTGGCTCCAGATTTCCATCAGCAGACCTGACCCAAGGTCTGATAGCAGCTCTGTGGTTTTGGCCCTTATCTCTGCTTTCTCCTCTTTATTTTATACTTCTCTTCCCAGCCTTTCCATCATCAGAGCTCCCCCCAACTCTGCACTCAGTGAGTCACTTATTCCAGGCACCTGCGGGTTGGTTTTCTCCTCCCCTGCTAAAACCACTCCGGTTCCTGCTCTCAGCAGCCCTGGTTGGGATTGTCAGGAACCCCAAACCGCTGCCCTGACCTCGTGCTGGGGTGCCCAGGATCCCACAGCAGAGATAAGGCTGCAGCCTGGCTCTGGGAATGCAAACCTGGTGTAAAACACAGCCTGGAGGGCACGGCAGGGACGAACTGAGATTGGCACAGGTGCAAATGGCTCTGCAGGAGTCAGGGGGAGCAGACCCAGCCCAGAGGAGGGGATTATTCCCCTGCTGGGGTTTATCTGACTCCCCCACAGTTCACCAGGCTCCTCTTGGAGTGATGGCCTAGAGCTTATGCTGGGAAGAATTCAGACTCCTGTTGGTTGCCATGCATATTAATAATTTAAACAGATAGGACAATATATCAGATGTATTTAAAAATCTTGCCGTACTTTTTACAGTATTTTAAAATTGATGGCCTCTGGTTTAAATACAAGGACTCTGAAGTAGAGTTAATACCTACAATACTTCGCCATTACATCCATTTTGAATTATCAAGAACACCAGGCAAAGTTTGTGATCTATTTAACAGAGTTTTATGTTTTGTCACAAGTACCTAAATTATTGACGTGCCACACATTTTATTAAGCATAGCATTTCATGAGAACGGTGGTTGAGGGATATAACTCTGCTAGAATTAAATTGTTAAGGCAGAGGGAAGAACCTCCAGAAGGAATTCCTGAAGAAGGAGGCAGGGGAGTGAGAGCAAGATCAGTTTTGCACTTCTCTTGGTGTTTTGGAGGGTGAGGACCAAAAGATCCCAATTCCTTTTCTGTGGGAAGGAGAGGAGATGGGAGGGCAGACATCATCCTGGTTTTTACCTTGATACTGAAGAGATGCTTCCAAAAGAGCTGTCAGAGCTTCCTCTCATGGAGAAAGGGATTGAGGGAGGGATTTTCCAAATTTAAGAGCTCTCTGTGACTCCACCTGGAGCAGGCAGAGCTCCACACCCGGGGAGCACCACAGAGCCTCACACATCCCCTCTCACCCTTTGGCCTCCCAGCCCTCCAGCAAGACTGATCAGTGCTACACCAAATTCAGACGTGGGAAGCCTCAGATGATGCAAAGAGCCAGAAACAGCAGAAGAATCAGTGAGGGAACCCCCGAAGAACCACACAAAGAGCACTAGACCAGCTCTCAGCTCCTTCCTCCCTCCAGCTCTGTACCTGCACAGAATCTTCTGGCCAAACATAACCTGAAGATCACGGACAGGAAGGACAGGAGGAAGGAGAAAAACAAAAGCCAGGTGGAGTCAGTGAGGCTCAAACCCAGCTGGACAGTCCTGTCTCAGTGACTCAGGGTCACTTTGGCACAATATCCTTGACAAAAGCCACAAGAGACTCCAAGGCCACTCTTCCACACTGGTTTTTCCCCGTTGTTCTCTTTTATTACCAAATAGACTGGCTCTGCTGGCCACAGTTATTTTTCCTCCACAACTCAAGTTTGAAGCAGCTGCCCTGGGGAGTGATTTTGGAAGAAGCTGCAATGTTTATTGTCAGTGTGGGCAGCTTTTTATTCCTCTAACAGCCATCTATCACGCCCCATTTGATTAGTTGTTATTTCTCACTGTTTGTCCTCAGAAGGGTTGGAAACTTTTCTGTCCTGGAATGGCAGAAAAGATGGCAGTTCCAGCTCTGGTTATACCAGGGGCCACAGCAGCTCCATCCTGCACCAGGACTGCTGGAGTCAGTGGTTTGTACCAATACTGGGGAAGACTTTTCATTCCCTCCCTCTCAGGGTTGGGTTGATTTACATACAAGTGTTTCAAATCAGCAAAAACCACTGGTCTCAATCCTATTTCTGTTTGTACTTTTGAGTGATTGCTGAGCAGAAAGTTTTATTCTCATCGGTGGGAAACCATTAAAACATGAACTGCAATTAAATTTAGCCTTTACTTTCAATTCACTCCCTCATCTGTATGCATTTAGACAAATGCAGATACCTGCATTCATTCACAGTCTGATTTTTCCAATTTTTTGCTATGTTAAACAATGTTAAGTGATCCTTTTACTATTTACTAAGTGATAGTTTATTTTTCACTGGTGTCAAACTGTACTTGGACAACTGGAACTGAATAAAAATGCACAAATCAGCATTTCAAACAGCTTTCTACCAATTACGAGTTCTTCATGTGTGCTAGGCAACAAAAATGTTTTTATTAAAACATGCTTTGCATTTCAATCTGATTTACAACACAAAAGAAGAACTACATGCGGTCAATAAAATTGAATTGTTTGTTTCCAATAACTGGGGCCAAAACCTTGGAAATGTTAGAGCTAATTGAATGAGAATCAGGTGCAAGAAGATAATATCTGAGGTTGCAGAAAAAAAACCAGAAACTTTCCTGAACTGCTTTTGGGTTTTGTTCTCACCAAATTTGAATTAATTAATTTTTGAGCTTTATTACTGGATGAAACTGCTTTTTAAAAAGCATTCTTTCTGCAATTCCTGAAAGCACCTGCTTTTAAAGTGGAGGCAGCCCTTCAGCAAGGTCAATGCAGGTGCTTAGGCAGGTTTCATCCATCCTTTCAGTGAATTAAAGAATCAGAAAACTTCAGCAGTAAATTTCTTGCTTTAGCATTTTCATTTCTTGTAAGTCTTTTAAATACATTAAAAGAAGATCTTAATACAGATGGTGAGAGTTTCACAGTTAATTTTCTAGTTTCAAAAATCTGATTACTTTCAAGTCATCCATTTTTATCTGCCCCAGGTCCAGTAAAGAAGTCCTTGCAGGCAGAACATAAATCAGCTCCCAGGAAAAGAAAATGAACACCCACAGGTGGGCACAGGGAGTGTTCATCCACAACATCACCGTGGGCAGCCTCACCTGCAGTCAGAGGAACAGACAGGTGGAAAAGCTCCTGAAAATTTAACATATGAGAACTAAAGATTGAATGCTGCCCTGATGTCCGCACACCTTGGTTCTTCTGCATCCCACAGGATGAGAGGATTGTGGCTGTCCCTGGATCCCTGGAAGTGTCCAAGGCCAGTCTGGATGGGGCTTGGAGCAGCTTGGGATAGTGGAAGATGTCCCTGGGTGGAATGAGATGGGCTTTAAGGTCCCTTCCCACCCAAACCATTCTGATTCCACAGAGTTGGATGGATCCTGAGGACCAGGCAGCACTTACCCCTCATCCAGCAGCCAGTTCAGATGATGATCCAGCTTTCTGCACTTTAAAGGTGACAAAAACTCTCATTCCAAGCTGCAGGTGGAGGGTGGAGAAAGTTCAGCCTGTTGCTACATTTAGGCAAAAGTGTTGAATTCTGATTGCCTTTTTACCAGATGTCCTAGGTTGCAATATCAGATATTTTCTATTACCATCTCCACAAGCTGTTAGAACAGGTGGGGCACTGTTTGTTATCTCCTGTCATGACTCACCCCGATAACTCCCTCCGGGTGTTATCTCTGTTAATGGGCCGTCAAGAACCCACCTCATGACTCATGGAATTACCTCATCCCATTGTGAGATGCTCCGCCCAGGGGGAGGAGCCAAGCATTCCCACCTGGATATAACCTGGGCCCTGGAACTGCACAAGCCAGCCCTGCCTACTGGATTCCCAGAGGACAAGAGCTACCACTGGACCTTCAGGTGCAGACCAGACCCTTCTACAGGATGACCGCTTCAACTGAACCACTTCACTTGCACTGCTACCACCACCCTGACTAACAGGGTGTCAGGTTGTATCCTGACTCTGTCAGTGTTTTTCCTTGTATTATTGCATTTATTTTAATTTTTTTATTAAATTATAATTCTGACTTGCAGTCTCTCACTGGTTTGTTTTCAAACTAGTACACCAGATCACTGTGATCTAACAGAAAAATAATTTGCACTCACATAAAGGTATTTGAACTGGTACAAAAATTAGGAAACAAGTTTCATTGAAGGCACAGCCTTCCCCCAGACTGTTTCAGAAGTCACTAAAAGTCTGTACAGGGTGCTGGAGATGTGAAAGGTGACTCCAGGAATCAATGCTGATATCGGCTCCAAAGAGAAAATGAAGCCAACAGGGCAGCAAATTGATTTGGACATGAGTAATTACTGAAGTTATCAGTGTCCTTGTCTGTGCCACCACCTAAAGCTGAGATGACAGGGAGCTCAGGAGGAGCCTATAAGCAGGAAAGGCACAGCACACGCATGCTGGGACCACCTGGCTGCCAAAGGACCCTTCCAACTTCAATTTTGTGGTGACCCTGTTTGTGCACATCCCTCCCTGCGAGCACAGCCCAGTACCTGATCTGTGTGGAGCAGCAATTTCTTCCAAAGGGAAAATGGGATATGTTGGGAAAAGCACAAAGAATGTGAGATGCAGAATGGAGGGGACAGCATTTGGGAGTCTCAGTGTGAGCAGAGAGATGAAGGTAATAGGTACAAAATGCACAAGTGCAGGGCAGCAGCCTCTCAGCCAGGGCTTGCTCTTTTAGTATAATTATATTTATATATCATAAAAAGCCCACACACACCAAAAAACCAGTATTCTGCAGCTTGGGCAGCCCCCTGTGGGGTTGCACCACTGTTAGTGCCACGTAGCTTGGGAACCAGTGCTGCCTAGACATAGAAATCCATTTATGATGAGTTTGGTGTCCCTTCTCCAAAGTTTATCCAGCCCCTGTGCCAGCAAGAGGAATCCTTTGTGCCCAAAGCCCCACCAGCACAGCCTACATGTTGTGCTCTCCCCAGAGCTCTGAACTCCCTCCTGCAGAGCAGGTGCCACTGAGTTTGGGGACACTGAGGTGCTGCTGAGGTGGCCACATTCCAGACACATCACTGACAGCACAGAGCATCCATCCCCAGCACCCCCTCAAAGGGACATTGTATGGAGCAGGGAGAATGAGATCATCCACATGCATCCATGCAGATTGAAGAGAAACAACAGGAAAACAGCTCCAAACACAGGGTACATCTTCAAAACATTGGCCAGGAGGCATTTGGTGGGAAATGTAGGCCAGCTCCCACATGAGGGGCATGCATTTTTCATGACCATCCCCATCCGTGATATTTCTAACCTTCAATCATGAATAAAGAGGGGTTTCCCCCCTTCTCCTCCCACCAGCTGCAGCTTGGCCCTGCTGTGGACAGGAGTAGCTCAGGGTGGCTGGAGAAGGAAAGGAGTCACCAAGGAGTCCCTCGCTCCATGAAAAGCCAAGCTTGATCCTAGAACAAAAAGCAGGAAGAATCTGAGTCCTCCTTGAAGCAGAAAAACAGAAATAATACACTCCATGAAGCAATAAAGCACTGTTTAGAAAGGAACAAGTGAGCAGCAAAAGGAGGAATTTATCTTTAAGATGCTCTCTTATTTGAATCCATCAAAAAGGGGAACTCACCTCCTGCCCCAGCCTCAGAGCCCACTTGTCTTGGGCAGACAATGCAGGAAACATCAATAAGTGGGTGTTCCTGGCTGCTTGTGTTTCATCTCTGTATTTACCACTCCCTTCTGTGCAGATGAGAAGGGAGATGCCGGAAGCCTCAGGATAAAGAAATGAAAAAAAAGGAAACCCCCCAGTCCTGGTGGAAGAACAGCAAAGTTTATTTTTTCATGAGGATTACACCAGAGGAAGAAGCAAACTAACAGCAGCCTGTGAGCTGATCAGGGAACCAGTCACTGGCACACAGTTGTCTCTGCTCGCTGTGTTTCACAGCTGCTGACACCTCACCGAGCTGCTGTTTCACACTCACATCACTCGCTCAGTCCCAGAGAGCACCGCTGGAACTGCTGCAGTCCCCTCCTGCTGCTGGGAGCCGGGAGCCAGCCGTGCCCATTGTCACTGGAGCTAGCCCTGCCCACTGTCACCGGGAGCCAGCCGTGCCCACTGTCACCGGGAGCCAGCCGTGCCCATTGTCACCAGCGGCTGGTGCCGGTGGCTGCCCAGCCCAGGGCACAGCCCCAGGTCTGCACCTCCTCCCCAAAGCGAGGGAGTGGCTGAGGAAGGAGGACTCCGCAAGGCAGTTCGCTCAGGTTCCCATCTTCAAAGCAAAAGAGCAGCTCATAAAAAGCACATAAGCTCGTGGGGTTTCTTCTCCCCGCCACAGACTGAATAATGGATGGTGAAGCACTTTCTGTCTTCTGAACTTGCCCACATCCACTGCCTTCAGAACAAGGGCAGCATCCCCGAGTGTCCCACACCAGCAGCACAGGCTGGGACCCCTCAGCAGAGCATGAGCTGCGCCTGAGCTCCCACCACAGAAACACCCACACCCTGCTGCTACCACAGGAACACCCTGGAGCCCCACCTAGGAAAAGTCTCCCACTGATACTGAGTCTGCCTCACACAAGTTGTACCAAACTGTGATTTGTGGGCTCTTCTGGGCTGAAGGATTCATCCTGGGGGTGTGCAGATGAGTCCACCAGCAACTGAGGGCAATTTGAACGTGAAAGAAAACATCAGGAAGCACTTTTCTTTCTGAAGTTTGCAGGATACCTTATCCCCATTTCTGGGCAGGACAGGGAGATCTCCCCTGTGTCTGGGTGCCAAATAAAGGCTGTGATCACTGCCCTCTAAAGGGACACCTCCCATTAACAAACCTTATTTTAACTGCATTTGAATTCCAGTGCAGCAGCCCCCAGGCACATGACCAGAAGGTTTCTCCATGCAGAGTCCCTTCAGCAATCCTTCCCAGAGCTCTAACTCCCAGATCTATTCCCCCACTGCCACACACACCCCTGAAGATGTGCATGAGCAGCACACAGCTTCTTTGGCACAAACAGCTAATGATGTTTGCCTCCTCCATCTGGCCCATGTGGAAATATCCTGCACATGGGCAGGAGAGCTGCACGAGCACTTTGGTCTCTGCTCCTGGCCCTGTTCATGCAGCAATGGGAATCACAGTGTAAGACAGCTCTCCTGGGGCCTTTTAAGCATGTATGCACGAGCACTTTGGTCTCTGCTCCTGGCCCTGTTCATGCAGCAATGGGAATCACAGTGTAAGACAGCTCTCCTGGGGCCTTTTAAGCATGTATGCACGAGCACTTTGGTCTCTGCTCCTGGCCCTGTTCATGCAGCAATGGGAATCACAGTGTAAGACAGCTCTCCTGGGGCCTTTTAAGCATGTACAGGGAGAAATTTCCCTCGTATCAGCTTGATGTCAAAAGGCCAAAGGATAATGCTGCCATGCCGGGCTGCCAGCTGGGGTAAAGCCTCAAATCTGATGTTAAAAATCCACTTGCGTGAGGATCTGAGCTAAAACTGAGTTCTGGTTCATCACAAGGCATGGCTGGGGACAGCCCAGGCACAACCCATCCCAATCCCCTCCTGCTTCCCAGGGCAGACACAGCTCCCCCCTCCCTCAAGGCTGGACACCAGCAAAAAGCATCAGGCAGGTGGGATTCCTGTTCTTTTGCAGGTGTTTTTCTGTTGTAAACCACAAAAACCAAGTGAGTGACAAGGAGTAGGAGATACAGAAGAGCTTAAATAAGCAATGCCAACAAATGCTTCATATCAGCCACTGTGCTGAGTGACAGCAGCCCTTTCACAGATCCTGATGTCTTAATTGCAGCTGCTCTGTGCCAGCAGCATTCAAACTTCTCTCTGCATGCCCAGGAGCCAGCATTGAAGCACCAAAGGAAATTTGCTGTGAAAAATCTACAAGAAACCCAGGACTTGAAGCCACTCCAAGGTCACGACAGACACAGGAATTGCAGCTGTGGAAGACGCAGCCAGAATTCCAAGGCCCTGAGCACCCAGCTCAGTGGAAGCCTTCACCAGCCTACAGGGCATTACACAGGAAATATATGACTCTTATTTGCTGTACAAACAGATTGCAGTTGTGTTCATTACCCAGGCTCGCATCTCTGTTCAGCCACAGCACATTAAATGCGAGTAAACGAGGAGTTAAGCTGCATTTAGCCACACATTGTAGGAAGCCTGTGCTGCTGAGGGGCTCGCAGAGGCATTTCCCAGGAAGGGAGCCAGAGCTCCCTGACAGCCCTCCGTGCAAATTGCTAACTGCTCCTGCAAAGCTCAGGGCTTTTCCTCCTTCCCCTTTGTTTTTGGAGCTGTGAACAAAAGGCATGTGAATAACTACTTCCCATGTTAGCAAACACACCACAGAGCCAGCGCTGTCCCCTCTTGTTTATGTTTTCTTATTTACAGCTGAAAAATTAAACAAGAGTATTTGCTAATAGCAGTAGCCCTTTACAACGTGCTGAACAAAGCTATTTTACAGCATTTCCAGCAGCAGAGGAACACGAAATTTTAAGAACCAACTGCCTGAGAGGCAGCAATGCCATGCCCAGAGCTGGGAAGGTCTGTGGTGCAGCAGACCTGGAGGAAGAGGGTCTGAGATACGGATGAATCTCTGCCACAATGGCAAAAATTTATAAAGTGGTGTTGGGGCATCCACATCAAGTGACTGTGAACCCAGTGGTCCTCAGCACCTTTAACAGCAAGGTAAAATACCTGGGCAGTCTGAGGCACTTTCAGCCTTTGCTGCTTTCCCTCCCAGGTCTCGTTAAGGCTGGGGAGTATTCAGGGCCAATAACGATGGAGTAGAAGCTGGACACTAAAGGTGTTCTAACATGACAGCTACAGAGTGTTGCCACTCATTCAGGAGGACATCCTGCATTAATGGCTCCAAACTGACAGAGAGCAGCTTTAGATGGGATATTAGGAAGAAACTCTTCCCTGTGAGGTGCTGAGGCCCTGGCACAGGGTGCCCAGAGAAGCTGTGGCTGCCCCTGGATCCCTGGAAGTGTCCAAGGCCAGGGTGTCCAGCAGGACTTGAACACAGAGCAGGAAGACTTTTTGCATTTTTCCTCTGTAGCCTGTGCTCGTTCTATCCTGCAGTTATTTTTAATTATAATTCACTCCAAAAATAATTTCTGAGACACTTCTCTGCTGCCCACTGCCACAATTGCCCAGCCTGTGCCTTGCTGGGGAGCAGCAGCAGCTGCTCCTGGGGCAGGTCTGGCTCTCTCTGCAGGGCCAAACACCCACCACCCCCATGCTGGCCAGGCTTCTTTTAAACACAATTATTCAAAGGAAACTTTGGCTTTGCAGCTGAGGCAGTGAGAGGATGCAGCAGCAGGGGCGAAGGGCACACACTGCTCCTCCTTATTTCATTTGTGGCTCAAGGATCTGCATATTTGTCAGAAGCCTTTTCCCCTGCCCTGCTCTCCTGCCAGCCCTTTGATCAGCAGCCCCAAACCCCTGGTGCTGATGCAAAGCTGACCCAAGGAGGGGTCCCCAAGGCCAGCAGGGCTGGAGCAGCGTGGTGGTTCAAAGCCATCCTGGCAGACGGCACCTCCCCACGCTTCCCACCACATCCCCATGAAACAGGGAAGGAGAACATCCCACAGCCTGCCAGCAGGGCACCCAGCCCAGGCACAAACCTGCCCTGCCACGGGCTCAGGGACAGGGCAGCCAAGGCTCCTGCTTGCCTTTCAAGGGCTCTGCCTGACACCAAGGAGAGAACTCAGGGAAAAAATTTAAATATCCAGATTTTTGGATTCAGGAGCACCCTCCACTTTTAGATTTAGACTTCTCAGCTCTGAGGGAATAAGAATGCAGTGGTGCCTCATAATTTTTTAAATATTAATTTCCCAGATTACTATGGAATCAGGAAGATTTGCTTTCAAATGCAAATTTTTTTCCTTTTTTTTTTTTTTTCTTAAAGCACAATCCTCTGAGCTGGCTGGCTCTGACTGTTTGAAGGCTTTGTTTTAAAATTAAACTTCCCTTTATGGAAATTTCAACAGCTACAATATTTCCATGGTTTAGGTGAGCCAAGAGCAAAGACAACCTCAAAGACCTGTAGCAACCCAGCTAAGCTGGGCTTTGCTTTGTGCACCCAAAGAGGGAAGACATAGCCTGGAACTAAACTCAGGGAATGGAAAGCAGGATGGTTGTGTCTGGCAGTGCTAAAAAATGCAAAGGCACCAGGAGGGCACCTCCTGTATAACTCATCTGCCTTCCAGCAGCAGCTCAGTGAGAGGAGCTGCACAGAGCTGGGGCCAGAAGTGAAGCCAGCTCTCTGAAGCAGCCAAAAAAAAGCAGGTTGGGCAAAAAAAAAAGAAACTATTTGAGGAGTCTCAAGCATCCCAAAGTATTTTCCTATTTACTCAATAGCAAAGGGATAACTTGGAAGGGTGACCAAGGTCCTTTCCACATGGCAGCTCTCCCAGCACACGATTCACACACCCAACAAGATTCTCAGGTTTGTTTTCCTTTAGGCTGTTTAACCCCTTGCAGAGGCACCCGTAGGTCCTGGGAAAACATCTGCTCTACCCAAGGGAAGATGGTGGAAAACTAAAATTGCACCAACTGCTCTAGAGGGAGGGTGATCCACGGGTGGGAGCTGAGTCCCAGCCGTGGGGAACCGGGCTCAGCTTTGCTGCAGGTTGTGTGTGCAACCTTCACCAAAGGATCTCATTTTTCTTCACCCCATTCACAGTCTGTGAAGGGTAGATAATTGCACTTACCTACCATGGTTTTGTGAGCTCGAAGACACAAAAGCAGTGAGGAAATCACATATTCAGGCACTCAGAGATACCTTGGAGACACAGATTCTGCCAAACAGTTTTTACAAAGCCAAGCTGTGCTGAGACCTCTCATCAGCAAAAAGGGCTCAGCAATGGCCAACCCCAGCTCCCAGACAAACACACAGGGACAGCTTCCTGTGTTTAAGAAATGCTGAGAGCATTTGTCAGTGAGCTTCCAGAAAACCCCAGAGTGTTTGGAGTCTTTTCAGTGTTGCTTATGCAAAGACACACAAACAGCTTAAAGAACGAGCTGCACGAGGCCCACCAGCCACACTTCTCCCCTTTTCTTGCTACTCTTCACAAAATTAACTCACAAAGCCTCATCTCTGCTTGCCCTTGGCATATTCCCTCCAGATACATTTTACTGCCCAGTAAAGTGCAGCAAGTCCTTTTTTTACCGGGTTTGCAGTCAGTGGACTCCCCGAATAAACAAGCAGCATTTTATTTACGTTTTTAATGCTGCCCAGTAGCTGCAAGGAGCTGGGTGGTACTGCAGGGAAATCCCACAGAACATCTCTTTTCACTCCAGGGACTGATGGAGCCTTTTCCTCTCCAGGCCCCCCTGCAACCCTGACACTGAGCAGGCTGCAGCACGAACCTGGCCCAGCAGCAGTGTCAGTAAATTGGTGATTTCTGTCACCATTTCCAGTAGGATGAGCCCCAGAAGGGGATTTGGGGGTTCCCATAAGTTGTGCATCCCCTCCAGCTGCCAGGCAGAGGAAGGGGAAGGCATTTATTAGCTGTGCAAGTCCCACAGATAATAAATAAGCAAATAATAAATAAGCAGATGTGGATCCTAGCACTGGCAGCTTGGCAGCTCACACCAGCACAGAGTGCCTGGCATGGGAAAGAAGAAATAATTTATATTTAAAAAGAAATAAGTTCACTGCTGCTGTCAGTTCAAAAGAAATCCATTGTACATAACCCATAATTACAAGTCTGGGGCCATCATAAGTCAATTTATTTCCTTTTTTCCTCCTTCCCAGTGGAGCTTTAAGGGAAGGCATTTTTCTCTAAAGAACCCAGTGCATTTCAGTGACACTTGCCCCAGTACATGAAATAATGCACACCCCCTCACTTTCCACAGCCCTGCATGGAGCCCAAAGCCTGCACTGCAGCCAATTCACAGAGCAGGGATCACTCCTAATGGAGACAGCATGACAAAATTCATTTAATATTCTCCCTGGATTCGAAATAATAATATTGTCAACTAAATAAAAGGCAAGCATTCATTTGTATGTAAAACAGTTGGTTAGATCAGGCCTATTTATGTCTGCTCTGCCTTCCAGCTACAAAGGTTTATGACTGAACACCCAAGGGACCTTTATATATCTATCCAAATTCATGCATTTTTTTCATTAACCTGTGTACTGGCATCTTGTACAACTTGGCGTGAAACAATAATATGGATTTTTTTTTTTTTCCCTTTATATTTAGGCCCAGGAAGGAGAAGTTCCTGCCAATAACAGCAATAATGAATAAACTCTCCCTGGGCTGGTTTGTCACACGTAAATGCAGGTCTGTGTTTAAATGTCCACAGATATGGTGTGTAATGGACACAGACATTACGGACAGGTGTCTGTACACACACAGAGGGGGTTCTGCTCCTCCCTCTCCCTGTTCTTTTCCATCTCCCATTTCAATTCTACCCCAGCCTTCCCACCTTCTTGCAATGCCAGACTTGTTCTTTCAGTATCTCCCTGGTGACAGGACAGAAACAGCTGCAATAAATTACTCTGTGTGCGCTCTTTTTTTTCCCATTAAATATATTTTTAAAAGTGAAAGTTTGAACGACAGGAGATTGTTTGTACAGAGGTAAAACAACCACCTCTATAACCCCTGGAAAATTACTGCTGGATGAAGGAGGTAAAAATCTGGAGGATATGGAACAAAACCCAGCTGCTGTTCAGACTAATGATACCACAGTTTCTTAATTTGACCATTTGGGGTTTTTCCTCATTTTTCTGGTTAGGCTGACCATTTTTCTGGTTAGCACTTCCTTCAAGTTTTCAGCCCACCAAAAAGAGACTTCAAATCTCACATCCCTGGCAGCTGCCTGAGCCCTGAGGAAGAGAATGTCCCCAAAGCTATTTTGTATTTTGGTGATGGGGAGGGCCAGACCAGGGGCAGGAGGAGCTGAGCTGGCTGCTGCAGGCACGCTGGAGCCACCAGGAATCTCTGCAAGGGAGTGGGATGGGAGCAGAATTAATCCTCTGCTCCTGCTCACAACACCATCAAGTCACAGCAATTCCACCTCTAGAAAATGCCACTCCTCTGGCAAAACTTCTTTTTGAGGTGCCAGCAGAGCAACCAGGGTCAGCACAGCAGCAAATGCCTCCTGCAGCCCCATGACTTCCCTGCTTCCTCCTAAATCTGCCCCTCACAACCAGCCACTGCCACTTGCCCCACCCCTGCTCCTTGCCTTGCTGGCACCCTACAGATATGACTGAGGTGCTGCAGGGAAATTTCTACTCCGTGTGGGATTGTTTTTGATGGAAACTGAGCATTCTGCCTTCACTTGCAGGAGGTTGGGAGGACAGTCAACATTTTGAAGGCAGTGAGGAACAGGAATCCAGGAGACGTCTGTAACTCAGATCCTTGTGTATATTGAATTCTGGTAAAGCTCAACTTTTCTACTTAACCAAACAAAAACAAAACAACAAAAAAAAACCCCAAATCCTCCCCAGGAGAGTCTTATTCTTCTTTCTTTTCTTCTTGTTTGTTCTTTGAGGCTTGGCTGGGAGGCAGGCAGGGGGTTGAGGTTTTTCTGGAACAGCAGCGTGTCCAAGGAGCTTTTGTATCCCAGCCATCCTCATTCCTGGGCTTCCACCTGCCACAAACACACTAAAGGGGCTGTTGCTGAGGTAGCATTACCCAATTACTGTCACCCAAACCAGTCCCTCCCCTTCCCAGCAGCAGCCAGGAGTCATTACCCCTGTCTGAAGCACTTGGCATTGAGGTGACAGGCTCCTTCCCCACCCTCTGCCTCTTCCAAGACATAATTGAGCCCCTTAAGTAAGCAGTGAAACAAACACAGGAGCCAGGTGGAAAAGCTGAAGTATCAACCTTTGGGGTTTTATACTCGAGTACTGTATTTTTTGTGTTTAATAACACAGGCTGAGGCAGAGCAATCCATCTCAAGTGACAAGACCAACCTTCCCAGGGGCAGCTATGGCTACACAGGACTTGCTCTCAGGCCTGAAAATCTCAGGGTATCTTCATTTTTTTTCTAAAAGTGCCTCTTTAGGCGCAATTTTCAGCTGGGCTTCATCCCACACTCCTGCTACACGGGTGCAGCCTACCTACAGCCTTCTGCCTGCAGGGGAGCAAAGATGGGAACCAGCACCTGGGTTTGAGAGCACAGCAGGATCAGACAGGATGGGCCACTCAGTTGTTAAGAAAAAGGTCTTCTCACCCCCACAGGGTTTTCTAGGACTCTGGCTACAGGATTCAGGTCCTGGCCTGCCATCTGTGCCTTTGAGAAGTGTCCCCAGGACCCACACCAGGAGCTCAGGGTGTTGGGTATTTTAATGGATCCAAGCAGCTCCCACAGAGCCTGTCCCAGGTGAAAGAGCAGCATGGAGGAACTTCACCTTTATGCTGCCATCAGCCTCCTGTGGGGAAGGTTTTGGTCCAGACCTCATCCAATAAACACCTCAGCAATCAGCAGGACACTGCACTGCTTTTTGAGAGGTGCCTGTGTATCCCCTGTTCATGAGGTTATTGCCCAGAAGGTCTGGGAACCCATTCCAGTCCTGAAAATTATATCTCACTCTTTCCTTGACAGAATTCCCAGCTCTGCAGGCTGTCATAGCTCCACACCCCATCCATCATGGAATATATGATATTTTGTACACTAACTCTCGGAGATAAAATTTGGACCTCCAGGGGAAATTTCATTCTCAAATTTAAATATCCATTGCACAGCAAACCTGGGCCTATGCTTCCTGGGTGAGGCTGGTGCTGTGGCTGACTCACAGATTTCCTGCTCTGGAAAACCCCTGCTTTTTCACTAGGACAGCTGTGAAAAGTCAGTGTTGGAGTCCTTCCAGCAGTCAGCACAGGATGACAACATTCCACCCCTGGAGGGAGCTTGGCTGTCCAGCCCAGCATGGCTCCTGACTTGATGGATCCCTTTCTCTCCCCAAGCCTCTGCTTTTGTCCCTGACTCTGGTCCTGAGACCACAGGCAAAAAAAAAAACCCCACATCATCCCCGTTTCCTGCACTGTGTCCAGCCACTCACTGGGATTCCAAACCATCAAGATCAGAGGTGTCCCCTTTCTTTGTAGGCAGCCTGATACGAGGGACGCGTCTCGTTTTCACCTCAGGGCAGGCTCTGCTGAGCTCTGCTCTGACAGGCAGCCACTTCTGGGAGGACACACGAGGTATTAAGCACAGGGACTGTTCACTCCCACGAGATTGGACGGGTTGGGAATGCAGTGAGCAGCCAGTGAGGCACTTCTCAGCAGACTTTCCTCACTGAAATTGTGCCAAGGGCAGCACAGGTCCCCATCCATGAGGAGAAACGAGTCCTGCTGCCTCAGAAGCTCTCACCAGTGGTGGTGTGGAGGACCCAGCACATGAGAGACACCAGGAAGTGTCCTCATCCAGCAAAACACAAGGTTAATATTCCACAAGTCACATTTGCAGCATACCTGGTTGCTCCTCATGAACAAAACGCCTCTGAGATGTGATAACAAACGTGCCACACTCTTCTCTGGTGCAGCTTTCCAGGTACACTAAAAAAAGTGATTTTCATGGCTAAATGGATGGAGGAGTTGCAGAGCTAAGTACCTCGTCCCAGAGTTACACACACAATTATTCTCTGTACAAAAAAAAAAAAATAAATCAAAGGTGATCCACCAATTACTGTCTTTTTACCCTACCTACTTTTCTATTATTTTGTACTTTTAAAGTGTTATATATATATTAACTAAACAGAATTTACAGCACACACATTGATTTTCCATTAATCTTGCTTTAGCTGAGTCTGAGAAAAGCTAAACTACTTTTTTTTCCTGCCACAAGTCAAGCACATGCAATCATTCGCAGCAAAACTGAGCTCTTTGTAGCCCACTTGCTGGCCACCAGTGGCTCCCAAACCTATAGCAAAAGAGGTTTTTAATATTTGATAACCAACAAGGCAAGGTTGGACGGGGCACTGAGCAACCTGGTCTGGTGAATGGCACCGCTGCCCATGGCAAGGGGGTTGGAACAAGATGATATTTAAGGTCCCTTCAAACGCAAACCACTCTATGTGGCTGTATCCATTGAAAACGCTGGAAATGCACATTACAAACCAGGTTTCTCAAAGGCAGACACATAAGCACTGTCACCTCTATGTGCCCTTTCAAAGGAAAACAATATTTTGGGTGGAGGGAGTAAAAGGAAGTGTTCAAAGGCAGGGATTACAAGGCGGGGCCTGGCTTTCTCTGGGCAGTTCTGGCAATGCAGAGCCAGGCTGTGACACAGAGGGGAAGAAGCCATGGCCATCCTCAGGGTGTGGGACAGGCACCCACAGCCCCACAGGGATGCTCTGCCCCTCCCCTACCATCACCACAAACCATCTCCTCCCCTCACCAGCCACGTGGAGGCTTCCAGATAAAAAGCCATTAATGTGGGTTAATGCATAATTAAATACATGATTTGCACACACAAGCAGCTCGGCGTATCTGGCACCAATACATAAATATTTTTAAATGGCCGGAGACAAACGAGACAGAAACAACACAAAAACCTGCTGCTCTTGAAGCTTCCCAAAGTTCCCAGGGGCATCCCACAGGCTGGGGCACAGCTGTGCCACTGCAGATGGGAGATGCCGTGACTTGGGGACATAATGCAGCACCAGAGGTTGGGGTCAGGCTGAGCAAGCTCTCGGTGGCCTCTCAAGCACGGTGTGTGCTGGGTTTGGATGGGATAGGGGTTATTTCCTTCCCAGGAGCTGCTGTGGGCCTGGTTTGGGTAGCACAGGGGTGTTTCAGTCACTGCTGAGCGGGGCTGGTACAGCCAAGGCCTTTCCTTCCCTCGTCCCACCCCAGCAGCGAGGAGGATCAGGGGGCACAAGAAGCTGGAAGGGGAGCCCTTGGGATCAGAGAGACATCCCATACCACACGGCACCACGCTCAGCATGGAAGGTGTACTAGTTTGAAAACAAACCAGTGGGAGATTGCAAGTCAGAATTATAATTTAATAGGAAAATTAAAATAAATGCAATAATACAAGAAAAAAACCTGACAGAGTCAGGATACAACCTGACACCCTGTTAGTCAGGGTGGTGGTAGCAGTGCAAGTGAAGTGGTTCAGTTGAAGCACTGATCCTGTAGAAGGGTCTGGGCTGCACCTGAAGGTCCAGTGGTAGCTCTTGTCCTCTGAGAATCCAGTAGGTAGAGCTGGCTTGTGCAGTTCCAAAGCCCAGGTTATATCCAGTTGGGAATGCTTGGCTCCTCCCCCTGGGCGGAGCATCTCACAATGGGATGAGGGAATTCCAGTGAGGTAATTCCATGAGTCATGAGGTGGGTTCTTGACGGCCCATTAACAGATATAGCCCTGGAGGGAGTTATCAGGGGTGAGTCATGACAGGAGATAACAAACAGTGCCCCACCTGTTCTAACAGCTTGTGGAGATGGTAATAGAAAATATCTGATATTGCAACCTAGGACAGAAAGCTGGGGAGAAGGAAAAGGGAACATTGGGAATGACGGCGTTTGTCTGGCCAAGTCACCATTGCATGTGACAGAGCCCTGCTGTCCTGGGGATGGCTGAACACCTGCCTGCTCATGGAAAGTGGGGAATTAATTCCTTGTTGGCTTTGTTTGCGTGCACAGCTTTTGCTTTCCCTGTTATGCTGCCTTTATCTCAGCCCATGAGGTTTTTTTGCCCTCCCAATTCTTCTCTCCCCCATCCCACCAGAGAGATGTGGAAAAAGAGCTGAGCTGCTGACTGTGGTTTGATCACAACAGTGGTTTAATAGTGAGTAAGGCTGAAAAAGAATTACAGCAGCCCCCAAAAACTTTTCCTTTTTTTTTTTTTTATTTAAAACTTACAATTTTTCTGTCCATTGGCTTCCTGGTGTGCAATGTGCTGCCCCAGCAGGAGCTTGCATTGAGCCCTTTAGTGCTCCCTCACCAAGTCCCACCTTAGCAAGCCCAGCAGGGAGGGGACAGAGGGGACATCTGAGCTTCCTCCATGCCCCAGCAGTGACATTCCAGCCTGAGGAAATCAGGGAGGCTGCAGGTGCCAACCATCCCTGCTCACGCTGACAAGCCCCACAGCAGTGGGTACAGTGATTGCCCTGCCCTGCAGAGAGCTGCAAGCACACCTTCAGGATGGCTCAGGTGGATATTAAATGCTCTTTCTTGCACTCCTACTGTTCCACACCTTCATTAGGACAAATGGGGCACTGGGAGAAAGTCAGGGAAGGTTGTGTCTTTTCACTCCCCTGTGTGCTGAAGATTAATTTAGAACACATTAATTACATTTGGATATGCCTGAAAGCCAGCAGAGCACCGAGCAAGAGTCCTGAAGGTAATTGAGTACTGCAACAGGAAAGTTGTTTTGGCAGGTTTTCCTTTGCAGAGCAGGGCAAAGTAGGAGATGGGCAGAGCGCAGAGCATCCCTCCTGGACACTGCATCATCCCCGTGGGATTCAGCTGCTGCAGCACAGGGACCCGCCCAGCCCAGAGCAGTGATCTGCCTCCTGAAGGGCTGGCAGGGGTGTTCTGAGAAGGATATTCAAGGCATTCAATATGTGAATGTCCTTCTGGGTGCTCAGATCTCCAGCAAAACACACATCCCTCATACAACTGCTCCCCTTATTCCTGCTTCCTCTGCTCCTTCAAAGGGCTCTGACATCAAGAAATCCCGGTGAAAAGCTTTCTCAAAACCAGAAGAGGCTAAAACTGGGACTAGGTCAAGTCTGTGTCCCATTTCAAAGCACTTCACCTTCCCACTCGCCTGCATCTCCCCCATCCCTTCCCACATACACCCAGCCCTCAAACACTTGTCTTGCAGCAGAGACATTTGACAGGAGAATGAACCAGATTTTGTATCTACACCACCCAGGTGTTTTCCCCCCACACACCTCCAGCAGTCATCTCACAGGCCCGGTGCATTTAAAAAAAAATAAATTGGAAAATGAAGTCTCTGCTCTCACCACATCCAGAGAGCCAACAAAACTGGAGCTTTAGACCTGAGGAAATGCCCTTTGCTCTACTGCACCGGCTCCAGAAGTGTGGTGGGAACTTGTGGTTGAGGTATTTTACATAAATATTCCAAAGTGGGGAATATTTTGGAGGAAATAAAAATTTCCTTTGCCCTACCCACCATGTGAGGAGCCTGCTCTTCAGGCAGAAACACTTTGTGCTCAGCACCTACTAAGTCCCTTCCTGAGCTGCTCCAGTTTTCCCAAAATTCTCTTAAATTTTGTACAAAAGTGCGAACTCTCTCCCCCATTTTTTGACCTACATTCATTTATCAAATTGTAGCTAAAAATAACACAAGCTATGCAGAAATGTTTTAAACTGGTTTTTGCACTTTCTGTCTTTTACCATCTATTTTAAGGCTGCTCTAGCACTTTTCAAAATACAACAAATGAGGGGTATGTGGTGGGTGGAAGGGAATGTTGCCATCCCATCAGTGGGGCCACAGATGCTCCTGCAGCTCAGAGACAGAACCCCAGAAAGAATTGGATCGACAGAACTTCTGCTCATATCCCTGAGAGTGGTTTGTGCAATTTTCTGACTGCAGAAACCTGTATTATTTCCACACAGAGAATTAGCTCTAGGAAAAGCAGAAGCAGGAGGATTGCACCTGCCCTTGCCCAGGGAAGACAAACCAGTGCATATTTGGCCAAAGGCTGAAGAGAAACTATTGAAAAAGTGGGTTAAAAACAAGTACTTTGCATGGAAATCATTACAGACAGATGCCCTTTGGGTGAAGCAGCTGCTGAGCTGAAGCAGAGGAGCTCTGCTCAGTCCAGTACTGCTCTCCCACCCCTCTCACTCCTCACCTGTGCAGTTGTTTTGCAGCTGGTGGCAGGGCACAGGAGGAGGAGATCACCTGCAACGGGGCCTGGAGAAGCACTGAAGGCTGGAATGGTCTTACCCTTGCAGTGCAGCAAAGTGCTGAGTGTTCTGTTATCACAGCTCTGCAGAGGGGGCTTTTAAACTTTCCCTTTCGTTTCAGCCTCCTGGCCACGACTCCAGCTCTCCATCTTCCTCAAGAGCTCTGGGCTGGTCCAGGGGAACAGAGGGAACCTGCCAGCCTGTGGTTCTTGCAAGGACCTTGCCCTGGCATTCAGCACAGCCCTCCAGGCAGGTTACAAGCACTGGGCAGCACCTTGGTGCAGCCATGAACCCACAGAAATGTCACTACAGAGCAGCTCAGCAGCCCAGTGAAGAACACCAGCATCTCCCCAAAGCCCCAAACCTGCATTACAGAGTGGTTTTAGTCCTGCTGCACACTCATCCCCAGTGGGTTTGATCACAAACACCACAACTCAGCCCTGCCCATCAAACCTTCATTTCCCTCCTTCTCTCCAAGCCCAGACCCTCTCCAGGCTGGCCAGAGCAGCAGGTGGTGACACAGCAGCACAGTGGTGACAGATTTGGTAACTGATCATCAGGCCAGCATAGCAGAGTGGGAATTAAAGTGGATTTCAGTGTCAGCTTTAAGCTGAAAACAGCAGCTGTGGGAATCCCTGAGAGCAGCAGGGGACTGAGGCTGGAGGGAGAACCTGGCTGGGAGAAGAGAGGGGCTGAGGTGCAGCAGCCCAAATGCCTGCCCAGGGACCATGCCCAGCCCTTCCTTCACACTCTGACCAAGACCTGTCCCAGCAGCCTGCCTGAGCCTCCTCCAGGTCACAGCCCAGCTCCACAAGGGCAGGCAGGCCCAGTGCTCCCAGTGCCATTCCCCACAGCCTGAGCCCCTTGCACTCACCCTAGAGTTCAAATAAAATGCTATCAGGTGCCAGGGGAGAACTGGGGGGACTGGAGCACCCTGCCAGAGCAGCCTCCTGCATATGATTATGATTTTTATTTAAGGAAACCAACCCTTGCACTTCTCAGCAGGCAGCATCTCATTAAATGTGTTGGGTTACTGGCTGCACCAAGCAGCTGCTGAAGTGTTAGAGCTGCTTGTCACCTGGGTACAATCCCCTGCCAGCTGCCTCCAGCACTCCTTCCCTCCCCTCCGTTCAGCCTTATTTCTGCACCCTGTGCTTCCTCAGTTCTTGTGCCCCTCCCTCCACGCCCCATCAGAACACACCACAGGCAGCCTCTGCTGCTTTCAGACCCTGCCAGCAGCTGGGAGCAGAGTGGGACCTTGCTCTGAAGCCTGAAAATCAGCTCCTAAATCTTGCAGCAACCTGGCACAACCAAACCCTCAGCCTTCGGGGGCTGGGAACAGCAGAAAGAAGATGTGGTGGGGAGGGGGAAATTGAGTGAAAGCATTTCTTTATTCTGGACAACTTCCAGCTCCCACAGAGCACGGTCTGCACAGCAACAGCAAGTTTTACCCACCTAGAAATGGTCCTGAGGGCACTGGCAGCTGCCAGAGCTGTGGCATCAACACAGGGACCTTGCAACAACCCCTTCCCCCTGCACAAACCCCCAACACATTCTCCCTCCTCGAGTCCTGCACTGACATTTCACTGCTCATCTGTCCACACAGCAAATAGGACAAACTCAGGGAGAAATGAGATCAGCTCTTCTGTTAATAAAATGCATTAAGCACAAATAAAGTGAAACAAAAGCTGACCTACCTGGAGATAAAGTGTCAACAATCAGCAGGAAGAGGCTGCTCTGCCAAGGAAGACGAGCCAGGAGCTCAGTCCCAGAGCAGGGAGAGCCAGCGTTGGGGGCAGCCCTGAAGCCAGAGCCAAGGAGCAAGGCCAGGTAAGGCACCCACACAGCCCAACCAAGAGAAAGAAGGAAACTGAAAGCTTGACCTTAAATACACCCCCAGCTAAGGGCTGAAGGTGGCTGGGGCAGCTGGTCCCAGGTGAGGCTGGTCAGGGGTTTAGAGCTTGGAAAGGTGTGCAGACCTCTAGGAAAGCTCTGCTCCACAGTCCTGGGGCTTGGCCAGGGTGCCAGAGCCACCACCATGGGAGGTTCCAGGACAACACAAAGCTCCTCTTACTTTGAGATTTTCTGTGCTTGTTCCCTGTGGTTAATTGCACCCTACTAATTACACCACAAAATTCCAGATTTGGCAGCTGAGGAATTGTCAGTGCATTCCCTGAATGAGCTGTCCCTGGAGCCCTGCCTGGGCAGGAGCACATCCCTCTGCTGCTCCCCAGCCACTGCTGTCACCCCAGAACCACCAGTGTGTCCCAGTGTGACCGGTGCTGCTGGTCCAGCATGGAGGGAGCAGAGTGAAGACCCCCATCCACCCTTCACCATGGCCATAAATCCTGATTGAAACCCCTCTTTCAACTGGAACCACACATTGCTGACACCTCTCTCCTCTGGACCCTTCTCCTCCAGCAGGTTTGTACTCATGATGATCTTTTCCCCTTGTGCCAAACTTCGTTCCTTTATATTTCTTCTCTCCTTCACTTTCTGGGTCCCATGAAACTAATCCTTAACAAGCAGCTGTTGTTTTTCAGGCTGCACATTTGCAACAAAAACAATCCAAACTCTTCCTCCTCCTCTAACAGAAAATGGATAAATAAAAGTAAAAAAAAAAAAAAATTAATAATCCTTCAAGAACAGAACAAAACAGGGATGGGAATGGCAGGTTTCAGGCAGAGCAGATAAACCACCCCAGTTTCTCTGGGCTGGGAAATGGGGCAGAAGGGGGATAGGGCTGGGGTTCCCATACTCACACCAACCACCCTCAAAATGGTTCTGCAGCTCTTAACGACAGCCTGAGAACGTGAGGATTTGTGCTTGGAGAATTGTTTCCATTAAAACCCTTTGGGTGCTTTTAAGGGCTCTAATTCATTAACCTTTCTTTGGCTGAGACCAGCTAATGGATATCCAGAAATGCAAAAAGCAATTAGACAAATTCATGGGGAAAAAAAGTCCATCAGCATTATTAACCACAGTGCCTCAAGAAAGTGCCTGAGCTGCAGGCAGGGAGAGCTGCTGTGGGCTGGGGAGGTGCAGCTGCTGTTTTCCCTGAATTCTACCCATTCCCTTGGCTGCTTTTGGAGATGAGGGTGCTGGGGCAGACAGACCTTTGCTCTGACAGGTAATCACTGTCCCCAAATTAAGCTTTATTGATGGCAAAGCCCAAGGATGGCTGACCTTTCAGAGCCCTCGCTCTCTACAGAAAATATTCAAGTTTTCATTTGGCCACAGGACAGCTCCTGTGGAGAGTGGGACTTGTGGGAGAAGGTCACTTTTGGGGTGGCTGGTGCAGCTCCTGCAGCAGCTCAGCAAAGCACAGCCTCACATGGGCACCACGTGTGCTCAGCCAGGCACAGCTGGGACAGACACCTTCACACTGGGCCTCTCCTGGATCCCCAAGAAATCCACATCCATGAGGACACAGCACCACGGGGGTGCAGGTGATGGTGACAGCACTGACCCTGTCTCAGTGAGCTCTCCCTGGGGCACAGCACCTCTCCAAGACACCCTCCAGAAAGCAGTTCTTTCATGGAAATGGGAACAAATGAGAGGTGGTGAGTGTGAACATGAGCCCTCAGCCCTGACCTGGCAAATGAGGCAGGATGAGGTCTGGATGAATCCCCTGTTTTTCTAGGAAAGAAGGAACCACCTGCGAATGCACAGCCTGCTCTGCCTGGGATCTGGGGTGTGCCAAGATGGAAAATTAGGAGGATTTCTAGGGTCCATTATGAGGCTTTTCTGAAGCTTGTCTGCGTGTGATGCTCTCCAGGGAGACCAAGTTACTATTAACCCAGAGAGTGGCCCCCTTTTTCCAGGATGCCCACATGGGTGTCAGCTGGTTTTGTGGTGCTGCACAGAGCTCAGCTCTGGATTCCATCACACATCCAGCAGGGGACCAGTTCCCTGAATCCCAAATCCCCCAGCTCCCAGACAGGGACAAACAGAGAAGACATAAAAGGAGACACAAACTAGAAGCTACAATTATCAGAAGCCTTTAACAAATAACTGGGGGCTGCAGAAGGTTGTTTTACCCGGGTTTAATGTGCTGTGTACACGGACAGTGTGCTCTGAGCCTTCTCCAGCATTCAGTGAGTGTTGAGGGCATGGCAATCACACAAGTGGGAGCCAGGGAAGCTCCACCTTTAGCCAGTGAGACATGGAGAGCCCAGTTAAGGGTTATGACTGGCACTGGCCAAATTTGTCAACTCCCTTACACAGTGGGGACAGACTCCTGCCCACCAGGGCTACCTGATCCGGCTTCCCTGAGGAGACACCGGCTGGATCCTTCCTGAGACCTCCTTCACTCCATGTTTCTACTCATTTCCCAGCAGTTTTCAGGTGGCAAGAGCAGATATTCAGCTGCCTGCTCCAGACCTGCTCCCAGAAGGTGAACAGAAGAACAGACACTTCTGGATGTGGGTGGGGAACACAGCACTGGCTGCCCCAGAGGCCAACCTGCAGGTTGCTAAAAGCTGGTCAAGAGCTGTGGATCTCTGCTGGAGTTTCTGGGGCAACCACAATGATTTCCAGCTGGGAAAGAATTGACCAAGTTCTCCAGAGAGTTCCAGCCCTGCAATGCCTGAGGGAGACCAGGTAATCCTGCCAGGGAGGCTGATGGCCACCAAGGCTGGGGCTGCAGGAGGTGTCTTCTGATTGTGTGTGACAGGGACCAGACCTGGAGAGGTGCAGGAGGAATAAAAGTTCATGGAGGGAAGGCTGTAAGGAAGGAGCTGCCCCTGACAGATGCCCTGGTGGAGGGGTGGGGCTGGGGGGAGAGGCTGAGCTGCAGCAGGTCCATGGAGTCCGTGGCAGATGTGTGCCCAGGAGCCACCGCTGGGCAGAGGCTTCCACCCAGCAGCTCTGCCCCATCTCCCTGCATCTGCTGCAGCACAAGGAGGGACATGTCCACTTTCTCCTCCTGGCTGCTGCCTGGGCAGGGGCTGCGGGGACCAAGAGGTCTTGAAGAGGAAGAGGAGGAGGGCTGATTACAGTCCACAAACAAATTAGAGAGCACTGAAGGGCATTTTCTGAAAGTTCTCGTGTCGTTATTCAGCAGATGCAGAAGAACTGAAATCGAAGAGACTGAAAGCTCAAATTAAAACAGACTTTGATGTTGAAATGGATTTTTTACAGTTGTAACAATAAGGCTCTTGGGAAAGGGGTACATGGCAGTGTCAGGCTCTGCTGGCCCTTCCCTGGTCAGGACCTGTGCCCCAGCAGCAGCCCCACTCTGATCCATGCCCGGCTCGGGAAGGCAGGGGACAGGGTCACAGTGCTGCTGCTGCTGCTGCTGCTGCTGCTGCTGCTGCTGCTGCAAAGGGCTCCAGCTTTGCTCAGAGCTCACTGTCAGACCCTGCACGTGGTGGCCCAGCTCTGCTGCACCTTCATTGCTGTTTTCCCCTCTTCCTTCCTCCTTCCCCACCTTACATCTCCCCATGTCATATATCATATCATATCATATCTTATATCATTTCTTCCCCTTGTTTCTTATAAAAAATGCAAGAGTCTGATTTCCCTCTTTGTATCACTTTGACATTTCTTATCAGGCATTCAGCATCATGGGTGCCTCAGGTCTGCTCTGGAGCCGACCTCCCCTGGCATCCCCAGCAGCTGCTGTGCCCAGATGCCTTTTTGCAAGCCCAGGCACTTACTGGGAGAGCTGGTGTTCTGGCTGTGGTCTTGTTGGGTTTTCTAATCACGGTTTATGAAACATCTGCTGTTTATAAATTATTTCTTTTGAATGTCATAATCTTTTTGGTTGTGTGAGCCAGCAGGCACCTCTGAGCAGCAGAACAGTGCTGCCAACTCTTGGAATTGGCACCTATTCCAGATGCTGTGCTGGATGAGGTGTGCAGACCCCTGCCCCATGCACGTGTAGAAGGCTGTGAGACCCTGGCACAGGGTGCCCAGAGCAGCTGTGGCTGCCCTTGGATCCCTCGAAGTGTCCAAGGCAAGGGTGGGCAGGGCTTGGAGCAGCCTGGGACAGTGGAAGGTGTCCCTGGCCATGGCAGGGGGTGGAACTGGATGAATTTTGAAGTCCCTTCCAACCCAACCAACCCGACCCATTCTCTGATTCCATGTGCACACACAGCCCTTCTCTGTGCCACAGGGAATTCTTCAGAGTCACCTCCAGGCCACAAAAAGCCCCAGAGACAACCACAGCATGGGCACAAACTCAGCCTCCACCACCCCTGCCACCCAAGCCAGGCACAGACACACAGGGTGAGCCAACACACAAACACACTCGTGCATTTTGGGAATTCCTCAAAACACAGCTCAGACCTTATCAGACAGACTTCTCCCAGAGGAAGGATCCCCAAAAGTCTCTGACACAACACCCAGCCAAGCAACAAACCTCCCCATGCCCAGCCCAGCTCATGCTCCTCCATGCTGGGCTGGAAATGCTGATGGACTGTGGAGGAGCAGTGCCTGGTACTGAAAATCTGCTTATGAAAAGTTAGGAAAGTGCAGAAAAATTCTAAGAAAAAGAACCAAACCATGTAACTGATGCATTTGAACATCAAAGTGCTCTCAGCCAGCTCTACCCCATTATTTATGGTTTACTCGTGGGTTTAATTTTTCTGCCTTGTTTTTTTTGTTCATTTGTTGTTATTTCCTTGAGAGAACATGAGAACCCTCCGGGGGATCAGAAGATTTTCTCATTCTGCTTAGTGAAAATTCTCTAATGATTGTAAAAACAAGGCAGAAATCAATAGAGGATTATCATCTGCAGGGATTCAGCTGCTCTCTGCCTGAGTGACAGCAGAGCTCTGCCAGACTGTCCCCCTGACAGCGGCTCCTGCTCTAGTACCAAAGTGGAAAGGGAAGAGCAAGCACTCCTTTTTCACCAAGGAAAGCATATTTTAACTTATTTTTACCCTGGACACATCCAATCCAAACTTTAGACCAGCTCCCTGCAGGTGAAGGATGGGAAAACCAAGTGGAGCTTGCACCAGCTGGTAAGAGCTGACTGGAGCTCACTGGCTGAAGCTGGCACCAGCTGGGAAGCCCAGGGCACGAGTCTCCCTGCAGAAGACTCAGCAATTTAAAAATTTCTTCTTTAAAATATCATCTAAGTTCCTTTGCAAAGGCAGCTGGAAAAGGGGGAAGGAGAATCCATTTCTGCATTTGCAAACTTCACAAAATGCCACAAAAGGCTGCTCTAGGAGTGATTTCCTTTTGGTTTTGGGCTCTTTTGGGGGTGACAAGGGTGTGCCCTGTGACAAAGGACCAAGGTGTTGACACACAACCACTTCCCAGAGGAGGAACAGATCCTGCATGGGCAGGTGGATTTTTAGAGGCAAGGACAAACTCACAGAGTTAAATACCCACTGATGGAGAAAATCACGTTTACGCCCTAACCCTAAAATTCCTCTGAAGGAGTTCTCTTGTAAAGCAGCTTCTCTAGAGTCACATCCTTTCTGGGGGGTGACATTGTCTCAGAAGTCAGTCAGGCAAGGTGAACACAGGGACAAAAATGGATTAAAGGTTTTTCATGTAGGCACAGGCACCAGAAGTGCCAAACCTCCCAGTTCTTTCTGTCAGGAAAAGTTTGTCTCAAGAATGACTTTTCAGAAAAGAAATACACAAAAAAAACCCCAACCAAACAAACCACAAAGTAAATCTCTTGAATGCCTTCAAATAAAAGAGACTAAAGATATTTTACAAACAAAACAACCAAACAATGAATGAGGAGCGGGAGGAGAGACAATATAATGAATAATTAGACAATTAGGTTAATCCTCAGGAAATGAGCTAATTCCCAGGTAGATAACAGCCGAGGACTGATTAATTGTTATGCTCCGGGAGGGGACAAGTCCTGCTTCAGATCTTCAGGAAACAAGCAGGCAAAATACATCCTGGGGGCTTCTCCTCTCCCTTCTGGGACTGGGTGGCCGCTGGGACCCTGCTCAGCCCTGCCACCGCGGGATGAAGGAGGGGACAATGCTGCAGGAGGTCACACACACCTCCAGAGCCAACAGGAGCAGGGACAGAGAGCAGGGTAGGAGCAGGAACTTGGATGAAATGAGTGCTCCGTGCAGCGGGGCTGAGCTGAGCTGGGGCTGAGCGCGGTGGAAGTTGCAGGGACAGGAAGCCCGTGCCCAGCAGGGATGAGGCAGCCAGGACTACCAGCCAGGAAAAGCAGCAGGAGCACCATTGTGCCTACAGGCATTATTTTTATCTCCTCGAGATTCAGATGAAATGTTATAATCATATGTATCTTGCTTCAATGGAGATATATCAGGGATATAATAAGAGAGGAGTCTGACATTCAGATATGAATTCACCACGTCAGGTCTGTGTTATGTTATCCTTTATCAGCTTGTTGTATGGCATGATTAAGTAACATTATTTTAATCTTTTACCCTTATTTTAGTCTTTTACCCTGAGCATCCTCGCTGGGACGGATTCTTTGAGCTCTGGTGATTCTTTTTCAGCCAGTTTCTGAGGGCCAACACAGGCACACCAGGAATAGGCTGCCTGAGTCCCTGGGAGATCTGGAAGCTGGGTCTTCTTCTCCATTAGCCCAACTATGAATTTACTGATGAAGGCCCCAGCCCACTCAGTTGGTCCTTTTGGATAAACAAAGAGGTGGCCAAGCATCTAGAGCAATTCCTGCTGGAGCTGGCAGGCATTCCATCACTCCCAAATGGAGGTACCAAAGCACATGAGGAAGCAGCAAAATGCAGGATGCAAGCACCAGGGTGAGGTTTTCTGTTCCTTCAGGCAACCAACAGCTGCCAGTTGATGTGGTTCCTCATTAAATCACTCATTAACACACCAGATCTAGGCACTGCTCTCCCTCCTGCTCACACTGGGGCCGTGGCAGCCCCTGGTCCTGCTCCAGTGAGATCACCCATCCCTGCACACCTGGACAGAAACTTTTAACCCATCATCATTTTTCCCAGCAGATGGAGTTGCAAATGGAAGTTCCTGCCAGTGGTTCTACTTTGCTGTAGCTCCCAGCACACTCAGCTCAGAGAAGGAGCTCTAAACCCAAGCCCCAGAGCCGTGGGGGTGGTTTGCTGTGACACTGATGCTGGATGTCACCGTAACACCACGGCAGCACACACAGCCGAAAGCTTGGGCCAGGCTGGCCAGGCAGCTGCAGCAAACAACCCCCAGAGTGGTGAGATGTGCTTGTTGCAAACCCATCCTCTGCAGCAGCTGCCAGCAGTTCAGCCCTTGCTGATGCACAGGAGAATGTGATGATATTTCTTTGCCCCATTGCAAGGCTGAGGGTTAATCCTCACACTGATACAAAAAAATTGTAAATTGGCTTTTGGAGGAGAGGAAGGGGTAAGGCCAAGGATAGATTTTCTCACTGCACCTGCTTTGTGTGCCTGGCCATGGGCACAAGCACCCCAGAGTGAGCTCTTGTGTTTGATACACTGGTAAAGGTTTGAGAGGTAATGAACCCATCTCTGCCAGGACATGGGCTCCTGCATATTTGATAGTGATGCTGTAACATTGCTGATTCTCCATTTTTCCCTCTCTCCCATTTCAATGGCTTTCCCTTGTACAGCTGCAGAAAGAAACCTCGGAAATTTTTTGTGCCTTGGAAATCTCCAGACGTTGTGTGTCGAGAGGCAGCACAGAAATGTGTTTGAGCTCTCACCCAGCAAAGCCACCACCACCATCATTATGTCAGTGGGGTGGTGTGACAGCACAGACTCAGGAGAAAATCTTTCTGTTTATTGTAAACACAAGATAAGTTGTTCAGAGCTGCTTTGGGAACAGGCGGTTGATGCCTGTGGCCAATCAGCCCCAGGGGGTGAACGGCTGTGGCCAATCCCAGTGAGCATTCATTTTGTATAGAAAAGCTGCATTTAAATAAATAATTCCCTTTTCTCGGCAATCTCATCTCATGTGCCTCTTTGTTTCGACATCGGCTCAACAGCGACAGGGTGGGTCTTGTATTTGCACTCATTTGCATAATGCTGAGCATGGGGTCGTGCTGTGGTTACCCCACAAACACAGCAGCAGCCAACTGGAAGCCCCCAAAACCCAGGTACTGCACTGGGGGTGGTCTGGGAGGGGCACGAGCAAGGCCAAAACACCTCCCTGTGCCTCCACTGCAGGGTCACACAGCGGTGAAAACCTCTCTGGTGGCTGCTGGGGGTGCAGAGCTGATGCAGGGAGGGTTTTCAGAGACTCGGGCAGCTTTGTGAAGGAGCCAGGATGGAGGGGTGCTGGGAGAAGGGTCTGGAGTTGTGACGTGATTGCCAGTGGCACTTCCACTGCAGACAGCTCTTCCACTTTGCATTCCAGTCCAGAAATAGTCTTTGCAGAGCTTTTCTGCCTCAAATCAAACTTCATCCAGGCTCATGACACAACCAAGGCCTTTCCCAGCCCTTCGGCTGCATCCAGGGACCCCTCAAACTCACCTGTGTACGGTCTCAGCTTGACAAGAGCCAGCACAGCTCTAGGAGGGGAACATCAGCTCGTTCTTCAGATGAGCAAAGACGCGGGCACGTGCCTTCCAGCAGCACCAGCTGTGCTTCTCGGGACCATTACAGATAAAGGTTTGATTAAGAATTTATACATGTGTTTTACCTTGTTTCTATTGCTGCTGGCAGCAGCAGCCCTCAGCTGAGAGCTGAAACCTCACAGCAGAGAGAATGCAGGGTTTAGCTAAAGGTAAATTCGCTTTTCTTGGATATCCCTCTGGGACGTTTCTGGATTTGTCAGGGGAAGTGAGGCCCATAGTGGTGTAGGCTGTGGGAACACCTTGGTCTCCCACGTTGGTGTGGGGACAGCAAAGCCACTCCCTGGGGACTCTCTGGGTGTCCCAGGTGGGCAGGAGGGATGGGATGTCTGTCTCCAAGGGTTACTGGGGATCCCAGAGGCCAAAGCCTCCCTGTCTCCCTCCCCAGACAGGGGAAAACCCAGCCCTAACCTGTGTCTGGGTACAACAAGGATGCATTTGGAGAACCAAGAAGCCAAACGGGAGGTTTGACAGTGTACTCTGTCTTGTCAAAATGAAAAGCAAGAAAATCCCAATAAACCCAGACACATACAAAAGAAAATTCAAGTTTGGTTTTTTTTCCTAATGAACGCTGGTGGGGTTGCTCTTTTTTGGTACTTTGGGCATTTACATATAAATTGCTCTGTAATGGCTCTGCCCTCCTTCTCTTCAGTGTGTTGTTAATGAGCTGTACAAAAGGTCAGGGGCTTGAGCGAACGCTGCTGCGGGCAGTGATCCTGTCCTCCTTTCCCTCCCGCACTCCCCGCTGGCCAGCCAGGTGACCAGGCACCCAAAAAAGCAATCAGTCGCCTCAACGATGCAAAAGGAGTCTTGTCCCAGCAGCAATGAATTTTGCATCCCATTCCCAGTGAGGTTTGTCCATCATGCAGATGTGTTGCGGTGGCACCGCTGGCAGAGGCGCTCGGGCTCTGCTGGCACCAGTGACAGGAGGATTAATTCAGTTTCTCACAAGCCTCCTCCAGTCCAGCGTGCTCACGGCTGCCAGCCTGATGGCCCCACGCTGCCAGCGCTGCAGAGCCCAGCGTCACCCTGAGCGAGGACATTTGTCCCGAGACAACAGGGAAAGAGCCCCAGCCTGGCTCCTGCAGGGCGCAGGGACAGCCAGGCGAGGCTGGCGAGCTGGGGACAGGCTGCTCACCTGCAGGAGGGCTGAGGGGACTCCAGGTGCCTCCAAGCACAGCCCTTGGTCCCCAAAGGCAGGAGGAGCCCCCCGGGGCAGGGCAGGCGGGAGCAGCCCCCAATGCCCGACAGGAGCGTGGCACAGCTGCCCCAATTCCTGCCACCTCCCCGGGATGTGCCCGTCTCTGAGAATGGATAAGGCTCCCTCTGATCAATTCATGCTCAAGCCGGATTTTGTACACACGGCATGGCAGGGGCAGGAGGGAGAGGGGCAGCTGGCGAGAAACGCCATGTAGGCGACAGGCTTGGAAGTGACAGAGCCACAAGGCCTGTGACACCACCCAAATTGCCTCCAACGACAGGGAAAAAAAGAAATAAAAGGGAAAACAGGAAAGAGCAGCTTCATCCTGGAGTCTAAGCAGGGGGGTGGCTGCATCTGCAGCAGTAGGACACCCCCAATTCACCAGCATCACCTCATGGAAGATGAGCCTGTGCCTACAGCTCATGGAGAGTGCCACATGTACACAGCCTTTAAATCCCTCCAGGGATGGTCACCCACCATTTCCCTGGGCAGCCTGTTCCTGACAACCCTTTTGGTGAACAGATTTTCACTAATCTCCAATCTAGATCTCCCCTGGCACAACTTGAGGCTGTTTCCTCTCATCCTACTGCTTGTTACCTGAGAGGAGAGACTGACCCTGGCCTGGCTGCACCCTCCTGTCAGGGAGTTGTAGAGAGCAATGAGGTTCCCCCTGAGCCACCTTTTCTCCAGCCTGATCCCCCCAAATTCCCTCTGTCACTCCTCATATGGCTTGTGCTCTAGAACCTTCCCCAGCTCTGCTACTTTTCATTGAACAAAATTTTAGTGATCTTTAACCTTCTTTTATCTTTTGCCCAACACGTCCATGAAATAAGTCAACCAGAAGAATGGTTTGAAAGTCTGAACAAAAAATCACTGCTGCAGCATTTAAACCGAGTGGCACCAGGATGATCTCAGAGACACAGCACTTCAGGCAGTGCTTTGATAACTCCACCACAGGCAATTTATGAGCTTAAAAAAACTCAGGAACAAAAGGGTGTAACAAAAAGGTAACTTGGGAGAGATGCATGCTCCTTCCAGAAGCAGAAATTCCCCCAGGGATCTCAAGGAGCAACAAAGGGACAGTGGAGGTGAGATTCCAAGAGGCACCTCAGGGCACAGGGCTGTGGCCCTGGGGTTGCCCTGGTCCCTCCAGGACTGCTCAGGCACAGAGCTGAGCACCCCCGAAAGCAATGTCTGCAAAGAGCTGTCTGCTATTGTGTGAAGCAAAAAAATGCTACATAAATTACCACCAATTTAGTGTAATTTAAAGGACAGCCTTGTCCAAGGAGACAATTAAGCATGTCTCAGAACAAAAAGGGAGGTAAACAGGATGAACAATACATTTCTAAAGCCGGGGAGAGTGTGAAATCCCTCTTTTTATTAGTACTATCGTAGCACTGCAATTAAAATTGTTGCCTGGAGGAAGGACAGGGAAGTTTTAACCCAGCCTGTTGGATGATCCCACCTGAGCACTGGCAGGACATGGTTCCACTGCAAATACAGACCCTCAAAAAGGCACTGAGGGACACAAGTGGTGGTGATTTCCATGGTGACCCAGGAAACCTGGCCAAGGTGGGTACAGCAAACCCCAGGAAAAGCAGCCTGTGATGGCCATGGATACCTCAAGCCTTCAGGGCCAGCTAGGGACCATGAGTATGGACCAGAGCACGAGCAACGGGGTGCTCTGCACTCCTGAGGACCTGCTCGTTACAGGCTGGTGAGAGAAGCTCATGTCCTGCTCCTTACCAGTCTCTGGAGCCCTCCCATCTGAGACGATCAGCAAAAAGCTCATTTAGATGATCTGGGCTTCTCCCTCCCTCTGCTGTCACCCTCCCAGGAAGCAAACCCTGTTTGCCATAATTGACGGACAAAATTCCCTGCAATTAGTATTTCAGCAGCAGGTAGCTAACCCTCGGGGCAGAGCTGGTTGTCTCTATTTGGCTTGCTCTGCCTGGCCCTGAATTCAGAGCAAGCTCTTCAGATTCCTGTTTGTTTGCTGACCCATCAGAGCAGGCAGCCCTCTGCCTCTCCATCCGAAAAAAGCTCACTGCTCAAGGCAGCAACACACTCCCTCAATGCCCCTTGGATGCAGAACCCATCCCAAAAAACCCCTGGGCAGTGACAGCTTCCTGCCCCAATAACAAGGCTGAGGTCCTTTCCCTCCCAGAGTGAATGCAGACACGAATGCAAAACACCCCAATGACCCCAGAACCCAGGCTGATATTTAGACAAAAAGGGATTTGTTTATCCTCTAAGTTCCCAATAATCTGCATTTATTTTAATTGGCACTCATGGCAAGAGCATTTACAGACAGCAGCTGGGAAGGTGTAATTATGTTACTGTCTGAGGCACATGCACGGCCTACGGGGTTGCTGCTCACAGAACAAAAAGGAAACAAAACACCAAAACCACAGAAAAGGGACAGCCATGAAGCCGTGGAATAGGTGGCCCAGAGAGGTTGTGGACTCCTCATCCCTGGAAGTGTCCAAGGCCAGGCCCTGAGCAACCTGGTCCGGGGGAAGGTGTCCCTGCCCACAATGAGGGCTTGGAATGAGATTGTTTTTCAGAATTTAGATCCTTTGAACCCAAATCATTCTGTGATTCTGTGACCTCATGACGATGCAGACCCAGGCCAGCATGGAGGGCTTTGCACATCACACAGAGAGCACAGCCAGGGCTGGAGAGAGGCTGCTGTCTGCTGGCACCTCGAGGGCAGGACGGCTGAGGGGCAGAGCCATCCACAGTGCTCTGCAAGGGAGGTGGAAACGTGGCAGAGAACCTTGCAAGACTTTCCCTGGAAATATTAAATATCCTGTAATCATAAAACAGCCTGGGTTGGAAGGGACCTTAAAGACCACCTTGTTCCAACCCCTGCCATGGGCAGGGACTCCTTCCACTGTCCCAGGCTGCTCCAAGCCCCATCCAGCCTGGCCTTGGACACTTCCAGGGATCCAGGGGCAGCCACGGCTTCTCTGGGCACCCTGTGCCAAGGCCTCACCACCCTCACAGGGAAGGATTTCTTCCTAACATCTCATCTAAACCTATTCTCTGTCCAATCTTCAATCTTTCCAACTCATACTTTCTAAGACCTCCTGCACTGGGTGACACCTGAAGGAAATGGAAACACATTATGGCATTTCAGTGAGCCAGTCTTCATCAGCGGAGTTCTCTTGCTCCAAATAAAAGGTAAAATGTATTGACTTTAAACTTAGTTAAACCAATTTAGGCCAAGACCTTGGGTTTGCAATTGTGTTGGTCTAGTAGCACAGAGCCCACATGGCAACTCAACATCACCAGTGGCAGCTCATGGAGCTGCTGTTCCCCAAACTACCTTTAATTGTGTTCATACCTCCCATATTCTAATTAAAGCTTGGTTTTCTTCTTCCTCCTCAGAAAATAAATGGCCATTCTTTACCAGCTTTACTCTGTCCTAGGAAACATTTTGCTTGTGATTTCTTTTCAGCTCATTTTTAACAGTATCACAATGTACCTCAACCTCTGTCTTAAATCCTCCCTGTCCTGGATATATTAACAAAACACCTGAGAGCCATCCTGGTCAAAATATTTAAAACTCAAATGGAAAAAAACACCCAGGTTAACCACCAGTAAAATAACAAGAAATAAACCACCACTTGCCCAAATAAACAAGAAGGAAGTGCCAGAACACAAATGGGGGACTTTACCTGCACAAATTGCCTCTGCTCCAGCATAACAGGGCAGAGGCGTCCCTGAGGCTTGGGCTGCACCAATTGCTGGAGGGTCAGGGACAATGCCCCACTCCCAGCCTCTCCCCCTCCCCAGCACCTCTGTGTCACCATCACGTTGCCAGCCAGACTCAGAGGAACCAGCTCCTCAAGTGTAATTTGTTATTCTGTTACGGTCATTTTCTATATTAATTTTGTGTGCCGTCAAAAGCCCTTTCATATGTTAAACTCTAATTCATATGCTAATACCCAATTTATGGCAAGTTAATTATTTTTTTGTCCAATTTATTACTCGGTGCTCATTGAGGAAGGCAGAGGTGGCAGCGAGTGGATTTTGGCTCCCAGCCATGGGGGTGAGCAGGGCTGAGCCAGGTAAGGTCCTCCCCCTTCCCGACTATGGGAACATCCCTGAAACTGCTCCTGGCTGTCACAGCCATCCCAGGGCCCTCCAGTTATTTCCTTTCTGGTGGCATCTCTGGCAGAGAGGCTGGAAAAGTCTGCTCCAAAGCTTTGAAGGGCACCGCTCAAACCGCCAGAGCTGTTCTATTCAGGTCTTGGGTTGGTCCAAGTGCTCCAGAGCGCATGCCAGGAAAGCAGGGATGGGGGATTACTGAAAAAAAATTGGATTTTCAAATGAGTAATGGAACGATCCAGGCAGAAATCAGAGAAAAACTGGAACAGGCACCCACCTCTGCTCCCAGCAGCCACATTCTGTCATTCCATTCCGTGGTTTTTCTGCTCTGCACAAGGAACCTGGAGTAGAGACTGCACTTTGCCATCCCAGAAACAGGCTCTGGGCTGCTCAGGACAGGCAGGAGGGAATGGGGACAGTCCCTGACCTGAGTGCAGAGCCCACATGCAGCACATTATTCCACCCTCCCTCCCATCCCAGAGAGAGTTGTTCACGTCAGGAAGAGCACCCACACCTCCGCCAGGAGTGTGTGTTCAGAGCTGAGATCAGTGGGACCCATGGCAGCTCAGAGCAGTCCCTGGGCACCAGGTGCCCATCCCCAGCCTGCCACCACCATGGCCTGCACGGGTGACACTGATCATCCAGCACACACCAGAGCCAGGTGGAAAAACACACGGAAGAGGGCACAGAGCAGGGATGGAGAGCATATGCTAAACATAAAAAAAACCACGATAGCAGTTTAGCCTTCACCATTTTTTTTTTTTTTTTTAACAGTCTATTTTCTGCTTGAGGAAGCAGGTGCATTTCCCATCCTCACAGCATCAACAGCCGACAGGCTGTCGGAGGTGTGATGGCTCCAGGACAGTTGCGCTGCCTGGGATTTCACATTCCTGACACATCCGGTAATTATGCCAAATGAGCTCACCTCATCTTCAGCCCTGTGAGCTGCACAGATTAAATTAAGTGAAAGCTGTTGGTGTCACAGGCAAGGCAGGCGGGAGGGGACAGGCGCCAGCCCCCCGTGGTGCAGTGGGATGGGGCTCGGGGGTCCCCAGCGCCGCTGCCTTGGCCGATGGTCCCCTGGAAGAGCGAGGGTCACCCTCTGCCTCCCCCTCAGACCTTGGGACAGACAGAGTCAGCACCACTCTCCCCTTTCCCCAGAGCCAGGCATCGCTTCTCCCATCTCCCCAGCTCTCTTTTCAATTAACCCTTTTTCTCAAATCCCGCACGTCACACCCCAGCCCATCCAGGGGATTCTGAGCATACATATTTTTTGATTCTCCGTCTTACATTTTTAGCATGAAAACCTCCACGATTTATTCCAACGATATGAAGGAGCTCCACCAGGAAAAATGAAGCTGTAACTCCCTCAAGCTAAACTCCAAATTCATTTCATAATCCTTAGATAAAAGCTTAGAAGCCAGAATATTCATTACCAACCCGGGCTCCACGAGCAGCCAGGGTAGTAATGGAATGGAGCAGATTTGACACAGGGGATGTTGCTACAGAAATTAGCCTGTCATAAGATTACAGGGACTAAGTGTTATTGGGTGATAAGGTGTGATGTGTTAATATTAAATTATCTCACCAGTTAAAAAAAAAAAAAAAAAAAAAAAAGGCACTGATGAAACTCACATTTATTAAAAGCCCTGAGTATGATATTAAAAGATCTAAGATAAACCAGTTTATTTCTGTGCTGGAGACCAAATTGAAAGAATTCTCCAGGAGGGATTCCTTTGAATGGAGCATTACAACAATAAAACAACAACAAAAAAAAAGCCTTTAATAAATGTTAGGACTAAAGAAGCCTTAAATATTCCAGACTAATCTCTCTGGGAAGAGTTCATTAACCCTTCATTCCCTTCCTTGTTGCATCAAAACAGGGATTAACTGGAGAGTGTTTCCATAAAGCTCTGTACATGCCAAATTCTCTGTCTATAGCAAGAGCAGATTAACAATCACGCTGTGCTTCGTGTGACACAAGGCTGGCACAGGATGCTAACAAAGGTTTAAAAAAAATAATAATAAACCAAAGCACAAAGCTTAAGTGATTTGTCCAAGTCACCAGGACCAGTAAGATAACAACAGGGCCATTGAGTATCTGGAGTTTGCTTAAAAATTTGATTTGTTGCCATCAGACAGCAACAAATAACAGCGGGAACTGATGTGCATTTGTTCTGAGCCGCGGGGTCACATCCATCACGCCCGGTCCGTGCTCATCCCCTCACCAGTTTAACTCACCACAGAGAAGCCCAGAGTGAATTCAGGGCTGAATTTGTGGGACATTGGGACAGGGAGGGATTTATGAGGCAGTCACAGAGCAGCCAGGCTACAGCAAAGGGATGGGGGCTCCGGGGAGCGCAGCCTTGACCCACATAACCCAAATACACCCCAGCAGTGAGGGCTGGGGGCTCTGTGGGGTGACCCTGCCCTGCAGATTGTGCACAGAGCTCCTGTGGGCTCCAGGGAGCTCCAGACTTGCATTGCCTGGGGGATTCACCTGGAGTTACACCTAAGTCAGAAGTTAGAAGGGGTTCTCTAATCTCTTGGAGCACTACAGCAAGAAATATAATTAGCTTTAAAAGGCTGGCAAATTCATTAAAATGAAACACGAGCCACTACCTTCACGTAGGACAGACAGGATCCACCAGCCCACACTCCCCACAGGCACTTCCCTGTCTCTCTCACCCACAGCAAGTTGTTGTCCCCCAGGGCACTGAAGGATCTGTGGGAAGGGACCTATAAATGTAGTCCTTAGTCCTAGGCCGCCTAGATCCTTAAAGGAACCTATAGAAAGGGGTCTATAAACTCCAAAAAAACACTTTTGGTGTTTTCTCAAATCGCAGCTGTTTTTCCTTTTGCCCTTGAAAAACCCCAGTGCTGTTCCCACCCCTGGCTGAGGAGGAAGGTGACAGTGCCCAGCACAGTGAGGTGACCCCGTGAGGGGTGCAGGGAGCAGCGCCCTGCCTGGGGACGGCAGGGGTGGGCAGGCAGAGTGCAGCCCTGGTTTTCAGAGGGTCCAAATTATTGCACCCCCTTCAACTCCTGAACCTCTATTTTGCCCTGCTACCCCACCACCTCTCTCTCCATCCCGTCATGTTGCCTTCTCCTTGTTTAATTCCTTGCTGCTGTGCAAAGTCAAGGCACAGCCTCCTCTCTCCTGAGAGAGAAAACCACCTCTCCCCCTGCCCACATCCCCTGCAAGCCGGCAGGGGGGACCACGCAGCTCTAGGAAAGCCAAGGACCCTCCCCACCCTCTGCCCTGGGACGAATGGCAGCCCTCAGGCTCCAGAGACACCCCAAGTGGCAGGTTCTGCCCATGCCCCAACTGACCGAATAATTCAAATATTTTCAAATCCGGCTGCATTGCCTCTCACTTCTCTTTGCTCTGGTGTGCTTGGCACAGCTCTGGCTTCACGTGAAGCAGAGGAGCTGCAGCAATGAACCTGCACTACCCCCACACCGAGTTCTGACCCTCAGATCATTCCATCCCGAGCTGCCTGAGAGCTGCCCTGAAATGAAACCATGAGGAAAAAGAAGATAAATGTTTCTCCCTGGTTGCAGCAAATTCTACAGTGGCGGGTTGCTTCTGTTCTCTCCACACAAAGGATTACAATTTTAAAAATATTCTTTCTTTGAAATCTTTTGTGACCCTTGAGCAGCATAAAAACTCAACCCGGGGACGCCGAGCAAGGCTGGAGATCCGCTGGGGCGACTCGGAAGCGAGCACAGTGTCAGCACTTAACAAATAATAAATAACCAGCATTAATTATTGATCACAACCCCAGCTAATCAAGTTTCATCCCTGTGGTTGCCACGCTCTCAGCAGCCCCCTCTGACAGAGCCCGTGAACAGCCTTGCCACGTGCGCGGCTCCCCGGGAGCCCGGCGGGTGCTGAGCGGGGATTCGGGACGATGACACCCCCACACACGCAGCCCGCCCGCCTGCAGGCTCCCGGGGGTGTCTGCACACCCAGAGCTGCCGAGTTTCCAGGGCAGCAGGGCTGTGAGAGCATCCCGGGTGTGATGGAGAGGGGTGGCACGGTCTGGAATTCCGGCGGAGCTGGCTCTGGCTGCACGGGGGGTTTCAGTTGTACAGCCTGGGGATGCACAACCCACACCCAGAGAGGTTCTGCCTCTTGGCCAGACCCTCCCAGGGAGCCTCAGTCCCAGTGATGCCTTAGGATTTTTAGCTTCTATTTTTCATGTAGCTCTGGAGCTGCTGCTCTCGCATCTTAGACAAAACAATTTCTCTCTAGGCCTGAAACTCAAGGACACCTCACTGTCTTAGGCCCCAACAAATGTAAACAGCAGAGAAACTGGGGGGGCAGGCTTGGGATGGATGACTTCATTACCTGAGGGGATAATTGGAGGTCTATCCCTGATGTGCAACAGGATCAAAAATTATAAATCATGAAAAACCCGTGACCCGTTGTCCACTTTGGGTGCAGCCCTGGGTGGGCTCTGACTGCCCGAATGTACCAAGAAGGCCTTTGAATAAATATCTGCTTTTATTCTCTTCATTTTGTCTGGCCTCTGTTCTAGGTAAGCCTGGGAAAAGGCAGCAGCAGCAGCCAACGCTGTGGGTCAGGACAATCCCCCAGAGGCACTGGGCTCCCCAAAGCCCACCACAGTCACCTCTTGCCCTGCACCCAACCATGGCAGTGGTTCCTGCTCTGGCCAGGAAGAGGGAAGGGACAGCACCTGTCTCTGCCACTGCCTGCCCCAATTTCACAAGCAGTTTGTGGGAGGGTAATACAAGGGAACTCTGTCTCGTGGTCCTGACAGGAGCTGCCTGCCTGCTCCCTTCCCGTGGATGTTAAATCCTGTTATTAAGTGCAAGCCATTATTGGGATGTCACCGTTGCCTCTCGATGAAGCTCTACACAGACAGCCAGCCCCCATTAGCTTATTTACTATTCATTATGAATGCTCCACATTGATTTGCCTCATCCTAATCTCTCTGTGGCTCGAGGATTTGTTTTCTCTGTGTGAGTTCAGGGCACTGGACCTCGCTCCCTCCTCCCCAGAGATGTGTAGGAATTGCCATTGCCATCCTGCCCCAGAACCTGCACATTTTAGGGGGAAGAAAGAAAGAAAATATGAGGGTTTTTCTCATCATGTCCATGTGTTTTTCTTCAGGGAGGAGAAAAATCAGAACTGGAAGTCAGAGGAGCAAACAGGATCTTACCACGACCAGAAGAGGGACTTGAGTTCCACATTCCTTGCAACAGGAGATGCAGCAAGCCCTCCCCTTCCCTCTGAGCTTCCCAAGCAGGCCAACTACTCAGCAAATAAGAATAAAAGCCAAAAAGATTTGCTGAAGGAAGAATTAAATACACACTGCAAGTCCTAAAAGCAACATTTCTGGAAGCTTTGATAACTCTGCGAACAGAAGATTGTGCAAATGTTTTACCCACATTCATATTTCCCAGTAGATGCACCCTTCCCCCAGACAATTTATGAGCCTTCATCCAAACCAAATATTCATCTTTCTTTCAAAGACATTATGACCCTTTCCAAAATCTCCTTGAAATTGTGCATTCCAGTGATTCTTTCTTGCTGGAAGCAATAATGTTCTAGGTAAGAGCTAAAAAAAAATTAAAAAAAAAATAAAAAAATAAAAAATCCGACCTTCTCAAAGTGCATGAGATGAGGTTAAAAATCAGGAGACTTTCACATAACTTGCACAGGTCTTTCACTTCAGGACACCATGGGATTGGCAGCAACCCATTCCCAGGTGAGGATTTACTTTCAAGGGCAATTCTGGCTGCAGACAACACCGACCATGAGCGTGGCCACAGGTTTGAATTGCTTCTTGCCGGGTGTGCTGGGAGAGCTGCTTCAGGGACACATCCCAGCCAGAGACCCAGGCCCAGTGACACAGACATCTCTGAGAAACCAGGGCAGCGAGCGTGGCAGCCCCTGGGAGCAGAGCTGCCTCCTGCCTCATGCAAGTTTCCTGATCACACTGTATTCCCTCCTGCTCAGGCAATATGCATTTGCTAATTTGTGCTGGAAAGGAGGGAATTCAGTATTCCACTCCCTCGCTGTGTGGGGAATAGTCCAAATTTTCCAGAAATCTCCCCTGACTTGTCCTTTAAATAAAGCTTCAATAATGCCATACTGTCCTTTAGGCAGATTATGTCGGATATATTAAGAAATACAAATATATACTCATATACAGAGAAATATGCATCCAATACCCTCTTTCAAGCTAGTAGAGCAGGAAAAACCACCAATTTTCAAATATCTACAGATGAATATTGTGGGTCAGGCCATTAACCCTTTCTTACCCCCACAGGATCCCTGACAGACACTTTGGAGAGCTGCTCCATTGCAAGGTGCTGGCCCTGAGCAGCCCCATCCCTGCTCTCCTTCTCTCATTTTTACCCACGAGGTCAGGCAAAGCACAATGGAAAATGTTGTGATTATTCTCTGGGAGGGAACAAAAGGAGCCTGTCAGCCTGGGTGATGCTGGGAGCTTTATCTTCCATCAGATAAGGAATCAATCCTGGCTGGAGCCGTGGTCAGTCCCACAGCGAAGGGAGGCAGAGAGGGGCTCAGACCCCCAGGCTCTGGTCACTCCTTTCTGGTAGCCACCGGCTGCCAAAATCCCCAGAGCATCCCACAATCTGGGTCTCCTTTTAAAATCACTCCCAGTGCTGAACCCCGCGGTGGGAAATGCGCATTCCCATCCCTGCGGGGGAGGAGGAGGCTGCTGGGGACAGAGATGCCCCAGGAGGAGGCAGCGTGGGGCTGCTCAGGGACCAAACCCCGTTCCCACCCAAGCTGGAGCTTTTTATCCTCCACAGGCGGCCAAGCAGGACTGGGAATTTTCCCTCTCCTCTTGTCATGCCTTTGGTCCGCGGAGCATCCTAGAGCTCCACAGAACTCGTGTTGCTCCAGGGTTTAAGGCAGATTCTCGCTGCCTGACTCAAGGGATGTGGAAATCAGCATAAAATGGGATTTAGAGAGCAAAGCTGTTACCGGGGATAACCGAGAGCAGAACGGGGGATGTGTCGGAGCCAAGGACCCGGCCCGGCTGCTCACTGCGCTGCTGCCTTCACACCCGTGCGACGAGTGTTCGGGCAAGGAAGAGGGAGCCAGGAAAGAAATTCCCCTTCTCCCTGGGGCTGAGCATCCCTGCTGCCCTCAGCTCTGCCCGGGGCCACAGGGACCTAAGCCTGTGAGGAGAGCAGGGAAGGACCTGGCACGGCCAGGCTCTCTTCTCTCAATGGCATCGATTATTTCTGTAATCAGCACCTCGTTGCCGAAACTGAACATCCATTATTACAGGATTCTAAAACAAAAATAACCCAAGGGAGGGAAAAAGATGCAATTCAGACGCCGCTCCTGAACCGTGCGCGTTGGGTCAGTGCCATCTAGAGGCAGCAAACCAGCCCAAAACGCCCCAAAACACCCACATCCCGGGGTTCTCCCGGTGTTTGGAGGCCGTGTGGCCCCAGAATGTTGGGAAGGGACATTGGAGGGGTGCTCTGTCCCGTCCTGGTGATGCAGAGCCGCAGGTCCTGCCTGCTGTCCCATGGGCACTGAGGTGGGAGCCACACCGCAGCGCTGCACCCACATCCCAGCACGGCATCCACATCCCACCGCGATATCCCACATCCCAACACGGCATCCCACATCCCAGCAGAACATCCCACATCCCAGCACAGCATCCACATCCCACTGCGATATCCCACATCCCAGCACGACCTCCCACATCCCAGAAGAACATCCCGCATCCCAGCGCGATATCCCACATCCCAGCACGGCATCCACATCCCAGCAGGACATCCCACATCCCAGCAGGACATCCCACATCCCAGCATGGCATCCAACATCCCAGCGCTGCACCCCACATCCCAGCGTGATACCCCACATCCCAGCAGGACATCCCACGTCCCAGCACGGCACCCCACATCCC
>VZTJ01002472.1:134271-148751 GCA_013397795.1 Orthonyx spaldingii | reverse complement strand
GAGACCCGGTGTGTACCTCAAGAAGATTTAACCTTGGCGTAAGTTGTATGTTGCAGGAAGGTAAAGTATTAGAAGGGACATGAGCTGATGAGCTAATGAAGAATGAATTTCGGCAAGGAGCAAGAAAAGGCAATAATGAACAGGAATGGTGCTGGTGCTCAGCTATCAAGTATACTATTCCTCCTGTCCTGACCCCACATCCTGCTGGAATGGAGACCACCTGGAGGGATGTGAAAGGACAGAAGACAGTAGTGAATACATACTAGTTAATGTTATTGGGATGGTTTAAGGATCCTAGTAATGAGAATATATAGATTATATGGGATTCGAGCATGACGCAAATGGTATGGAATAAGGGGTGGAGATTGTATTGGGTCTGACTGAGGTAAAGCTCACAGCCCTTACAGTGCTGTGCTTTGCATTGGTAGCTGGTGTTGATAACAGACCAGTGTTTTGGCTACTGCCAAGCAGTGCTGTCCCTCTGACATTCCTTCTCCCACCAAAGGGGATGGGGGTGGGCGAGATCCTGGGAGGGAACACAAGCAGGCCAGCTGACCCAAATCAGCCAAAGGGATATTCCATACCATATGATGTCAGCTCAGATATAAAAGCTGAGGAAGAGAGGAGGAAGGGGGGGGCATTCATGGAGTCTTCACTGTGTGCCTCCCGGAAGAACCATTACGCGTGCTGAGGCCCTGCTTCCCAGGAAGTGTCTGAACATCGCTGCTGATGGGAAGTAGAGATTGATTGTTTTTCCCTCTTTAGCTCTTGCGTGTGCAGACTTTTGCTTGCTTCTTCTTTTTTGCTGTAATAAACTGCCTTATCTCACCCTACTAGTTCTTTCCCTCCATATTATTCTCTCCCCTGCCCCAGTGGGAAAGGGAGGGATAGAGCAACTGAGTGGGTACCTGGCACCTAGCCAGGGTCAACCCACGACACCCTTGTTCCTCAATAGCCTCCATGGAATATTAGAATCTCATGTTTTACACAAAACCACAATCTTCATGAGGTGCCGTGGCACAGCATGGATGGTCAGTGGCCGTGACCTTCCCAAAAGTGTTTCTGGCTGGGGAGTTGCTCCATCAGTAGCTGCAGCCTGCGCACGCACCGGACAGCCCTGTGAGAAGGAATGAGAAGGGTCTCTGTATGGGGTTCCAAGGTGGCTTTATTGAAGGAGCAGAAGCAGGGAGGGTCCACACACGAAGGGTTCCAGGAACGAAGACCAGAAGCAAGGGAGTGACAATGGGTTTTTTACGGGGGGCGTATAAGGGACAACAACCAATAGGGAGAGAGGAGAGGGGCAGAGTAAAGGTGGGACATGAGTACGGGAACCAATGAACAGTAACTGAGGGATTACTGACAACTGGTCAGCCAACGGGGTATCAGGGAAGGGAGAACTTTCTGGCAGAAGGGGAAGAACAAGGAATAAGGGGTGGGACAGCAACAGGCCAATGGGAAGAAAGGAATCTGGGTACATTCAAATGAGGGTGCAAAGGATCCTGCGGAGACCATCCTGCTCACCCTAACCAGAGAGAGGATCCCAGGGAATGTCCCAGTTATGGGTTCCTTGGGCTCTGTGTTCAGTTGGTCTGTCAGTCCTCACAATGAGGGAATACATATTCATGGGTGGATTCTGTTATTCTCAGTTTGCAACACCAGTATCTGTTCAGTCCTTGTGGTCTATAGGAGTAGGAGTAGGGCTGGTAGAAGGGGGATGAGAAAGGACCACTGTCTTTGCATGGTTTAATTCCTCTAGGATGAGAGTCTACTAATACTTTTCCCAGCTGCCACAGGACTCTCAGGATTACTCAGCAGTGTCTCTCGCTTTCAGAAAGGACATGTTTTGCTTCCTCTTTCTTACCTTCCATGATTCACCCTGCTTACAGATTCAGATTACTCTTTTTCAGGACTTGTACAGTGATATCTGGCTAAAAATTAATCTTTCTGGTGATCTCTCCCTCCATGTTAGCTGCTTGCCTCCTTTATATGTACTGTATCTTTTACCTTGTAATCACATGTTTTTATTTACTATTGGACTCGCTGAAATAACCACTGCCACAATATTTACTGTATTTATGCTGGGAATCTAGAGCAAATAAAAAACATTCAGAAGAAAAGCAATTGGAATTTGCAGAAACCTATGGCTTTGATAGCACTTTTCTTTGAAAAGCCCTATCTACAATATGTAAAATAAAATAGGCTTTTATTAAAACAATTGATCATGGAAATGCTAGGCATGAACAGACACAGATGGGTTTTCAGGCACTTCCTCTGACCCCTTCCCAGCCGCACTCTACATGCATTCCTCCAGCTTCCAGGAGGGCTGTGACTGACTTGCTGAATCACCAGCTGCCTACAGCCCTGGTGGGATGGAACAAGACTGCTCTCTACATTGTCGATGGGAAGGAGAGACAGAGCTGCTGCTTCTCCCTGCTGCTTTGCTTGGGAGCGCCAAGGGAAGAGCCACAGCTGACTGGAGTGAGGCAGGGCAGTATAAGCACAGCAGAGCACTTGAAGAGGTACAAGTGGCAGTGGGAGCTTGAGGGCTTCTCTGTCCACTTTCTCCCTTAGGCATGAAGGTATAAAGAAGCTGAAAGTCTAGCATTATAATACAGTGACATATTCAGATACTGAGAGACATGTAAACCCTACAAATCTTTTCTGTTTTAGCTGTGTGTCACAATAACTCCTATGCAAGCTTTCTGTAGAACTAATCAGTGAAACCCTAAGTCCCCTTTCCAGTCATCTGGAAAGCTCTTGTTTTCCTGGCTGATGCAGGGCAAGACCACTAGCAAGGATTTTTTCTCCTTGTGTATGTTGCAACACTGAATATAGATTATTTTTTACTCTGTGTTCAGGTCCTTCAAATATATGATTGCTAAATATCTAGTTATCATGACTGCATGGTAACTGCAAGTAGAATAGCATTAACTGCTCTGAGCAAGAAGTAATTCGATAGCTAATTACACAAGAGGGAAATTAACAAACCCTGAGTTAGCTAGAAATTTCTGCTAAAAAGAAGGTATTTTGGATGTAATTAGATATAAGATTTTGCTTATTTGGCACAACAACAGTGCATCATGCTGCCCTTGTTATGGGCAATATAAGAGCATAGCTGGCTGGGGGATAATGACCCTCCAAATTCATGATTTCCACTTTAATCACACTTCAGATTAATATTTGCTCCATGAAATTTGGGGTCTTGGATCAATTTTCTGGGAGAATATTAAGAAAACAGACCTTATCTGTAGAAAGGTCGTCCTTTATGCAGACTCTTATGCAGACCCACATAGAAAATCACTTTATTGTTCTAGCATTTCTTCTCTGACTTTGCATCTGGGATACAAACATCCTGTTGCTGCCAGGGCACTGCCCGATCTCAAGCTGCCCGGTGGCTTGAGTGCGACCTTCTACGCTTGGCTCTCAGCCGAGACCTCTGCAGCCGTCGGGCTGAGCAGATTCTGGTCTCCTTAGCAGCAGCACAAGCAGGTGCAGCTCATCCGAGGGAGCTGGCAGTGTCGATGGTAACAAAGTAACAGCGCGGCGGTGAAGGAGCGGGAGGACTCAAAGTAGCAGCAACTCCAGTTTATTGCACTGAAAGGGGGTGCTACAAAGAGCCAGAATCTGAGGGCGAGCAGGGGTTTAAAAGGGGCGAGAAAAGGGGCAGTCCAAGGGGCGGAACAAGGGAATAAACCAATGGGGGCACAATACGTAACCGGGGAACATCCAATGGAGCAACAGAGTGGTGGAATACATTAACTTAACCAATCAACAGAACCTGGTAACAGAACCTTCGGGTAACTTATGAATATTAAAACAACTGTGAGGGGACGGGGGAGGAGATGGAACCTGATCGACAACCCTGAGTGGCGGGAAACTTTCACTGCCTGCCTTTCCCATCCCCCTCAGACTCACTGTTCTGAGGGGAATAATTTGACCACCTAGTTTCTTCATTTAACCACATGGAGAAGGCAGGAGTGGCCGATTGACCCTCACTCTCAGTGACCACAGCCACAGGCTGGGCCACCCCGACAACATCCTTCATAGTTTATGTGATAATAATAACTGGCCCATGTGGAATCAAGTTTAGTGAATAGATATGAGTACAGATTTGGGACATGACCTTTGTTTGTGTGAATCAAGGATTTTTCTGGAAAGGGAAAATTGTTGTTAGTGCTGAAGTTCTTCAAAATATGTAACACATGGTGACTTTCTCAAACTGTCTCAGAACAAATTCAAATTTCAGGTTTCTGGTTTAGAAAGTCACTTTCAGTCACCTTGAAGTTTGCATTAATTTTCACACCTGGAAACATAAAAATCTTACACTAACCACAACATTTGTGCAGATAGATCAGAGCAGATACAGTATCTATACATTGATAGTATCTCCTAATTTCTGCAAACAGATTATAAATTTTTAGATAGACTTTTGGAGGTCTTTGAGTTACACACCCAAGTTGGAAAAACGCCTGAATACAAGAAAACAACCTTGTACAGGAATATTTTCAAGGCTTACAAAGTTAACATCTGGCTATAAACTCCGGGCAGTACTCCGGCCCCTTGCTGTGAAGCTGAGGACAGACTCCAGGCTTGTTTTGGGGTTTATGTTTGTGAGACGGCTGGATGATTCAAGGCCACATGCATTTCACCAAGGTTTCCAGAGCTGGGTCCTTGGGGAAGGGTGGTGGAGTGACGGCAGACCAAGTGCCGACCCTGCCTCTCCCCTCTGAGCTCCTTGTCACTGTCCTCGCCCCCATCACTGTCAGAGGCATCAAGTCAGCTTTCACTGTGTGCAACCCACTGGGGCTGGGAAGCTCTTGCGCTTGCTCAAGTATTGGGTCAGTCCTGTTTGTTTCACTGTTTTAATGGGATCCTGCAGTGCCATCCAGGTCACTGGTTTTTTACACCATCAACTCTGACCCATCCAGTCTGACAGAAAAACCTTTGACTGGCACGTTGTCAGAGCAGCCTTTGGACTAAATGCACTCTTGTACTGATTTTCATACTGGTGTGAAACTTGACTTCCTTGGAGCTACTCTGGAGTTGCAGCAGTGTAATTGAAAGTGGAATCAGGCATCAGAGTGTCCTTTATTCCCCTGGCTGAGGAGAACTGAGTTATCAGTGTGAACATTTGAATGTGAATGAAGCTGGAGAAATGGAATTCTGTAGCCAAAGGCTTTAGTGAAACCCCTTCACTGGTGTTTAACACAGGCTGGTGATAATCTTTTATTCATAAATTCAATACTAAGGAGGAGTACACCCTGTCACTTAGTGTATAAAATCACAATTAACGTACTATAATGGACTTTAAAGGGCAAACCCCATAGAAAAGATTTATATCTCATAAAATATTACATTAAACCCTCTCTTTCTCCTGATATTTTTGTCATATTTCCCCTTTTTGCTTGTGTTTTAAATGCAACTTTATTTCTTGTTTTATGCTTGTGCAAAGCTGTGCAGCAGTAGAGACAATGTAGGAAAAGAAGAATTTGGGCAAAGTAGTCATTTTGCAGAGACCATGATCCTGTCAATGTAGCATGTAATTTTCTATTTGTAACTAGCTTTTAAAGAACAATAATACAGTGAAGGAAGGGGGACAAAAGATCAGGCACTGAGTTGGGATCTGTTTGTCATCTGCTTGCTCCTTCCTTCTTTTTTTGGCAGATACAGAAGTAAAATCCCAGTGTCACAAACTGGCAATAGCTGTCAGAGGCCCAGTCAGTTGTGGTTAGACCTGTGAAATTCCAGAACATGTGGCAGCCAAACAATGTGCTGTGATAAATCAACAAGGCCAGCTGGGTTAAAAAGGATGGCAAAAGTAGCAGTTGATAATTTACCTACCTCAGCACCACATATGAAGGTCCACAAAGGAGCTTGGATATTTGGTGCAATGCAAATACATATCTGAGTGGAATTTACCTCACTTGTAAAGAGAATTTCTTTATTGTTCTCTGGTGATTTGTGATGGCAACCTGAAATTTTTACCTGAGCCTTTGATAGAGATTAAGTGGTTGAGGCTTTTGCATTCAGGAGCACAGGAGAATCAGTCAACCTGGGACAGTCCACTTCTGAAAAATATTGTCACATGATTAAATATAAGTATGGCCTTGAGTTGTGCTTGCACATTATTCAGTTGGAAGATGTTTGGAAAAAATAGACACAGCTTCTCACTCAAGTAAGCAGGCACAATTGCACTGATTTAGTATAAAACTACCCCAGTTCAAACTACATAAAGGTTTAACCTGTGGTGAAATGGTCTTCCTTTTTCCTCCCAAATACTCTACTAGGTTTCCTGGTTTTACAACAGCTATTTAATATCTGGTAAACTAAAGGAAACATACAAAAATGGAGGACTGCATCGGTGAATTAATGTGAAAGGAGCCCTGGCTTGTACCACTCACAACATAATGAAGATGGAAGGTCAGGCAAACACTGTTGAAATTTTTATGCTTTCTCATGTGTTCATAGAAAACATGTCTGCTGTTAGTGTTTTAGAGATGCTTTAAAACCTGATTATTCCTGCTTGCTCTGCATTTATCATCTATGAATAGATAGATGCTAAACCTCGTATTGGGTAAGAACTGTAGCACAATGAAATGAAATTTAAAACTGTTGCTTCATTGTAAAGAAGGATAGCTGCAATTAGGAGCAGGAGCTTCATGTCAAAGAGTGAGAGCTCTGAGGCCTATGTTATTAAATGAAAATAATTTTAACTCTACTGTTCAGCTTCAAAGGACTGAACAAATCAAATGGAATTTTGATCTAAATAATTGGGAATCCTACCTGTGAGGGTTAAACAAATTACTGTCCATCTTTTCCTAGATTCTAGACAGGATAAAGACTAACTTCCACTATCCTGGTTCTTGAGACAAGAATATTCATAGCTCTTGGAGATCTTCTGGCTGTGTATGTGTGTATGAGCATATATGTTTTGATATTACAAACAGAAAAGGGGAAAGAGAACAATATAGCTTGATGTGAAATTCAGGGTTGAGAAGAGGAAGGGAGAGCAGTGGTTCAGGAAGGGTTTTTTTCTCCTCCAGCACTCAGTATATCATAGCTGAAATCAAAACCCTATAGGAAGATCCCTGAAGGAAGCAGCATAATAAATAGGTCTTTAAGGTCCTTGCTGAATGACATGGAATTAATAACTCTCTCTTTCCCTGTCTCTTCTCCCAAGGTAGAATTAGAAAATGATTCTCCACGTAGAGATATGTGATCTGTGCTAATGGCAGCAAATGAGAATGCCAGCTGCTGTTTCACCCTCTCTTGCACCCCTGCCCCGCTCCCACCTCCCCACAGTCACTCTGGCAGTAGTTTCATGCTTTATTTCAGACTTACTGTTTGAATAATGATAATAATGTCTTGCACTCCTGGAGAGTCTTTCATCTGAGGACTACAAAACTGTTTTACAAACATTAGCTCTATAGGGGTTCATTCTGCAATGTACTAAGGATGATCACAGAATGAATGCATAGTCCTATAATCACATAGTTGATTATTTACTCCTTGCAAATCTATGTCATCTACATCTATATCCATCTCACAGTAAAAACTTTAGGACTATCTTTACAAGGCACAATGAATGCGTAGAAAAAATTTAAAGGAAAACTTACTACAGTCTTCCCATGGGGAAGGTTACCATTTATTCACTCCCTACTATAGAATGAAAAATGGAAAATGCTGAAGTGTTTGTGCATCATTATCTAAGACAGGTTTGCATCAGTTTCATCAGGAAGTTTTGTTCTCTCTACAATCTGAATTAAAATTTCTGTGTCCTTGCTGCAAAGTACCAGGTCCAAATAACCCTGGATTTTGTGACCTGGGAGAGGTTGAACGCACACCCTTGAACCAAGGTCCTCTGTATTCTTGGAAAGTTTGGGATTCCTGAGCTGAGCTATGCAACTTGCAGTTCCCATCAAATCTAAACTTCATGAGAGTGTTTTGTTGTGTTTTCCTGACATTTTCATGCAGGGTAAGGCCAAATTCTGCCCTTTTTGCTGTTGATAAGCAAATTTCACTACTTGCAGTTCCCATAAACAATGCATGTCTACTTGTCATCTTTCCCTCCCAAAGCTTCAGATTTTTGCTGGAAAATTCCACAACTGGGCTTTTTCGAATCAATTTTACATCAGCATAAGAGGATCTCTCATGGTATGTCAGAATTTTATTTTCTTCTGTCTCTATCTCAATCATAAAGAAGCTGAGTGGAAATGAGAAATAAGTTATCTAGATATTTTGAATTCAAAATAAAAAAAAATCTGAGCTAAAAATAAATGCATATAACTCAACAGCATGCCTTTTTTACAGTTTATCTAATGACTCACTGGATTTTGATAGTGACTAAGGTCAGGCTTTTTAAAAGAATCTATGAATTTTAGCTCTCTCCATGTTCAGTGCTCAAGTGAAAACACACAAAACCTGCTTTTCATTGTCACTCTCCCAGGTTATTATTATGTGCTCAACATCCATAACCGGGCACTGCATTTTGAGATGATCCTGTGGCCACATAGTCACCTAAATAAGCCCCAGATAAGGGTCTTGAGATAAGTCTCATGTATTTTGATTCGTCAGTGAAAAAACCAGCTCCACAGAGATTTCTGAAATCTTCCTGTGTTTTGAGACAGGCCACACCTTATGCTTGGGTTATCCAGCTATATTTTCTTCTTATAATCTGTAAAATTTTTTTCTGGAAAAAGCAGGCATGAGGAGAACTGTACTACAACAAATCAGTTCTGAAAGATTTTTGAGGTCTTAGAAGAGACAGAATCACTATCCTTGAAGACTCATTTTGCCTGGGTTTGCAGTTCACAGTGGAGCAAATCTCAGATACACAGAAGAACTTGACATAGCTTGGGGGAGATGCTTTTTCAAGAACTAACTGAAAGGTGCCAGGAGGAAGCAAAATGGAACCAAGAAAACTCCAAGACTGCTTGAAACTTCACCAGGTTGTCCCTGGAGATGATAATTTTCTAGACAGAAGAACATGCATGTGGATTTTTTGTTACTTTAAAATCTACTTCTAAAAAGTTTATTTTTTCAATATAGTTTTATCTGTAGGGTGGTGGCTTGGCCACATTATACCTCTGATCAACACCTCAGGCCAGCAGCCACTGGGACTCAGGTTTGATCTGCCCTTACAGAGGCCACTGCAGTTAGAACCCAGCCTAGGAAAGAAAGCAGTAACTATCTGAGGGGAGGTGCAGATTTGGCATTTGTAAGGGCGCAAGGTAAACCTGACAAAAACAAAAAAGGAACAGAGCTCCAGTCGTCCTGTAACCAAGAAAATCCAACACCAAGTGTATGTAGGACCTTGTTATGATGAAATGTAAAGTTTTTTTAATGGAATTGTTAGGGCAGGATTGGTACTTGGAGTTGACACTATGAAACAAGGACATACTAGTGAGATACTGTTTGCTTATTAATTTGTAGTTCTGTCTGTTGAAATAATTTGGTATATTTTCTGTTCCACACCCAAGAAATCCCAAACCAAGGCTCAGAAAAGCCTTCCAGAGTTAGAACTAAATCTCTATGGATATAGTCAGGAAAATTATTTCAAGCTTCTCTCCATCAGATTTGAATCAGCCTAACCTAATTTGTCAGTGGTACATTACCTGAGACTTCTACCAGGAAAAAGGGTCATATTCAAAACACAGGTTATTTGGGCAACCATTGTCTAAACAGACAATAAATTGAAATTTCTTCTTTGAAAAGGTGTAGTAGTACTTTTCAAAAGACAAACAAATTTTCAGAGAAGACACCCAAAGTTTCCACTTGAAAACATCTTGTGGCTCTGTGACACTTCAAAACACCTGTCTAGGATATCTCCCCACCACTGCTCTCTGAATTATTGCCTTCAGCCACTTTTGATTTCTGGACCTGTAGAAAGTGTCCCATGTAGGTGTGGGTCCCTACATAAGGTCACTTAGCCTGGTGACAGTGACTTTTTGAAAAGCATATTGATATTTCATGCAGGTGTTCCCCTGGGGGTGTAATTTCCAGTTTTTCCATGCTTCATACACATTTGCAGCTTTACTGCACCCTTAGGTTCCCTGGCCACGGACACCAAGTACAAAGTAGGAAGGCAGTATGTACTGGGCTCTGGTCTCTGCACCTGTACAGGCTGTATGACTTTGGCAGGGAGCTTCAAGGGACTCAGCTGCAGAGGTAGAACCTGAGTTGCCTTTTGGAGATCCCTAGGACTTGTCCACAAGGGTGGAAGCCTTCCTCTTGTAGGCCTTGCAAAGTATTTGTTAAAAATCACTGAATTGCACTGAATGACATCAAATACAAGAGTTAGGCATATGGAAGTAAAAGCTAAAAGCTGGGTGAGAGTGTATAATGACAGAAGCTAAAGGCAATGAAAGACATACTAGTGCAATGCTGAAGAAAAACATGCTTCATTTTTCCATTATCCTCAGGCAGGCCCCACAGTCCTTGCTGGAAAGGCATGAGAGCGGTGCAAAATATTGTGAGTGGCTGAGCTGTATGGTAATCAAAGCCACCCTTGATGTAGCAGGATATATATATGAAAAATTATTCTGTTCCAAGGTCATGCTTCCATCTACAGGACAGGACCCGGGATACTGGGGAAGATTACTAAAATTCATCTCTGTATCATTGCAATGTTCTTGGACAATCACTAGCTTCTGGGTATTTTAGAAGTGCCACTGAGGGGTGGTTGGGTGGTGCCTGCATATAGCAGCTGCACAAATACATTGCATTACTGTAAATTCCTGAGTGGGCTGGAAGACCTCCCATGGAAACAGAGGTTCAGTACCTAAATCGCCTCCAGGTGCCTGCCAGCAGCCTCCTTGCGTAAGGAACAGTGTTTAACATGGTCACAGACAGGGGTGTGCACATCAACATCTCTCAGGCAAAGGACTATTTCTCAGATGTATGCCTGTGCATACTGGCAATGCCTAGTGCAAAATGCATTTAATTTCCTTAGCTACTGCTACCCTGTAAATAAGACGATAGCACCAGTATTTGCTAGTATATTTTCCCTATGGGGAAAACAAACCAGTCTGGACTCAGGGCATAACGTTACCTTCAAACACACATGCACAGCTGACATGGATTTCCATGGCACCTTGCCTGGAATGTATAATTGCATTTGAGTTTGAACGGCTTTGTTTATTTGTATATTTTGTTAATGTGTTTTGCACCTCAGGCGTGTACTTTACAAATGCAAATTCCTTGGCTTACTGGAGTAATTTATGGCTTTTAAAGTCTAATTTTTGAACCATTTTGCAATAGTAAAAAGTCCTTGTTTAGGGAGATCCTTTGCCAGGGGACCTTCACTGTCTTTTCAAAAAGGTGCAGGGCATTCCCAGCTCCCACTGAAATCAGCAGGACTCAGCCCGCCAGAGGGAAGCTTATAAAGTCCTCAGCCTGGCACGCAGGAGAAAAATCAAGCAACCTCCTCCTTATAAATCATTATATTGCAAGAACACTCAAGGGCCCAGGGCAGAGAGCAAAGCACACTGCTGTGTCTGCCATCAATACACGGAGAAAGGATAGGGGGAGGATAATCCTGCACAGAGGAAATGAGAAGACAGTGTCTAGTTTAGGGAAGAGCTGAGAAGATTCAGGGATGGTTTTCAAGCAGGAGCTGGCATTCATTTTCCTGCCACTAGCAAAACCCCGCTGTGGGACTGACAGGAAAGGACATGCGGGCTCCAGCTTTGGTGTTGGCAGGTAACTTGGGGTTACTGCTGCATTGTCCTGAAAAGGCCAGGACTGGTGCAGTACAGGAGGAGAATTACCTCCAAGATTTAGATGGGTAAATAAGACAAAGAATGGTCTCCAGATTTCTTCAGAGGCATGATAAGAAACCTAAATAAGATCTCTAACTTTCTCTCATGTTTCTTGAACATGCAGCAGGTTTCCAGCCACTCTTCAATGGCAGTTGTCACTGCGGAAGGAGTAGGAAGGTTTCTGTCCCCAAACTCTGTTAGAAGTGTTTTGTTGTGGCGGTCGCCCAGCCGGTGGCTGCGCCACCGGCTGGGTCACTCATGGCGCTGGAGACTGCAGCTCAGCCTGCCTTGTCTATGGAGATCAATGATTAGACGGATTGGGTAGATGAAACCTCTTGGGACAGTGAGTCCTGAGAGGTAGGCAGGCTGGGGCAGTTTCCCGCCATGGGTTGCTGCCCGTCAAAACACCGTCCCCTCCCCTTTCCCCTCACAAGTTATTTAAATATTCATTTAGTTGATTTAATATTCATATGTTACTAGAATGTTCAGTGGTTCTGTTTTCCCTATTGGTGTATTCAAATATGTCCCTCCTTCGTGTTCTGTTCATTGGTTGCTGTCATCTCCCTTCATGTACCCTATTTGTCCATTCCCTTTCTCCTCCCCCTTTTCCCTTCCCTTAAAACCCCCTGCAACGGTCATTTCGGGGCTCGTTTTGTGGCTCCCTTCCTTGCAGTGAGTTCTCCTGTCCCCTCCAGGGCAGGGAATAAACTCTTGGATTTACACCGCAAAGGAGTCCTCCTTTATTCCTTTGCTGCCTCTGCGTCGCATTTGAACCAACAGCTGCTGCCAGTCCCAGCCTGGGCTTTGGGATTAACTACCAGCCTCTGGGCTGCCCCGAAAAGGCTAAAGGCGTCGCCTTGCCGCTGCACACGCTTGTGCAGCGTGCGAGCCATTGTCCGGGCACACGAGGTTACTGTCACCCGTTGACCAGCCGGGCGGTCAAGCGGCCTGCGACATTTTGTCACTTGGCTGAATTAAGGGCATTAGCCCAGTGTTATACCATAACAAAACTGGGCCCAAACCCTGCTGTGTTACAAAATGTTTCTATTTGTATAACTGCTTCCTGAAGCAAAACCCTTACATTTTAAATTGTAAGTACTTAAGATATAAGTGGGGTTTTTTTTGTTTAATAGTTTATTTAAGAAATAAGAAATGGGAAGAGAAGGGTTGCTTAGTTTTTTTAAAAGCCACTGAGGTTTTAGAGTTATTCCAAGCCTTGGGGTTAATTTTCAAAATGAAGTCTTTAAGAAAATAGCTTTCTAATAAAATTTTAAGATTTGGAAGACTCTGTTCTCTGGAGTTTTTAGACAACTTGGTTTATTAAGGAATTTTACCACTAGTAATTCTCAGAAATGACTGTGCTCAAATAAAAAGGGACCAGTGGTGATAATGGAGTGTACTGGTTCCCTTTGCAGCTAAGAACCAGGAGGTCAGAGGAAGTGCGTTAGTTTATCCATTCTGTTTTGTGATGAGAAAGTTACTTTAAGCCAGCTCTGCTCAGCCCAAAGCCCTGTTTAGACATGAGAGTCATATCTCATCCAGCTACTCCCAGCTTGCATCAGCTTTACCTTATACTGGTGTCTTGCACTTGTGAAATGAATTGCTGAGGCTCATGACGTTTTGACAGAGGGCTTAAAGCAGCTCAGCAAGTCAGAATTGAGACTGTGTTAGGGCATATGGGGTCTGATCCGTTAAACTTTTGGCCATGCAGCCCAGCATAATTGTATTCTTTCTATTCACAAGCTGCTAAATTCCTAGAGCAGGTTGCTTAAATATATCCACTTTTTTTCCCCCTATCTGACTAATAAAATTTTTCAAGGCTCAAAAGCCACACAGCCTTGAAAGAAATCCTTTCTCAGTTGCTTAACAAAGATATGTCTGGATTTTGTGCAGAGGGTGTTGGTAGCTGTCACATTAACCCCTGAAGCGGTTGTCAGGATTCCTGGTTGACTCTAGAGGAGGGCAGAGGAAAAAAATGCTTTGCCCTTATAAGAACAACACTCATTTGAGGATGGACTGAAATGTTAAAATTACAGCCAGCAATATTTGTTATGCTTAGGGGCTTTTTCACCTCAGAGGGCCTCTCAGGTGATATCATCTTTGTTTCACCTGGAGGAAAATGAAAGACAGAAGACGCAATTCTGCAATTCACTGGTGAGAGCACAGCACTGTGGTATGAATTGGATCTCTCAAAGCTGGCGCCCAACCCAGATCACTGCCTCACAGTCATGCCTGAGGCACAGGTCTGCCCTTCTGCAACTTCACAGCCCACAAAATGGTTATGTTTCATTTCCTCCTGTTTGGGGTCAAGTACAGAACAGAAATAGTCTGTAAGATGTAAGGCTTCAGTCCTGCCTGGAGACTGGTAGGGATGCCGTAGAGGCAGCGCATCTGAGAAAATATAACAGTCTCCACACTTCCTATGATTCATCAGCTCTCTAAGCCTTGGTGAAGTAGGTGAATAAAGTATGGAACATTTAGTGGTAAACTTTCAGGGTTGTACTATTCCTGCAGGAGGCCCATAACATGTTGCCTTTCATACCCAGCAGAAAGTTATTTCTAATTGTTAGGAGTTTATTCCAACATGTGAAAATAAATGCCAACCTTGCTGACATGGTAGCTGAATGCCATTGGAGGAGTAAGGAGCTGAAATACTGCTTAATACTTAAGAGGTAGATTTTTGTTTAAATGTCAGTGCAAAACCGTTCCGTCCACCCCCCC
>VZTJ01002472.1:65349-134249 GCA_013397795.1 Orthonyx spaldingii | reverse complement strand
CCCCCCCCCCCCCCGCCTTTTCTTTCTACTTCATTGGAAATTGCTGAAGAGCTAAAGAGATATGTATCCTTAAATTAGATGAAACACAAGTGAAAACAATTGCAGAATTTAGGCCAGGACCTAGTTGCCTACATGCCTTATGAAGTTCAGTAAACCCAGAAACTTGTCTCCTGAAGCTTTAAGTGTAACTCTTGTCATAGAGTTTGTGGGTTTGCAGAATAATAAACTCAGAGATAACAAGACACCCTTATCCCAGCTTTGAACAGTAGTAGTAGGAAATGCTGACAGTGTGCACCAGTGCCTTGTGCTGATCCAGACTTCTTAAATTTCTAGCTTCACTCACATGCAGCCTTCCAAAGGGGATAACTGTAAAGCCACATTGCTGAGTTTTACCTTGTGAACTCTGCTTCAAACTGAGAATCAGACTTATACACAGCCTACTGAGATAACTCTAGCGGTCTGAGAAGGCAAAAATATGTAAGAAATTCACTGTTAAGTCTCAAACTCTGTCTTTAAACCTGTCCTTCAGACCCTATGATTTCTGCTTCTGGTAGGTGACATCTGTAGTGATTTTGAGGATCCCTGATAACGTGTGAGCTGTTTGTTAACTCTTTTCACCCATGCTGAGGTTTCACATATCCTTGCTGAAGGATATGTGGTAATCTCTACTGTAAAAAACTTAATGCCAAAGATTCAGGGCAATAATCTTATATGCATCAGAGGCTTTTTAAAATTTTGATTTCCTTTTCTTTGAAGAGTGAAGAAGTAGTATGACTAATTTGGCTCTCTAGTACTTGCTAATATTTAATCTTAAGGACTGGGTTTTGGGTGGGGATTTTTCTCAAAAACACTAGATTAAAATTGCTATTGAAAAACTATTTAATAGGAATACTGACCCATTATTTTTTTTCTTTTGTACCAAGATTGTATCATAGCAGTTTGGTTTAACTGAAATAACAGTGTAGGCATGATGTAATAATTTCTCATATAGAAGACTTTGGAAACAAGTTACGTTCAAGGTTACTGTACTACTTTAAACTGTGTAGTGTCTGCTTTGTGTATTCAAACCAGGAAGTGTGACTTTCCCTCACTCCTTCTCTCCAGTGTGACAAGGGTAGATGTTCAGTTGGGGTGCACATGATTGTGAGGGATAGGTTGATCTGAATATGCCTGGGCATTTCTGAAGATTGACTGAAAATCTGTCACAGTCTGCCTTGGAGTGTTTTGTGTCATCTTCACTAAGTAGATCATGAATCCACAGGCTGTGCAGCTCAGCACTGAGAAAGCCCTAGTATTTCCAACCCAGCTGTGTATGTCCACCGATGTAGAATGTTCCCACTGTGCTGTGCTTTTACCTCCCTTCTACAGCCTAAACCATCTCAGTTATTGGCATCTTTGCTCTGGTAGCCATTCCGCAGTATTAGAAAACTCCTCTGTAACTTTTATCTCATGTTTTTTTGCGACATTTGTCTTTCATGGTAAGGCACCGTGCCCTCTGCTGTCTCCTCTTGGCTCAGCTTTTGCATTCTGCAGATAGCTGTGCTCTCTCCCCTTGTGCCTCCATTCTCAGAGCTCAAACAGAATGTACTATTAGCAACTGGGCTCTCTTTCCACACTAGTTTTCCTACCCTTCTCAGAATTCATTCCAGTTATGTTTCAGGTAACAGCATGCCGAGAAATTAAGGCTACATTCCAGTGTCTGAGACTAAGCTTTTGGTGACTCAAGCCAAAACATCTTTGGTCTGTTTTGCTACTGAATTACTCTTTACTGCATGTCCAATTTGCTGCATACTACTACTATTAAATCTCTGTTGACATTACCGCTTTCCAGGTTTATCCCTCCCATTGTGTGACTATTTCGCATCTGGGCTTTTCTCACGTGGGAAATATTCACACAAATTCAAGACTTTAGCGGAGCTTCCCAGCTGCATTAGGCATTTCACCAATAAATCACTGTTTCCTGTGGCAGAAGAGAAAACTGATTAGAACGGCCTTTCAAATCCCAGATGCAGTGATACTCACCCTTCCCTATTCCCTAACTCCCAAATCCTGTGTAATATCACAAACAAAATTTTAAACAGAAAATTGAATCCAGCAGGATTTCAGGGAGGATTCAAAGTTGCGGTGGTAACAGTTGGCAAAGATCCACACACTACCTCTGAAAGACATTAAAAAACTGACTGGAAAAAAAGTTGAGTTTGTTTTTGCTGTGTTAACCAAAGTTATGGCCTCATGTGCAGCCATCAGGATAATTTCCTGGTTCCTTAAGTTTTGGCTAAATTGATGGTGTAATTTAGTGTTGTTTAGATGAGGTAGAGTTGATTTAAGCACCTGGCCAAACTGCTGGGCAAATACAGACAAAATGGGGTGTTCAGGAGGGACAGCCTGACAGCCTCTTCCTGGTGTTGTGCAAGACCAGAACCCTTCAGAAAACAAAGCAATTCCCATAGGAATATTGTCAGTGTGATTTCTGGCCTGAGAATGATGAAGAGATAATATTTCATCCAGAGTTCTTCTGTGTCACCAGCAAGGAAGTAAAAATGGCTAAGGCGGTTCAGACCCTGGACCACCTAGTCCAGGGCTCTGTTCCCAGTAGTGCCTCTAGAAAGGCAAGGATGAGAACAGGGCAAGCATATGTGATAATTCCTTCTTTCAGCCTACAGATATTTTCAGCTCAGGGGATTTCCTGGCCCTGGTGAAGTTTGTCTGTTTTGTCACCCAGGGGATTTCTATTTCAAGCACTTGTCCAGTCTCCCCTCAAGCCTATGTAAACTTTTTACATTTATGTAGTTCTTTGGTAAAAGCTCTACAGGCTATCTAATTGCTGATTTTAAAAAAAAACACTCCTCCACATGGCAAACCCAGCTCCATTTGACTTCATCTGGTGGCTCTGGTTCTTTTACTGGAAAAAGGAGTGAGCAGTCATTCACAATCCAGTCACTGCTCGCTACTCTGGATTTTGTAGATCGTTATTGTATGCCCACCAAGCCCAGGCAGAAGAGTCCAGGACTACTCAGTGATTCCTCACATGAAAGCCATTTCATACCTTTGATCATTCCTGTTTCCTTTCTTTGAGTTCCTGTTCCAGGGCGCTCAAGTTGGGTACAGTACTGAAGGGAGGGAACGGAGAAATAGTACAGTGGCACAAGGATTTTCCATGGTTTTCTTTTCATTAATTTTCCAGCTTCTTGCTGACTTGAGTTGCCTTTGGATTGAGCCAAAAATCTCTGCATGTTGATAACATGCAACAGCCTGTGTTGCTGGAGAGAAAGGACTTTACTGTCTGGTCACTGCTAGAATTAAGTTTCTTAGCAATAGATCAGATCTAAGATGAAAGATTACTAACACAATTCAGGGCAGTTCCTGGATTTCTTAGCTCAGGTAACGCTGTAAATTAAGCAGTCCCAAGGTCTGAGCCTTGGAGCTCACTCATTGACACCATTGTTAGTGTGCTCCTGGCTGCGGTTTTGTCCTGCACCAACCTGCCCTCTACCAAACAACTTCCAAGCATGCTGCAAGAATTTGCATGGACCAGGGATGGTTCCCAAAGTAGTCTGGCTGCAACTCAGATGTTGTTAGTTCCTTTAACTGTGATTTAGAGGATGAGAGAGACTAATAGCATAAATATGACCAAACATGCCAGCTGAACTCAGAGAGAGGGAAAGGGTCTTGGATATATCCAAAAGCTTCCTTGTGGGGTTGAAATGATGATCCTCACAGAAGCAAGGGCGGAGTCTAGAACAGGCATGGAAATGGTTTGACCTGATTGAGGGATACAAAGACATTAATACCAACACTGGTTATGCTTTTTGTATTTGGGTATGACAATGAATTTCTGTTTCCAGAACTTTCCACCTACCCACTTTTCTCAAGCATCCAAAATTGGGGATGATTGAATTATTCTAGATAAGAAGATTCATAAATTTATTTTACTGCAAGGCATTAAAGAATCCATGCTGAGGGGAAATGTTGATTTAATTGATTTGGTTGCTAAGCCAGTTTAAGGCAATCCAACTATAACTTGCATGGAAAGCAGTCCTAAGAGTTGGTTGCTTTTGACTGTGACAAACAGCTATTAATATATTTTACAAAGGTAAACAAAGCTTGGGTGTAGATAGGTGCAGATCTTCCCCATTTACCTCAGTGGTGTGTTACCCCAAAGCATTTCTACTGCTTTAGGGGTCACCACTGCCATACTCATTTTGCCAATCTATCCTAAGCCATTTCTTTTCTTTTATTTGCACGAGCACTGGCAGCATAAAAACAAATTTCCCTTTCCATTTTTTTGCCATCTGGAATAGCAAATAATACATAAGGTAACTGTAATGGAAAGTGATGAGGGACAGGAAGTTTCCCATTTATTGCAGTTAATTTATGCTGTGCATCAAGTGCATTTACATATAGTTAATGAACCTATAGCAGTGGTTTCCCTGTTGTTTGTGCAAGTCTTTTACACAGCAACAGAGAGAAGGGAACATTTGAACAGATAGAAGAAATTAGGCACAGGCAGCAGAGATTCATATCTAATAAGTAAAGCCATAAGTGCTCACAGAGGAGGATTGCACTGGATATTTTAAGTTTCTTTTATTAAAACTTGGAATAATGACCATAGTTATTTATTGATACTGGTTTAGTGAGGAGAGGCCAACATTCCCAGTGAGCGATTTGCATTAGTCATCACTTACTTATGTTGTGGCTATGAGGTACAAAGAAGCTGAAAGGATGTCAAAGACCTAAAATCAAAATTCAGCAGTTGGGAAATGCCAAAATTAAGGTTATTGATTGGAAATGCAGTTAAAATGGAACAAGTTGGAAGTCATGGGGGCAAGGTACACAATAAGAAATAAATGTTTCATCCCCTTGTAAAGTGGTGGTTGCAATTCTACAGCTTGAAAATGTTAGTCATATAATACACAAACTCTCAGTCTGAGTCTTAAAAACTAGTTCTTTTATATTACTATTTTAATGTTTAAATCTGGAACCTATTGAATAAGAGGAACCTCCTCTCTATGTTTACTCTACCTGAAATAAGTGCTGAGCAATTTTATGTTACCTTTAGACTCTAGACTCTTGCCAAAATTCCAGAAGCTCTCAGATCATAATATCCTTTTGGTCCTCCCTTTCCAAGGAACTGGAGTTCACATCCTGGTCTGTTGCACTCATTCCCAGCAAACTGGAGGTTATATCTGTATTCCCCAGACACATAGCTGGCTGCACAGATGGACAGGTCCTGGGGACCCTTTTGCAAATTACCAAGCACCTTGGCTGACTACAACTGGTCACGCTGTGATTTTCCTGATCCATCCTGTCTTAGGGGTTTTGTTTTCTGTGCACTGCCTGCTTCCCTGAGCAACACCTGTTTCCTGATGATGTCTACCAAGTTGTTACAGATAGATGAACTCAGCAACCCTCAATTCTCCTTTCCTCGTGCTTGCACTGTGTGTATCCTTCTGTTACCATATGTGTGTATATTCGCTCTGAGGCCTTCCAGGACCAGAATGAGAATGAAGGTACAAAAATTTGTGAAAGTAGTTGGTTTCTGGGGGAAAAAAGCCCCATACAGTAGTTTCATTGAGGGATGTGTGAGGAACTGTATCCCATACTGGTGAGTGCAAAGGCTTTCACCTACAGCAGGATGGATTGGAGCCTGCAAGGATGCTGGCACCTTATATAAGATTATATGGCAGGAGTGAGAATGGAAAAAACACTAAGGAGGCCATAACACAAACTCATCTTCTTTCCTGTAAAGGAAAAAGAAGATAGGAGAAACAAATATCTTGACTTTTTAATCTGGAGAAAAAGGAGAGATTTCAGGGTGAAGAAACTTACTTGGAGGAACACTTGTTGACCTTGTGAAGACAAAAAGCAGACTCATCTTCTGCTGAAGCTTTGTCTCATTTTGGCTTTCAGTTCTATTGCTGTAAAAGCCAATGCGCTAAGGCATAGGAGATAAGTGGAGGAGAGCCACTCTCCTATCCTTCACTGGAGAAGGTCCAGCACAGGGACCACTGGTGACTGGCAGTGTGAAGCAGGCAGATGGTGACATATCCCCAGCCAGAAGTTATGTGGGGAGCAACGACCCACTCTGCTCACACTGCCATAACAGCACCTACATCATAACGATGTGTCTGGTGCTTTCCCATCCATCTCTCAGATGATTTCCAGTGACGGGGTAGCCTGACATGCTGCACTCAGCAATGTGCCTGAGCACCTGAATGGTGGTTTAATTTTGATTGTCATAGGAGTTAAGTTCTTTGTTCTTTCTTTTCCATTGTTTCTGTGAGCTCTGTGGAAGCCAAATGTGCTCAGAAAAGTAATCTTCACTGGCAAGGAGTTTTTTAGCTGTAAGGTGCATCATACCCAGTCTTCTGCCTTTAGAAATGATACTTTAAGCCCTGCAAATTCATGTAATTAACTTTTTCTAAGGTACTTATGTTGTGGCTATGAGGTACAAAGAAGCTGAAAGGATGTCAAAGACCTTTTAAAGTACTTTTTTTCTATCCTTTTTTTTTATCCCCCAGGCCTTAAGTTCATGATTTCAGACTTGTCTCTGCAGGCACAAAAACTACTTTTTCTTTTAATGAAAGCTGAGATTTTTCACAACTCTAGAACTTGGAGCTCCGAGCAAAACAAACAATGATTACAGCTATGAGACTTGGCAGTACAGAGAAGGTAAAGTCTTCAAAATGCCTTCTTGTCTTTACTAGCAAAACCTTTCTCTTACTGGATAAAAGTAGCCACTCTTCACCTAGATGATCATTTAAGTTACAGCAAGACAGCTGGAAGGGGCAACTGAGATATGTACGGTGGCATTGTTTCTGTGTTGGTGGCTGTTCTGCTTCCCTCTGACCATATGCAACCCCAAAGGCACACATGGATACCTGTGCTTGGGCAAGGGCAAAGGAGGAGGAGAGCTTTGAGGAGTTTTAGACAAGAGAAATTCTGCTCTGTAAGAATTAATCCTGGTACTTGCTGAAATCTGATCCATACTTTCATCTCCTTGAAACAGAATATTCATGCTGAGCAGGTACCTTGGAAAGTTTTAGAAATAAAAGCATACATATCTTGCTTCACTGGTTGCCTTTTCTGATTTTTGTACTGCAGACATACTTACAAACTACAGTCCAAGTCCAAACTACCTTTGGGCTAAATACTGGGCAGGCATATAACAAGGTACATACTCTGAGTACACATCTGGGGGAAAAAAGGTAGTTAATCAGTAAAGACAAAGCATCAATTTTCTTAGTCTTTTAGAAACCCTCACTTGTACTCTTATGAAGGTCACAGAATTTGTTATCCAATTGTGAATCTATGACCTCCTCCAGCTGGCTGTTATATATGAAGAAATAAGAAGGAAAAAAGGATCTTGTTTTAAAATGTAGGCTTATTCTAATGTAAACTTCATTCAGCTCTGAATACTTAAAGAATTTGTTTGCAAAGTTAGTTCTAAGCTTTCACTCGTGTTCAGTGCAACAGTTCAACAAAGGTTAGTCTTTTCAGAAACATGATTGCTGATAAAAAGCTATAGCCTGCACTATAGCTGTTATTTATAACTGACACAATTAGAGGCTTTTGTCTTACAAAATAAACAGGGTAATAAATTTGTAAGAGCCTCAATGTAGCCTCTGCAAATTTCTCTAGGGTTATATTTCACCCCACAGAAAGAATCTTTCTTTGTGTGTTTATGCAGAGCTTATGTCTGAGAAATTAATTGAATCATGGATGGTGACTGCAATTATCAGTCAATATCCTTTTTAACTCCTGTAGTGGTACTAATGTTTCTGTCTGTGTAAGATGTTTTTCTTTTAGTTTAAGAGGCGGCAAGTAAAGGGTTGTGAATTAAAAATATGCATATATGCACATACATACACAAGCACATATTTGTGTGTGTATGCACCTATATATTAAATATATATATTAAAATATATATTGATGTATAATATATAATGGGTATATATTCAAGAGTATTTCTTACAAAGCTTGAATAAATTGACAATCTTGGCTGGCTTTTCTTCCCAAGGCCAAAATATGTGTGGAAAGTACCAGGATTGCCAGTCTAAAAATGTAAGTTAACCTCATCTTCCTGCAAGTGCCCCTGTGTGCAGACAAATCCCCCAGCTCTTGTGCCACACTTCCTTCTGTAGTTGCAGTCCCTGTAGAGCGGGTGGTGTCCTCGCTCCAGCCTCATGCCCTCGGCACACATTCCTCTGGAGACACTGCGTTCCAAACCTTTTTTAGAATGACCCAGCTTGCAATTCCTCCAGCTGTAAATACACAATAGATGGATACCAGGCACCTGTTACCTAATTCCTTGCCAAGCTTTTCAATTTTAATTGCATTAGATACTTGTTCAGGGGAATCTTTGTAACTTCTTAGCTGTAGAATGTGTGGGAAAGTACCAGCCATGTATGGGAATGGCAGAAAACTGTCTTTTGAGGTATCAGAGAAAAACAATAGCCACGCACTTACAGCATAAATATGAAGCAACATCTGGTCTTAATTACTGTTGAAGAACGTATGTATATCATGCATGGAAATGATATCTATCAGAGGAAATTCCTCTCAGTTATATACCAGTATAATTCAACTGAATCCAAGTGATTTACTCCAGAGTCACCTTGCTGTAACTGAAAGTGGAACTTGGTCCACCAACTCACTGCTATAATCCTGTGTAAGGAAGGACATACCATGAAAATATGTGGCATACACTTGAACTGTTCTTTGCTGAGCTTATACTGCAGCAGAAAAATACACATGAGACGGGGACAAGCACATCAGGGGCCTACTTCAATAATATTTAACTGTCTGAAACGATCACTTTAACTCTTAGGAAGAGTTATTAATATTTATTATTTTCATTTTAGTTGTGACTGTAGGTCTCAACTGAGAAAGATAACTATGAGATGTAAATCCCTGTGTTCCAGCAATATCCATTAGAGGATCCCCATAGCAATGACTGACATTTTAAAAGCTCTGTTGATGGTCAGGATTCCAAGGAAAAAGTCATTCAAGATAGCAATCAGAGGGAGCTGAAGCTTGCGCTACACAAGGCTTTTCAAAGAGATCCTGCAGAAATTCTTGGTATTAGACCCTGTACTTCCGTAATGACAATCCTCTTAAATTCACATATATTTTACCTTCTCTTGTTTAATTGTTCTGCTTTTATACACTGCCTAAAACAAGGCCATGTCCTTGTATCCTGTAGGGAAGAAAAACATTAATTCATATGCCATACATTTCACATACAATAATGCATATTTTCCCATAATTTTTTTAATTAACTAATTTGACAAACTCAATCTACAGTTGAACCTCTGTATTATTTCTCACAGATGCATGGATTTTCCCACTGCTGCATTGCTGCAATCTGTAGACATTCCAAAAGCTTGTAAGACTGATTCTTCTACCAGTGTAGCTCACTGTCATACACAAGATACCACCATTTATCCTTTTCCTTTGTTTCTTCCTTGGGATTTTGTCTATTGCAGAACATACTTAACAGCTGTTAAAATCCCTGTATTATGTTCCAAGAGTGTATTTCTAACTATATGCCTCAATCAACTTATTTTCAACTTCCAATAAAGATCTATATAATCACTCAGTCATCTGCATACTTTTAAGCTATGTTAAATTGGCATATAGGTCACCTGCAGGCAATGCCAGCTTTAATTAGCTACTATGGAATCCCAAACAGATTCTGCTTTTGCTGATCCCTGGGTAAGTTTGCATTTCACACTTTGCGTATTATTCATAAATCCTTTTTCTAAATGTAAAATATTTCTGAAAACAGAGTGTCTTGCTATACTGTCTTAGCTACAAACCACTTGCAAACTCCTTGATTTGAAAGATGAATGCTGTATGGGTTTCACCAGTACAAATAAAGCAAGGAGAGCAGATGCTTGAGCAGAAACTTCTTCACTGTTTTTCCGATTAGACAGAGTAATAGTTTTCTTTCAAAATGGTAGGATGAAGCTGGGCAGGAGAAGGTTTAGAGACTACTCTTGTTTTAACATTGTAGCTAGTATGACATAGTGGACTGCTTTCAGTATTTAATTTCTCAGTGCTCTTCACCCCAGAGAGCAGTCTCAGTACATCCTGCCTATCTCTCTGCTAACTAGCAGCAAAGCACATTTTTGGTTCCTCTTCCAATAAGCAATACTGAAAGCATGTTACCTAATTTCTGTGTCTTTGCCTAAGCTGACTTGAGAAACTGGCATGATCTTCACCATGCTTTCTACCAAACATGAAGGTTCTTGAATCTGTCCAGGCATCCATCCCTCATTCTTCATCATGATGCTAGAAGTTGTTATTTTTGTGCTTCTAATTAAATTCATGCATCTTAAAGAAGCCAAGCATACAAATTATATCCAAACAGACCTCCTAGTGAAGAAAGCCTTGTGTGTGACTTCCTTTCAGCAAAGCACTCCACAGCAAGAGTAGTAGAAGGGTTCTCATGCATTTTTGACGGAAGCCTGTGAATCTGCTTTGAGCTTTTTTCTGTTTGCTCCTGAGCAGACATTTCCATCCCCTCTAGTGCTTTGTTTAGCAGAAACAAGGCAGAATGGGATAGAATGGGAAGCATAAGTTCCTTTTGAATTTTGCATGGATTATTTTCCTGCCATAGAGATGGGACTGTGTGCTGCATCTCACTACAAATTAAACTTTTTTGCAGTGATGTCTGAAACCTACATCTTACTGCAAAGGAGGGACTGTAAAAAGCAAAATCTTGTAAATTGTGTGGGTTTGGACCTCTATCAGATAAGCCAGGCTTATGACACTAGATTGTTTGTGTCCCTGAGGACATTTTTGTCTATCATTGGACTATTTGGGAAAACAGGCCCAAGTCCCTTCAAAAAATCCATATTTCACTTACAGGGTCTGCTGCAAATACTTTGAGATTAATGATACTTTGAAAATTGCAGGTAGCTGGAATCTTCTGAAATATACATATTAAGTTCATGCCTTGGACCTTGTTTCTTTCCTGTGACCACAGAGAATAGGAAAGATTGACTGTGAAAGATGTTATGAAGAAAATAAATACGGAAATTCCCCTTCTTAGGCACCATGGTTGAGCAACTGCTGCTCTGAACATCTTAAAAATGGGCACTTGTTCCTCAAACTGGAATATTTGTCAGTCAAAGGGGTTTATAGTGGCTTTGCCAGTTTTTACAACCAAGTAATTATAATTTGTGATGTTAGGAAAGTGATTCCTTCATATTCCATTGACTTCTGTACCTAAGCTGCATTGTATTCTAAAAATCAGACAGTTGGAGAAGTTCAATGAATCAATAAAAAGAATATGTTAATTAAAATAAAATGGATACAGCTGTTATATTTAAGGTATAAAACATTACCTGGTAACTGATTTCTTTACTGCAAAAGAACTATGAATGAGTTTACTGCACTTAGAATATGTTTAATGTCTTAATTCTGTTTTCTCTTATGACCCATTTCAATTCCTAACCTGTGATTTTCTCCTAAATGTCATCGGCCTTATGGAAAAATTAGAACCTTTACTCTGGAAACTATAAGAGTTTTGTTCCAGTAATGAAGAGTCCCTTGTTTCCTGTTCCACAGAATTCCTGGTGTATAGCTGTCTGGAGTCTTTGCCTCCTATAGCAAGAGTTGAAGGGAAGCTCTAATAGTGTATTTACATGTATCTCTTTGGTTTTGGTATGGGTTTTTCTATTGGGTTTTTCTGGTTCTTTTTAGAATATCACAACTATTGAGCCTCTTAGTCTTTCTGAGCAAATGTAAAATTGACTATGAAAACAAAGAATGTAAGTTATCTTTGGTAGTCAGTTGAAATATCTACTGCTCAAAATCCATGTTTCCTTTGATTAATCACTGTCACATTTTACATTAAGGCACCCCACTTTCCATATTAATTTCCTTTCTAATTACATCTCTGTAGCTCAATAATTTACAGCTGCACATTTGAGAAGTCCTGTTTTTAGTTTATTCAGCAAAGTGCTAAAGTAACACAATGGCTAGCCTTTCTGACATGAAAGTACTACAAAAAGCTTTCTTCTCTTTCATCTGGCAGTTGTGGGTCGGTGCTGAAAAGATGGTTTAGTCTGCATAGGGGAAAAGGAGTTAACCTGTATTTGTATGTTGTTGTTGGTTTCTATGTCAATATCTTGCAAATTAAAAATTCTGGCAGTAAAAGTAACATGTGAGCAGTCAAGTGAACAGACAAGCAATGCTTTCATTCAGGGAGGTTTAAACAGGCCAAAAATTGAAGTGGGACATGACCGTTTTGTTCTGATAACGTCGGTTTGGCTCTGCTGCAATTTCAATATAGTGTTTCTAATCACATTGTTTCATGTTTTTCATTAATCTGAGGTACAATAATCACATTCAATGTTTCAGCCATGTAAGGAAAACATGAGCTGCCTATCTGAATCCATTGAAAATATCCTTACATTCACTATGGAAAAATACAACTTCATAAACAAAGTGCACGTCTCTCTGATGCCTAATCATGTTCCTCAGAAATAATATGACCATGCTATATATGATTCTTAAGTAATATGTATAGAAACAAGCTGTTCCATGAGCAATGTAGGTAATGAAGCCTTGTTTCCTTAAGGTTTGTGTTCTTTGTTCTCAAATCCTCAAATTCAGTTCCCTCTGAGTTTACAGCAATGATGACTCACCCATTGTGGATAATGTTAGAAGTAAGTCAGGGCTTAAAGAAAGGCATATTCTTACAGTATGGCATGGCAATGTTTGTTAAATCTCTGCAGGACATTTCTACTAAATGTAGAAATGTAGGATGCTACATGCAGAACTGGTTAGTGTTGTTCAAAACCAAAAGACTCCAAGTCCAACCATAAACTTACACATAAGTTATGCCAAGTGTACAAAGTAGTTTCTCCAAACCCAGGCTAAGGGCACTCCTTACATCATGCTGAAGGTGAACTCGTGCTGTTAAGTGACATCTACTGAAGAGCTCCCAGTGCTTCAGCACTCACCTGGGAGATCTAGAGTTTTGCATAAGAAGGATGGGAGGTACATAAAAGGAAAAAAAATGGGGAAAAATAAGCTGATTTAGAAGTGCTTTGTCATTTGCTCATTTTGTACTTTGACCGTAAATTAGAGACTGTTTTGGGTGACATGCTCCTTACTCTTCAGTCCTTCCAGTACAGCTGTATGCCTTCACAGAAAGCATTAAGACTCATTGGCCCAGCAGGTGTGACAAGCAAGCACTTGGGTTCTCTGCATGCACTCTGGTGCTATGGCCCTGGGCTGAGAACCAGGAGCGTGGCCTTTGGACTGTGTCTGTGTGTAGTGGAAGGACTACTCCCTGTAAGACAATAGCATCTGGAGGACGACGAGAGGAGGGAGTTGTGAGGTTGCACAGGGGAGACAATTTAATGTGGGACCCTGGGAACTGGCAGAAAATGGGAAAAAAGAGAAAGAGGGTGGGAGGACAAGCTTGATCACCATGCACTTTCCACAGGCTGTGTCATCCACATGACTGCTGATACACCTGGGAGGAGTGGGGAGCCCAGATCTCTTCTTAGTCACTGAAGTCTCCCCTGCTGCTCAGGTGAACCCTGCAAGGCAGATGCACATAAAAATGCACATCCTGGAGCTCAGACAGGCCCAGACATCAGTTATGTACTCACCTGCTCTACCCTAATGAGACAGGTACCCTGGAGGCTGTGCAAAAATGCAATTTTAAGTAACAAGGCTGAAATTAAAACTCAGGACTCAGGGATTTGTAGAGTAAATGCAGCAGGGTTATACAGCAACTAAGCAGACCTGTGAACACTACTTACAGGGGCTCATCCTAGTACTTAACAAAATCACTTCTATCTTGCACAAATCTTTCTTCTCTGACCATGGAAAGAGGGAGAACAGCTTGCTTATCAAAATCATGTTCAAAATTGATGTTGGTCTTTGTTGATAATGGTGTGTGTGTGGGTCAAACTTACCTGTCTGCTGCAACTGATGTAGTGAAGGACCCAGAGAGGTTGGAAATGTTATCTGGTCGGAAGCAGGAGGAGAGGATGAGACACTCTTTAGACACAAGTTAGAGATGAGTCTCCCCTGTAGTTTCTCCTCTTTCTTCCTCCACTTATTCTTCCTTGTTGAGAGTCACTATTCCTCTAGGGGAGAAGGAAACACTGATGGATATTTGAGGTCCCATCTCATATCATGTCTCCTCATGTTGACCTGCTAGTATTACTGGTAATTAATCTGGCCTCAACACCCCGTTTATTTCCAGCTCACACGCGTGTCTCCATTAGTTTTCTCTTGATGACTCTGTGTGTGTTCCCAGAGCACCTAGCAAATTGTCTGTAGATCCTGATTATTGCTTTGTGCACTAAATCATTAGTAACAGCAGTACTCAAAAGAAATTAGTGTATTAATCAGATCTTTTAAAAGCTGCCCACCTCCATCTCTGAATTTCCTGGTTTATTTTGTCCTTTATGTTGTGTTTTTTTAGATTGCTATCTTTCCTTGATAGAAACTACACTTACCCACTGTCAAGAATGTCAGTGATATGAAGCTATAAGTAGACAATAATCTGTAGTCTCTATTGATACACTATTGATATAAAAATAAATAACACATTTCGCAGTTTACAAAAACCTCACTTCCAGGTGGTTTCTTCCAAAATTGCTGATTTCTTTGTGGTTTTTGGCATTATGTATATCCCATGAAGTTTATCTGTACATTATTACATCTCTGCTTTTTAACTGTTGTTACTGTAAGAATGAACTAATCAGAAGTCTCTGAATATCAGTCTAATAAAAGTGCATGAAAATGGATCACGGGAATGACCTGAATGCATAGGGGATTAATTGTAGGACTATGAGAAAACATGTTGGACTGTTTGTGACAAATATTTTTGTTTGATTTATGGATTCTGTCAACTTTTATAATCTTCAAATTAATAGAAAACACAAGGGTTTTAGCTTTGCTAAAAAAAAACCACTTTCCATTGGTAAACTTTATCTACATTAGCTTTTCAAGCATTTTGAAAATCTAAAGTTCCTGAAATTTTTGAGCTAGGTTATGATTTGCTAAAATAATAAGAGACCCTCTGATAGTGCAGGTTATTTTCTTTTATTTCATCTGCCATAATATGTGGGTCTGTTTTTGTTTGCTGTGGGTGGGTTAGTTTGTTTTAAAATTCAGGACTTGAAACAAAACAAATTCTCTCTGCAAAATGTAAAAATTTGTGTTAAAATAAAACAAAATCAAATAAAAGGCTTTTTTTTGACATGTGTTTTGATTAAGCAATTGTAGTATCTTATAAATCCATGAGACGGGTTACAAAGGAATAGTTTACTCATTTACAGTAGGAAATAATTTTGAAAGCATAGAGATAAGAAACCTTGTCTGTGCAAGGAGAACACCTAGAATGAATAAAGAAGGAGATGAAGAAAGGGGAGGGGAACTAAAATCCACAACTGAAGGAAAACCCATTATATAATGCCTAAACATATATGTGCATATAAAAGCATACGTTATAAAATGTTTAGTTTTCAGAACTATGTAAAAATTGTTGACTTTTTTTGCCTGAAGGAATGTGCAAGATATGCGAGTCCATGTACCCCAACTGGCTCCTCTCTGTCTGGGAGGTGAGCTATTTGGGATGACTGTGGATAATGGGGTTGCTGCACAGAGCTGAGATGGACTCTGCTATTGCACCATCACTGAGCTGTTTGGTAGATAATTGTGGTCTGGTTGAAGTTCAAGGGACTGCTGGTGAGACCCATCCCATCTTCCATTCTTTCTCATGGTTTTCTCCAATAAGGAACTTTTTATTTTGCTTTCTGCTGGCTGTCACATTTGCTGGAATAAGAGATCTCATAGAATGCAGTGCTCAGAAGTGGATATTCTGACGGTGCACAGATAAACACATGGTGAAATACAAAGCTAACTGCACATTGCTAACTGCAACTTCCTCCGCTTGGCCAATGCTTGACTTGTGTCAAAGGGCTTGTAGGCTTCCAAAGAAGCTAAAATAAGGAATTGGATAGTTTTCAAGTGATTCAAAAAGTTTGTGGAGAAGATGAAAACCTACCATATTTTCACTTGGAAATAAACAACAAAAAAAGAGATACTCTTTCATGTCAGCATTTATTCAGTGTTAGTAAGACATTCATCCTATGAAGAGACCGCTCTACCATTAACTATTGTTCAGGTCCTTTGATGTTCATCTGATGTCAAAGTTGCTACAACAACCTGTGGAGATTAGACATTGTTGTTCTCCTGCTATTATCCTTTAATTTCCAAATTCATCCAATATAACAAAATTTACACAACTACACAATAAGCTGGTCCTGAAACTCATAGCAATATGTTAAACTGCAAAAGAAGCTTCTTCAGAAAAGGCTTATATCAAATTAAAAATGATTTTTCATTCAGCATGTTTTTATCTTTATATTATGTGCTGTTGAGGGACATCAGTAAGGGAAGAAATTTAGTTGTACAAATATTTATAGATATTTCAGAGTCAAGTGTAGTAATTAAATTCCTTTTGGGCAGAAACTTTTTATAAATCATCGTCAGCCAACAGATACACCATCCCATGAGTTAAGTGCCAAACACATTAAGATGTGGTGGTGAATTCATTGATTATCCTTAGGTTGTCATTAGTCCTTATATCTGCATTGAAAAATGGGTCATTATTTGTTTGGGGAATTTTTCAGCAGTCACTAATTTTGCTGTCTTTATTTACAAAAGTTTTATGTGTACTTATGCTGGATGTACTTACTTTGTTTTGGAAAAAAAATCAATAGCTTTAATGTCAGCACATCAGTAATGATATCTGCTAAATATTAAATGGTAGGTAAAAAAACATGAACCAACAAAAAACAAACAAGTAATGGAATAATTTTGCGTTAGGAACAGAGGGAAAAATATCATGGAAAATATTAGTAGGCCATTAGGTAATTAAGTATGTGGTATGTGTTCACTTAGCATGTGGGATACTGTGCCCACATGTAATGACTACAGACCAATCAGTACCCAGCGAAAGTAGAAAAAACTCAGGGAAGTGAAGTACTAATAGCCTATGGAAGAAGGAGTAGCTCTTATATGGGGAGGGAATACAAAATCTGGTTGTTGTGTGAGGTTCTCCCTGTTATCTGAAAGGAAATGACACACATAAATTTGTGCTTGAGGCTCAGTCACTTATTTTAATTCAGAATATAACCTGAAAACCACAAAATTAATAAGTCAGTCCTTGGTGAATTATTATCCTCTGGAAGTTTTTCTGCATTTCAAGTTGAAGAAAGTATTTGCACATGAGTTTTGATTCTTCTCTACCCTGAAATAGGATGGAAAATGATGACAGAGCAGGGCACTTTGTCTCAGACACTTTTTTTTCTTTTTCTTTCTTTCTTTCTTTTTTTTTTTTTTTTTTTTTTTTTTTTTTTTTTTTTTTTTTTTTTGAGAAGCAGAGGAGTCTCTGACTCAGAACATGTAATACAGAAAAGATCATAGACTACACTTCTTCTGTGGTGCCCAGGAACTCCTGCTGCAGCCTTTTGTTGTTGTTCTGTCCTGGTAGCTGTCTACACTGACTCTGCATGGATAAAAATGACAAGATGATGTGTAGAAACTGGAAGATCCAACTTCAGAAGTTCTTTCCAATTTTAGTGTTTTATGTACTCCAGCAATACTTCCTACAGCTAATATTGGAAATGACTCTGTAAGAGGCAATCCTATCTTAAGAATACATTTTGTAGTAAAGAATAAAACAGATCAAAACCACATCGTATGGACAGAACATTACAAAACATTGTGAAAATAATATGTAAAATTACTTTTTACAGGTCTCATTCTTCATGGATTCATTTTTGGCAGTGTATGTTTTATCGTTGGTGGTGCCTTTCATTTGGGATTCTGTGTGCCAGGGGCTGTACTTGCATATAGTGAAGTGAATGCTCCTGATGCAGAGCTCCTCCAGCCTCAGCATTGATCTAAAAAGAATAATTAAGATGGGTAATTTCCATTTCCTAACCCAGGGCAGATACAGTAATGAAACAGGCTGAGGATGACAAGTGATTCTAAGCTTTTCTTTAAAATAAGGTTCATCAGGCCTTAGTTCGAAAGAATATGGATGGGACTTGTAAGACCCAATGACAGACAAGCAAAAATGGGCTATGCTTCAGTGTTGCAATGCTGTGTGCCTCACTAATTTATTCCATCCTTTGCGTACAGCTAAGAGGAGGTGCATGAAGCTGTTCTTCACATACCCACTGACACAGTTACTACAGACTCAGACATCCCGCTGATCACGGCCATGAAGAAGACCCACAACGAGGTGAACCTCTGTGGTCACTTCACAAGCATCAGGTGAAATTTAGTAGTTTTTTGGTTGCTTAACTGTAATTTTCAAATCAGCTCCTGACCGCAGCTTATTTCCTCCTTCATTTCCATTATTTTGTCTTAATTTGCATTTCTTCAGCACCCTATTTTGGCCAAGAAAGATTTGTTTGGGGATTAATTTGAAGTAGATGTAGGAATGAATTCGTTGGAGGGAGAGCAGTATGTGCCACCCTCTGGGTTCCAGTGTGACCGGGACTTGACCCTTTTGTGCTTTGCTGTGTTTTTGTTTTAGATTTCAGTAAGTTTTGATGATTATGCTGTTCAGGAAACAGAGCAAAAGTCCATTGTTTTCTTAGATTATCTCCTCAGATGCACCCCTGAAGTATATTGCTTGGTCTGACTGCAGACTAACCACAAATGCTAAAGCAAATAATACTGTGGGAGCCTGAAAGTGCAGATGCCATTCAGAGTAGTCACAGACACTTTGATGTGGGCACTCATTATATTTCCTGCATTTCTTCACTCTAAACATAGTTTTGGCTTTAACTGTTTTCACCCAGTCTCTCAGGCTAGATCTCCATGCCATTGAATGACACTGTATAAATGCTGTGCACCTGATGATTTGGTATGTATGGTTCCATAACTTAGGCCACTAGTTCCTAAAACAAAGGCATGGATTTGGAAGGATCAAACTATCAAATGCATACATGGGTCACTAGGGAGTTTGAAACTCTGGGATTAACTTTGTTGGCTATAGAGACTGGTACTACTCAGTAATCCACACCTCCAAACTCAGAAAATTTGGTACTTGACTCTGGAGTTTAAATCTGGCATATGTGTAATTTGAGCCAATACAAGAGACTGGTTATGGCAGAGTAGTTGGGGATAAAGGAGTGGGAAATGCCTTGTTTTAAGGATATTATATCTTTGTAGTGGAGGAATTGAAAATATTTGCCTTCTGCCATACTGTACCATTTTCTTCATCTGTCTACTGAGCTGGTTAAAAACATGCTGTAAATCTATTTATGCAGCATAGAGGATGATATCTAAAAACTTATGAATTGCATATGTGCACCAATTCTTGACATGTTCTTGCCAGCACTACAGTAGTCATTAATATCTTCCATACTTTAGGTATTATTATCTCTTTTTCTCTCTCTGAAGGAATAATTTCTTTTCTTGTTTCATGCACCATGAATATGTATCATCCACATATTCACTTCCAAGTTGCACCAGCCAGATGGGTTGGGATGGTCTTTAAAAATGCTGTGCAGGACATAAGAGAATTGAAGAATCCGTATCACAATAAAACATTCAAAACACCCACAGAGCGTTCTTATTTTCATTAATTTTGTCTGTCTTACCACCTACGTGAAATAGTGCTTTTGTGGAAAATGGATGAGTACTGTTCTGGTGTTTCTACCTTAGTGGTCATCATGCAAAGTTGGTATGGGTACTCCTCCTTGTCTTTTCCCAGCAGAGTCATGCTAGCTCAAGAACAAAAGTGTGTCAAACCTCCTTTATTACTCTGAAATTCCCTAGGAAATACCCAGGCCAAAATGTGGAAGACCTAAGGTTGGTCTGCCAAAAACTTTCACAGCATTTTTGAGTAAAGTATGGCTGAAAGATGGTTAGGTGGTAATGTAGTATGGAGTAGAATGTGAAATGAGGCAATAGCTTGGGAGACAGTCCGGTTAGAAAGGGCACGTACAGGCAGAAGAAGAGGACCACAATCTATGGTGGAGGGGAAAAGTCACAAGAGAACTTGATATGTGGAAAACAATGTAGAAATTTAAAAATTCATGAACGGAGAGAGGGAAATATGGTCACAGAGGATGTCCCAGCATAATGAGCTTGATGTAAGCCAGGGCAAACTAGAAAGAACTATTTCTGCTTTACTTTCAACCTGGTTTTCCATCAGGTTGCTTCATTGACCAGTTTCAGTGGTTGGCTCCTACCTTTTGTTGCAATAACCAGAGAAATGTGGTAAATAAACAGACTATCCATAATTTTATTTGTTTCTATCATGCCCTCTCACAGTCATCTCTTCCCAGAGAAGAATCCTAGTCTATCTGGAAGCCACTTCATATTTCTTACCATCCTCATCTTCCTCTATTTGTTTTCTGGCTCCTTTTTTTGAGTGGCCTACCAAGGAGAGGAAAGAGATAGCCTAGACTGCATTCTGAATTTTGAATATTCACTTCCATATTGTTTCTCTCTGATCCATTCCTAGACCTCCTCAGTTATTCAGAGGTCAATTACCCCCTCTTTTAATAATGCTGAAGAAAAATTTTTGACTAAGTCAAAGCCTGAACCCAAAAAACACAACCCATGAAAAACTATTGGTTTGAAACTGGAGAAAATATGTGTTCAAAACCATACAACCATTTCATAAAAGAATATTCTTCACATCCATTTTCTTTAAAAGGGAAAAAGAAAGGAAAAGAGCTGTCAGGGTTAATTAAATGGCATTATGTCATCAGCACATAGGAAAGGTGCATAGCAACAAGGGCAAGAGAATCTGATACAGAACTCACCACATTAGTTGTCTGCTTTTTCCGTAGGAGACTTGGACAGAAATTAAAGCACCTATGTGGTAGCTAATAATGAAGGATAGATTTATTAGCAGTGGAAATGGTACTAAACTTTTAAGTTCTTAACATTTCAGTGACTGTTTAGATGTAGTTTTTTTGGCTTAGGTGCAGTTTGGAATGGTTTCTGGCTTTGGCTTTTTTTCTTGTGTTTGAAGGCATTTGAATTCTGTTTTGCTGTAGGCTTGATAGACATGCATATACTACAAGGACAGGCAAGAAATATTTAAGTATATATGTAGAGAGAGATTGTATATAACAAAAATTTGATGGTAACCTTAAATTCATTGTAAATATCTCAAATTATATACTTCATAATTTTTCCTGAGCTACGAAAATATTATAGTTAATTTCCTTTCCCTCCAAGGAAGGACATGCAAAAAAGCAATTCCAGTAAGCATACAGTACTTCATAAAACATTCGTAAAATTGTTTGTTTTTTGCTTTATAAAAATAATGTAAAACTTTTACAAAATCCATATTAATGCAGGGAACTTACTCTGGTTAATATTATTTCTACAGAAAATGTGTTTGCCTGTGTGTTCTGGCATTCGGTATATCTATCCTCTTCCTCAAGTCCTTTGAACTCACAAAATTATTCTGGTCAGCCATGTGTTAGGCAATTATCTTCTCCTGGGATGTCTTTGAAAAACTGTGTTCTTACTACTTACCCCAAAACTGCTGCAAATTTCTCTCCCAGGAGACATGAGAAAGTTGAGATTTGTTGATTATCTTCTGGGATGAGGTGTCTATAAAACAGCCTCTGATTGGGTCATTCCCAGATATTTAGTCTGTAATGTTAGGACCTAAACAGAAGAACCTCTTCTCTTGGACTGATGATCTGTTAGGTAAGAGGGAGCAGAAACAGAGATTCAAATATATATTCTCCTCAATAAGGCAGGAGACAGAATGGGTTGGTTTGTGGAATAAGTGAGCCAAAGAGTCTGTTGTTTGTCTCCCATGTGGGAAGCTGCTCAACAACCAGACTTCTTGGAAGTGTGTCAAGACCACCACTCAAAGAGAAGACATTCTCACCATCCTAAACTCTACCAGTAGAATAGAAAACTTATACTGTAGTGCTAATAGCAAAAATGGGAAGGAGGAGTAGGAATTGGACAGTCAGGGACATGTGCATTTTTAAACCTATGCATGTTTTTGAGAAAGAGAATATTGGAAGAAAGCAAGGTTGTTTTCGGAAAGGTGACTGTGATTACAAATGCCAGTGTGGACAGAGGTAAAAGGGTATCCATATTACTCCTCATTTCTTCATTATTCTCCCACCCAGTAACCAAATTTCCTCATTTCTTTTCACCAACCCCATCTCAAACCTTCAAATTCTCTGCCATTCAATCCCCAATCCATCTTAAAATTACCTCCTAGACTTCCCATTCTTCCCTATATAGAAACCTCCTCTGAATACACAGCCTTGCACCCAGATACCTCCTGGGCAGATGCTGTAGTCCTCTTGTGTGCCTCTATGCCTACTTTTTCTCCTGTTCTATAAGCTTAACACTACTTGCACATATATCAAAACAAAACTCAGAAAAAAAGAGATGGCAACAGGAACATGTGCAGAATAAGATATATGTGCTGTAGCTCAGTGTTGTGAAAAATGTCTTCCTCCTCCCGGGTCTCAGCTCTGAGTTCAACATCTGCTAGGCTACTTAGCTCTTTAGTGGACACTGCATCATTGCTTTACCAAAAGGAATATCTTAGCATAAAAACAGGGTTATCTTACAATGGTACTTGCTCAATATTTCCACCTCCTTTCTGGCAGTCTGCAGCCTAGGCACTTTTGCATTAGAGTTTATATCTGTATCTTCGTGTTTAATTGCCCCTTGTAGACTTCCATTAATTTGTTTATTTATATTTTAAAGCTTTTGATATTTTGACTTCTACAGCATGTGGCAGGAGGGAGTTGCACAGTTTTTCCTAAGCAAGAAAACCACTTCACTAAGAAGTACAAGCTTGACCTCCATCATGACACTAGAACCAGGACTGCAATGAATGTATGAGGGAAGCCAAGTTCAGTTTTATCAATTTGTGGTCCAAGCTGTAGACTATGAAATCAAACTCACAGACTATCTGAAGAGACCCAGGTCACAACCTTTTATTAAAAAAAATTACCCTGTGCAACATTTGTCATGCTGTCTCCCAACTACACTCCGCTGACTCCAAAAGCTAGTTGTTAAAGAAAAGCAAATATTTCTTTTCCCAAAAAATAGTGAGACTGGGAAAAGGAAATGTCAACTCAATGAATGGCTCAAAGAACTTTTCTCCTAGTGGGGTAACACAATCATGCAGGCACATAGTTGCTTCTTAAATAGTGGTTAAAAAGTGGCTTTTGTCAGTCACTTGGAAAATGTAACCACCTTATCACGCACTGGTAAAGCTAATAAAAAAGGGAGGAGTGGGTTGTCCTGGAATTCCTCAAAAATCCCTTCAAATATTTGTTTTATTACATTTCGGCTGGATTCCTTTTAAAGTTCCCTGCTTGACTGCCCAGAGCATTTCTGTTCTCTAGCCCCTCAAATAACGATTCAGATAGAAACTCAGTGCTTAAAAGTTTTTTTCTTCTTTTCTGAGGGAAAATGTGAAGACAAACAACTACCTAGGATAAGCTGTTTCTTCATCTTGTAAAACTCCTCCAGGAAAGCTAATTACAACATGTAAGACAGGGCAAAGAAACACCAGAAAAGGAAAGGAGAAACTGGCCTTGAAACTCACAAGCAGTCAGAGGAAAGTCCTGGCCTTTATAGTTCCCGTCAGCAGCAGGAGAAGCCTGGAAAAGGTTGTACAGTGAAATCTGTGGCCTGTGATTCATTAATTCAGGGGGAGGTTTAACATAGCACAGGAGGCTGAGCAGCCCCAGTATTTCTGTGCCTGAGACAGAGCTGCTTGGTCTCATGGCAGTTGGATGGCATTCCAGGATCACAATCTTTCCCAGGAGGCAGACCTGAGCTTTAAGTACCTAGACTTTTCTGAAAAAAACTCCTAAAAACCAAACTAAACCTCAAATCCGAATCCCCATTGGCAGTGTTGCAGTCTCCTTGGTGCACCTACACTCTGGATTGACTCCCAGAGCTGGGGTCCATGTGGCAGAAGCTGGGAATCATGGCATTGAGGGACTGCAGAAGGCTACTAATGAAACAAAAAGTGGGTTTACTGCAAGTGCTGTCAGCAATATTGTGGTAACAGCAATATGTGTTTGCGGACCTTCCTCCAGGATATTTTTGTGTGGTGTGAGCAGCTTTGTGTTGTTTCCTAGCTGGCAATTAAGTGAAGTGCAATTGCATTATGGTGTATTTTCATCTGCACCTCTGAAACTTGAGGTGGTATAATATATTTCTACCAGGAGATAAAGGGTGGTGATTTTTGAAAATCGTCTTCCTGTGAGAGTAACTCTGGAAGAAATCACCCTGAGTCACACTTGGGTGCTTGAGAGCTCTCTGTATTGGGGACCTCACCAGGGAGGGCAGAGGGTGGAATTCAATGTACAGATTCCCAGGGAGAATCAATCAACGTCTTTCCCTTGTATACTTTCTCCCCAGATACGAAGCATGCTCATTTTAAAACTAGATATTGAAAAACATTTTCCCTTTTACTTATGTGTGAGAATTGTAGTCCCAGGTTTTCCCTTTCTCCTCCAAGTGCTGCTGATGAGTCAGACAGCTGAAGTAGGAGGTGTGAGTTTGGGCAAACCATTAATAGTGTGGTGCTTCTGTTTTCCCTCTTGTGTGAAAAGACCATAGCAATTCTTACCTAGCTTACAGTACATTGAGGGGTTTATTATTTTCCAGGGACTGGTGACCTTGATCACTGTCTGCAGAATCAGCAACAAGGCTTCCTCACTTTTTTGTGCTTTTCTGTTTGTTTTTGTTTCTCTCTCCTTTTTATTTTGTTTTATTTTTTTTTTTCCTTTATCCAAGCCAGTTCAAATTCCTGCAGCACTTTGTAGCCCTCTTTTACTTTTCATCTTTAAAATTTTGCATTTTAGGTCATCATTTTTAGTCTCCACTTCGGCCCTTACTCAGTCTGAATGTGCAGTCTCCTCCAGTTCCACAAACTCTGTACCTTGTCCATTTGCTCCCACTGTGGAGCTTGTCAGATTGCTTTGAGGAACACCCAGCCCAGCGATGGTGCACCATAGCCCCTTCCCTAGCCCAGCAGTAATATCCGCAAAGAATTCCACTCTGCTAGTGAGCCATGGTGACCTCCCCTTCCTGAAGCCATGCTGGCTATTTTCTGTTAATCTGCTCTTTTCCAAATGTTCTCCCTTTTGACTCTTAAAAGAGTTTCAAAAGCTTTTGCTCACAACTCATGTCAAACTGACTAGTGTGTAGTTTCCTACTATGTCTCTATAGGTTCACTTTTAAAGTTATGCCATTACGCATTAGTCATCCCTTTTCCTCAGAGACCACTTCTGAACTCAGTAAATTTATGAAAACATCTACCAAAGTCTCTCCAATTCCTACTGTTCTTCCATTCAGGATTTTCTGATGGCCACAACACCAGAGTCCCAAAACTGTGGAAGGTCCCCAGGCACGTCTCATCTTTGTTACAGTCCTGGAGTTCAAAGAGTACATCTAGAGGTGCCAGAGGAGTTATTCTGGCTTTGCACAACTGTTAGTGACCCCAAAGACTGTCGAGAGAGCATTTGAAATACAGTTTCTAGTATTATGGACACAGCAGCCTCCAGAGACATGCTGTAATTTACTCTAGGTCTCTTGTATCTTCAACTACATCACAAGGCAATAGCTAAATATCAGTTCCTTAGCAGGACTCCAATGTTGCTTTTTCTGTCCAAGTAATTAATTACCATCTTCTCCTGTAATTATTTACATCCGTAACAATTTGAATTCTGCCCTTTAGTGACATCAAAAGGAGGAAAAAACATCATTGTCACCTGAGATCTTTCTCAGGTTGCTTGATTTCTCTATTGCACTTTCCTATAGCCTGTTTCCATATTCACTATGTATTTCCTGAGTTTATTACATGTGGTTTTGGAATAATCACCATTCCTATGTTATGCCTTATGCTACTGAGATTTTCTCTTGCCCTTTTCCTATCTCAGTATTTACACTTCTGCTTTTACAAATAAATATTTATATTCTACAGAATATTTTCCCCTGGTATTTTCAAATATAAATTAATTTACCTATGAAGCAATAAAGGGGTATAAATACAATTGTAAAATTTATAGTAATGGATGAGGTTTGGAAACATGCATGTTACGTTTGGGATCAATGGGAGAAAGGAGGAAAAGCAGAATGTCCTACTATCAAGACTGATAATGAAAAATTACTTTGAAGGCAAGGTTTTTTACTGAAAGATTAGCAAGGATGCATACTGGATATTTAAAGAAACTCATTTTCCATCTATATTGCAATAACTTCTTTTCATTGCTTAGCATAGATAAAAAAATCTTGACATAATTCCTTATAGTTCCTCAGGACTTGAAAAAGGCCAATATTTTTCAGACTAGCATAGTTTTGCGTGTCCTGCATCTGCCTTCATGGAAAGCGGTGGATGTTTACATCTCTTACCTGTAACCTGTCCCAACAGCACTTTTAGAGGAACATATTTAGAAATTATTTCTGCTCTGTCACTCTGTTTATGTTTTACTAAGCTGGCAGTGATTGCATGGTCTTTGAGGACTTTCTCTATTTTTGGATACATTTCTGTACTGCTAGGTGGTTGGGAAAGGCAGGATGTTTGTCTTTTTTTGCTTCTGTTTCTGGTTAAAGTCAGTTTGAGTTCAAGGCCAGACTGAACATGTTCTTGGAAGAAAAGCCAGTGAAGATTATTAAATACACAAGCACCATATCCTACTGAAGAACACCCAAACTGAAAATAGTTGAACAGTGGAGCATTACTAATGGGAAATTTCAGATATGCCTGTCTTTCTTTGTCTTCTGTAACCATCCATTTAACTACCATGGTTGGAGAAAGGGTCATGTGTTCAATGGCCCTTTGCTCTGATATGTAATGCCTTACTGTCGTTTTTTCTAATGCAATATCTTTTTGTCAACAGAAAATGGCTTTGTGTTTACCTGGTTACTGCTCCCCCACCAGGAGAGCAATTCAGATGCTTGGCAACACTGTAGATGTGTCCAGAGACATTCAGGACATTTCAACAGGGCTGTTAAATGTAATGAAAACCTTCCTTACAAAGTCGGAGCCCAAGAAGATGGTATACCAGAGACTTGTGTCCTTCTGGGGAGGTTGTAAGAGGCCATGGGGTTCACCCTCAGGTGCCGATGATGATGTGTCTGTTTAGGCTCTCAGATCTCACCTAAAGGCTCTCAGTGTAGTCAAGAAAAATGTGTACCGTAAAAGGTGGGATTTACTCAGGCTGTCTTAGACATGCACCTCCAGATGGAGTAACTCACCCAGAGCATACCTCTTGGTGTTAGAGGGATTAGAGGGTTCCTGGGTAACTACCTAGAGAGGCAAAGTTTTGGGACAGGAATGCCACACACCATTTCTTTTGCCTCCTATCTTCTGTCAGGGTCGACTCTGTTAAGAAAGGAGAAAGAAAAAAAGCATCTGACTCTCAGGCCAGTATCATATGTTGCCTCCCTGACATAACAGTTCCAGCTGGTCACTCTAACCCCGGCTGGCCAGATATGTGACCACTCCTTCCCATTAAAAGGTCTGGGTGTGAAATCCCACCAGGTAGCATCAGTCAATGGAAAATACTTGTTTTGGCAGCATATGTTATCAACATACTCACTGAATCTTTCCCAAAAACATTGAATTGGAACTCTGCTCTATGTTCCTGCTTGCAATGATACGTGTACCTATTTACTCACTTCTTCATTGTTAGTTTCTTCTTCCCCTATATATATATATGTATATAATTCCCTTTATATATGTATATACATTCAGAAGAGATTTTTCCTTCTTATTTTCAGCAGCTGAAGAGACAAACAATAGAACAGAGACCTTAAAGAACTTTTAATGCACTGCACACTACCTGCAGCCACCTCTTCAATAAAAGTGAGATCTGCTTCTGGATTGTATCCTTATGTGTAGTTCCAGTTTCCAAATCCTCCTTTCAGAGACTCCCTGAACCTGGAATGGTCACATTTTTTACTGCTAACTCTTCCAAATTCACCATCTGGCACTTCTCAGTGCTGGAGAGTCAAGATAGTTGTCAGCAGCAATGCAAATCATTGTTGTTTCATGAAACTAACCTATAGCACGTCCCCTCCTTTTTTTTTTTTTTTCTTTTCTCTTGTTTCCAGAGGGTATAAATAATAATGTTTAAAAATGAATAAACACACATGCAAAGACATATAATATCTCAGTCACATTCCAAAGTCCTTGCTCAGGTTTTTCATTCATTTACAATGCCAATAAAACTCCAACTGAGGTGAATATGATTTTAATAGACTAAAAATTGAATAAAATTTGCAGAAGAAATTTGGCAGAAATTTGCAACAGCAGCATTGGCAATCCAACTCAGAATGCTTATTTAAAGGAAAGCTGAGCTGCCATTTGTGACTTGGAAAAAAGTCTATTTTGAGGACTTGACTTTTTTCCTCCTGTGACTGTATCCTTTCTCAGTAGCAGCATAATCATTAGCACTTACAGATAAAGTTCTGAAAATCTTGTCACACCTGCTACCTTTCACAGCAACGAGAAATACACCTCTGGCAAACTAGTAGGTTCTCTAGCATAAGACAGATGGGGAGCCCAATGGATATCTTTGCTTTCAGTCATTTTGGTCAGTGAGCAGGCTGGGTTCATTCATTGGTTTGGTTAAACAGCAGTCATTCCGAATACCATGTCTGCAAACTCCCTTCCCCAGCAAGGTTCCTCAGGAAAATTTGTTGAGGACAGGCTCATAGTGGAGGTTGTATTTAGCACCTGTGGGTTCCTGCTGCCTGTGACACTGTGGATTAGCTTGATGAGACACTGCAGAGTGCTGGAGCTGCCACCCTTCGTCCCCTGGGACTGTCACTGTGCAAAGTTTTGATCTCCTCCTACCTAACAGGCAAATGAGATTGTTTTCTCAGATACAAATCTTTGTTAATTATTAGCAGAGATATTTTTAAAAAATTAAATAAAAAACCGTAATCTTGGAGAAGTGTACACTGCCACAGAAGCAGTTAATGATCTGTCTGGAGATCTTTGAAATTTCCTGTTAGTGGGATTTCCACGCTGATACAATCTAACACTTTTTGGGAACTGTGTACTTCTGTTCTGCTAGGATATCAAAGTTATCAATCTCTTGATTATAATATTCATGATACTCAAACAGACCAGAAAGAGCACTAAAATATAATTTAATTTAACCATTTCCACTTTCGTATTTCCAAAGTTGCTGATACAATATCCTGCAGTATATCCTCTCATTATCTCTCCATTTTGCCTCCACATACTGCTCTTGGCATTTTTCCCTTTTGCACTTTTTCCAGACCCATGAGTCTCATTCTGGCCTAAGGTCTACCACAATAAATTCAAAGTACTGCCATTTGTTTGCCATTACGTGTTTACACTGATACAAATCAGAGCAGCCTCTGACTCTTGGCATGGCTTATATTCTTCCTAGTGACTTTTCTGTTATGATCTCGCTGAGCCCTGTGTGTGACTGATCACTGCAACTCACTCCTGCTTCAGGTTCCTCCACCCAAATCATCCTCTGGTGACATTCCTACTAAAAAATGGTACATGCTGCAGACTGCCTTCCTCCTGTGCCTCTGCCCCATCTTCCCCTCATCCCTCAAAAGGGAAATCTTGAGAAGGATTACAGTAAAAACCATGGGAGACATAGGGAGGAGGAGAGTGCCTGAGGTTCAATAGCTCCAAACTAATCTGTCAACAAAATCTCATTACAGTAATATATGGTGAGTCTCTCATTGTACTACCAAGGCAAGCCCATCCTTGTTTCACATTGTTTTGCTACCAGAACTCTTTTCCCTGATCCCACCATGTCCTGCCTAATGCTGGACAGTCACAGCCTTTCCCTGTTCACTTGGGGAGAGGTAGGGAGCCAGAGGAGCCCAGAATCTCTATACCTAACTAGTGGGTTTGTGGTCCTAGACAGAGGAGAGGAGTGAAACGAGTTAGTGTGGCAGTTTTTAATGCTGAGTATGGTGCACATTGTTGCTCTCAGCTTTTGTTCATGCAGCTTAGTGCTGAGTAACACCACAGTTTTGTATCACTGCAGCTACAGATTTAGCAGCTTCCTTTGCAGCTTCAGACCACAAGATACAGACTGACTGACAACCAATAAAGAAAGGATCCAGCTTCATTTCAGTAGCATATCTTTGGCATCAAACATATTTTCTATTTCATATTGTCACACATCATATTCAAAATGAGTGCCAGGCTCTGTGAAAGAAAAAATTTTCTGATTTGCACCAGAAGATCCTGAATCTGACAGGACAACTTTCCCAGCCTGCAAGGAGCCCTGGTGATTGCTTCATGAGGCCAAAATTGAAAGTGTAAACCTGATGAGCAAAGGGGTTTCTCCCTTTGTCTTCAAGTTGCACCAACTCTCTGGTATCTGCTAGCGGATTTTTTCGCTTAGCAAAACCTATGGGTAGCAGAGGGCGAGCACTTTTCAATGTGGCATATTTTTCTCATTTTATTAAAAATAAATTAAAAAAAAAGATATTTCAAACACTAGTGAACTTCAAAAAGGAGTGAGCTGAACAATTTTTAAAATGGCTCATCATACTCACAAGCCAAATGACCTTTGTCGAGGAATTCAAGAAGCTGATGAAAATAGCTGTTGAGTTTTGTGTTCAGTATGAGCATCTACTTCAAAACCTCCTAAAGAGAAGACATGTGTTCTGATCCAGTCATTGAATACAAGAATTTATTAAACTTTTATTTCTTGGGTCATGCATCCATGAAATACATGAATGCACTATTCAGTTGAAGGTTTATGAATTTGGTTTATGAAAGGGCTAATGTTTTTTGAATCTTACATTACCTAATGGTTAAAGCTAATCCAGAATGTTGCTGAATATGTTTGAAGTCACAAGTAAAGTTGTTTTTATGTCTGGCCCTTTTGGGAAGGTAGACTGTCTTGTTTTTTTCAGACTAAACTAGAAAGAAAAAACTGTTTTCACATATGAGATTTGGACAGACATTTTGGTTTTCTTTTACTGCTGTCTTAGGTTGCATATAGATGTTTTTAAAAAATCCAAACCAAACAAAGAAAACCCAACTCTGAATCCTGCAATACAAACAAAAGGGCCTAAAGGATGCAGGGAGACATATTGTGAATTATTGCTCCTTGTAATTTATAATTATGGTATTCTTACTGTCTCAGCTATGAAGATATTGCATTAATGTATTTTAAGAAGATTGCCACATGAGCTGTATGTATATCCACATAAATATTATTTGACTTTTAATGCAAGGGTATGGAAAAGTTAAGATACCGCTGAGATAAGATGTCAGTGCCGTACCTGGAAGAAACTTCTGCAGACCAAGCTTGGCCCAGTTTCCGGTTTTATTGAAACCAGATGCCTTTGCAGTATTTAGCTTCAAAATCTGCAGTGCTTTGTCCAATCCATGACCCCTGGGAGCTGCTATCACCCAAGACACACAATGGGAGGGTGTCCCGGGGACTGCTACCATAGTGGTGCAGAAATTATAGGCTTGGTGCAAAGGTCTTGCTTTTCGTGTAATTTGTTAAGAGCATTTAACTTCATGGGAGATTTCTGTGGAGGAGATAGAGACTGTAGTCTCTCTGGAGGATGTGTCTGGATAGATGTTTGGAGACAGATTAGCATGAAACCCTTTGCAGTCCCCTTAAGACACCTTGCAAGACCCAGGGTTGAAGCTACACAGGGCTTGGAAGGAATCCCTGTGGCACCAGAGCTTCCCTCCCATCTCTGCAAAGGCTATTCCAGGGCAAGGAAAGGCACTGGCCTGACTTGGCTTCTCCTAGCTGCCATATGGTTCCTCAATGACTGTGTCCAGCTGCCACAAATTAAGGCTGTCCCTCAGCCTCAGACTGCTGCAGGCTACCCTGGAACTGGGCAGGGAATCAAAGGAGCTCATCTGACTGACGCCCGAACTGTCGTCTGCTGTGGCAACTGCTGAAGTCTCTGTATTTAGCTTGGGATGTGCATACTTGTATGCAACAGAGCTGTCCAGTCCAGCAGTACTTTCGAGGCTGAAAAAAGTATTAGTTAACTTCTTTTCCCCACTCTTAATCTGTTGTAATTTTACATCCCCACCTGTCTCTGGAAATAGGTAGCTTCACTTACTGCTGAAAGCTATTCTTGAGGTGTGCTGGTTTGCCAAAGGAAACTTTAACAAGACAGTTTTCTCTCATGGGATTTTCCTCTCAGGGTTTGACCTTTTTGGTTTTTGCTGGTTTTGTTTTTTTCCCTTTCTGAGTAATGGCACAACTACTCATAGGTTTCACATGAGAGAAAGCTGAAGATACAAGGAATGAGATAATTGGTATGTAAGTTATAGTGGTTGCCATGTGTGTAAGACTGAATGGATCCTATACCTACACTAATACAAATATACTGAGGCAAAGGGGTAAAATTCCTTGTCAGAGATGTGAAATAGTCACAGAAAAACTAGCATCTAGGGAAAAGAAGATTTGTTTAAGGGAAATTGTGATGGTGTATGGCCTGAAAGAAATCTGCAACATGAGATCAGAGCATAGGGCTCCATCCTGGCTTCCTTTCAGTGGACAAAGTCCCAGTTATTAGAAGGACACATTGTTGATACCAAGCATGAAACTTTCTGGATCCTTATCCCATCATTGTTGTCTTCAAACCTGGAACAGTTGCCACAGTGTTCTAGCTCAGGTATCTAGGGTTTTGTATACTGTACTTCATCGAAAGGAATCATTTAAGAGGGAAGTAATATGATGCATAGCTTGAGACACCAAGGCTAGCAGGATAAAACTTTAGATGCATTTATTTATGTTTAAGATACTGCCTGCAAGATGGGAGAGAAAGTAGTCCACAAAACATGTGAAAATGCTGGATATTTCAGTCACAAAGTTGAACACATTATGGTTTTCAGCATTCAGACTATATTCATGCATTCTTCTACATCTAAAACACCTCAAGTCTTCCCCCACCAAAAAAAAAGAAAAGAAAGGATACCAAACATCTTTTAGCCTTTCCCTATCCAATGCTATAACACTAAAGTGAATTTCACCCCTATTGGTCAAAATTTCCATTTCTAAAAGGGCTTCTTTATCTTATTATTTGTTCTGCTTCACCTGGCTGAGTTACTCTGAGGGAGGAAAAAAAAAATCCTTTTTATGGGTTACATTACTTATGCAGCAGGCATGAAACTGCAAACACCTGGTAGAGTTTTCCTTTTGTGAGCTGCAGCCTACCTCAGAGTACTTTGCAAACATCTGAAACTCATTCTGTGGATCTCAAAGGCCCTCTCCATCACTGATTGAATATTTTTATGAGATTCATTATGGAACAGCTGTGATTGATACTGGTGATCACACAATAGAGGCTATTAATGTCTGAGATTTGGTTACTGTCATTCAGAATAATTATTAAATTAAGGTAAATACAACATGTATCCCAATTCCACACACATTACGCCTGTTTTTGGCAGGGAACATCTGGATGAGGTGATGCTCGCTGTAGGTATGGGGATGGTTGGAGTATTGGCTCACAAGGATGTTAATTTTGGCTAGTGAACGGAGAAGTAAAATATCTGAAAGAATTGCAAAATTAATATCAGATTTAAAATAGCCAAATAAGAACTGAATGGACAACAAAATATTCTATGACTGTGTTTCTGCCTTTCTGTGCACTTCCTGAAATATTTTGTCTTCGGTACAGGGAACCCCCAAATTTTTCCAATGCCAAGCAGTCTGTAGGATCTATGTAATCACCTTATACTTGGAGACTCCATGCCACTGTCACTGTGGAAAATAATAATATCTTTTCGGTGCAACATGAGTGCCTCTTGCAAGAGGCTCAGACACAGACGTGGTGTAAGTACCTGCAGAATTTTTTTGTGTGTCTTTGTGTGTTTGTTTGCATACACATATGCATATGTAGCAGTGTGTGTAGGGTGTGCAGGATGAGCATGTGGGGGTGTGTGTACCTCAGAACCTCTGTTGAGTAAGACTGTCAGACAAGGGCAACATCTAAGAAGACGATTTTCATACAACGGGAATCAGCAAGCAATCTACTTCATAATTTAAAAATAATCTCTGGGATCTGGAACACAGCCACTAGCAGCTGAATGGTGCTAGACATAACACCAGATTAATATGAGGGGTACTTTTCAGCAGCAGCATCCTCTGAAGGAGCCCATAAAAATGTATATTGAAAAGAAGAGAAAACAAGAACTGAGTTTTTGTCTTGCTGGATTGCACTTTCAGTAGTTCTTCATATTTCGTCCAATACTTAGTAAGTACTATAGGTTGCAATGGGTTTGTCACATGCTATTTAAAATAATTGATCACAAACTGGATGTATATTAGGGATTTGAAAATCACCACTGTAATGAACTTTATTGCTGCTGCTTGTATCATATTTCATGGTATTTCCCATTTAAAAGAAACCTGTCCAAATTGTTTCATCTCAATGGAACAATACTGTTTTATACCTGGTGGATTCTATGAGTAGGATAGAGGACAGAAATTGTGGGGTTTTTTGACTGCTTTGATCCTTTGTTGATAGTTTTCCTACAATCTTTTTTCTGTCTTATCAAGTGGTTAGCATTAAAAGACTAAGACACAAACCTAGATAGGGAAAATATCTACCTTTATTCAGTTTTTTAAATAGGCAGACTCTGCTTTTTTTCTCATTTCCTACATATTTTTGTTCCTTAAAGCCAGTGGCAATAAGATCTGCAGTTATAAAAACATCCAGTGTTTTATTTATACAAATATCTTGCTAAGAAATGACAAATCAAATAGAGGGTTTATTGTTTCTAAAAGTGGCCAAATTCTTCTTCCCGTTATACCTGTGTGACTGTATTGAATTCAGGGCTGCTCACTGGTAGAGACAAAAAGTTAGCTCATATTTTATAAATGAATGAAGTATTTTACCAGGTTCTCCTTTCCTTCCTGTATGCATCAATTACACAATACATTCGGAGACTTGCTCCAGCTGGGGCTTTATATAGTAATCTGCAGTACTCATATGCCAATCTCAAGTTTATATTAGAAAGAATCTTTAAACAGTTGTAAGTTCAACAAAACAGAAATTCAGGGTTTGATGTCAGAGAATTAATCTTTTTCCAGATGTAACAGAATCAGGTCATCATAGATGATCTCAGTTTATGCAGCTGAAAACTACATTTCTTTAAAGTGCAATTATGCTTAACATTTTACATTTGGCCAAATTATATCTCTTCTCTGCAAGCTACACTACTGGAAGTGACTACAAATCAACATATGGGTTTTCTCTAATGCAGAGAAAGCCCAATTATGGCCAGGCTGAATGGTTATTTGACATTTATATGAAGTACACATATCCTAAGGTATGGAAAATTACCATTATTTTCAGATGGGAAATACCTGGCAGACTGTTGAACACTGTCTGTGAGAACATTTGTTGCACAATGCAACACTCAAGCTTTACATTGCTTTCAAGCTTGAGTGTTGTAAGAAAAATTCAGGGAGAAAAAGCCTCGGCATGCTACTTCTGTGTGTTTTTTAAAGACAACCACTTTTTTTTTCTATGCATTCTACAGTGCTTTTAATTTCAAAAATCAATTTGTATAGGTAGTTGCATCCATCAGCATTTGAATTTCAGTGGTAAGACTCCAATCACCTTAGCAAATGTACTTGTGCAAAATGTACTTGTGAGGTTAATATCCAAAATAGTGCTTCTTAGCTTTATTTTCTTCAAAGTTTTTCTAATATCCTAGAATTATGTGGTCCTAAATGGAGGATGGATAGGGTATCTCCTATAACACTTTTCTGCTGGTGCCTTGGAGGAGCTGAATTGCTGCTGAAAGAAGCCCAGAGGAATGTTGTATCTTCCCACACGTGTATGGGAGCTGTCAGCAGCCAGCTGAGGACAGTTTCCAGCTTATAAAGGAGTCATCCACCCTCTGGAAATACTGGTGTTAGCACTTCCTATGTTTTGAGGTATAAACTGAAGGCCCTTGCTTTTCAAAGTGTTCAGCCTTGCAAAACACAGTTCTTTTTCAATAAAGTCCTAATGACGGCAATAGGAGCTGGCTGGCCAAACCCAGAGGTCCAGCTCTGGAGGTCTCTGGTTTAGTTGGGTGCTTGTCCTTTCATTCAAGTCCTGTTAATACCACTGTGACTCTGTGTTGTAGCTGACTTTGGGAAAGTTGTGAGTGTGTTAGAAATACAAGCTGTGTGGATAGAAGCGGTTTGAGAGAGGGGGCCCAAATTCCTACCTAAAGAGCACAGTCTGACAGTTAACAAGCAGGGCTGTGGTCCCTAGGTACTTAGAGCCACTGATGCCCCACACTGCCTTTCCAGCACTTCTGTGTCCTAGGACAACTCCACATCACCATATAAGGAAAGTGATATTGCCTCTGCATTTTTCAGTCATACTTCACCGGAAATCCATGCTGTGCTTCCAAACCCTTCAGATGTGAGTGTGCATGTTTTTCTAACCTAATTACATTTACAAGATGATTTCTTAAAACCACCTGAGATGAGATCATATCCACACCAAATGGACAGGGAGATCTTACTTTTTATCATAGCAACCAGGTGCTGGAAAAGAGCTCTCTTTCAGTCATCCTTTCAAAAATCCTACATGATCTCATACATTTGTGTCCCTTCAACTTAGCTGTGTGCTCTTTTAACATGTTTCATTCATTTTTATCTTATAGTATATGATTCAAAGGGAAACTCAGCACAGAGGGACTGCAGATAACCTAGAAAGGCCTGATGGTATGCACTGCACTGTGCCTCAGAGGGTCACGTTCAGTTTGAAGTGAGATTCACACTTCTCACAGCAGAGATGAAAATTCAGTTACAGTCAAACCTCCTCATTCCAATGGGCCTAAGATAAGGATGCCCAGAGTAAAGCGTGCAAATCGGTTTTATCCAAAGCTTGAACTTAAGAAAAGATAACTCAGAGAAAAGGGGAGTTCATACCAGCACATATGAATATTTTTATCATATCAGTCTAGAATTTTGCTCTTATTTTCTGTCTTTTTCTAATTCTAAGGCAGAGAACTATTCTACTTCCATATGTGTATTTATTGTGTCTTACAGCACAGGAATGTTCTCGGTGCTATAAGTAAACACCCTCCAACCAGTAGAATGTCCCCATAACCACTTCTGAAAACCTGAAACCTCATGAAAAACCAGTCCTGGTGACGTCTCTCCATCCTGTGTTTAGAGGGATGAATATTGGTGGTATTTTTTTCTTGGTAGTGATCGGCCAGCAGTTCTTAAAATCAGAAAAGGGTGTGTCTATATAAATAGAGCTTTTTTCCTGTATTTACTTGTACACTGGTGGTCAGAGGACTGAATTATATCTTAGCTGTGATTCCTCTCCAGCTCCTCCTACTTGATCTGTATTCTAAAAGCCATGATGTAGCATAGAAGTAGACAGAAAATGTATGTGAACGGGTATATGCACAAATATGTGATATTGTGTGCACTGCCCAATGTTTAACACTGGCATTTAAGACATTAGTTTGCCTATCTGTTATTCTAGTCTTCTGCTAGAGTCACTCCTCTGTGATGCTTTACAATTCAGAGAAGCATCCATTATTTATTTTTATTCCCCCAGGTGACATGAGGCCCCAGGCCTTATTTAATACGTATCATCAGGCCCTGCAGTGAGTACAGAATTGTTGATTTCCTTGTAGGCTCACGTGTGAGCTGTTATGAGAGCAAGAGTTGGGTGAACATTTTAAAAATGGTGAGATTGATACCTGAAATATGAGATGCAGAGGGACTGTTGTCTCAATTTTACAGATGAGGAAAGGAGAACTGGGATAAAAAATAAAAAGTCAATCAAAGGTATCCAGTAATTTGGGACAGTGAGCTTCAGGAGGACTTGGCAACTTTATAGAGTTTGAATATTTAATACCTAGCTCTGGTTTGGTTTATTTTCTTCTGTGGAGGGTCAGACGTCCACCTATATGATCTGAGTGCAGACTTAGTCACATCCCACTTAGGTGCTCACCATGACTACTTAGCCTGGTAGCATTTCTGGCATGCTTGTTTGGACTTTGCAGATAACTTAGAGAGAGAGAAGATCATGCAAGGAGAGATTCATCAGGGCTGTGTAAGGTGTCCACCTTAGGAAGAGGTGAAGGATATACTACAAGTATGTGTTTTCCTCCATGGGCTATGAAAGGAGTAAGGAGCAGTAGTTCAAGACTGAGGCCTCAGGTCAGCTGAGGTGAACTCCTATCAGGGGTTGAATGTTAGCAATGATAAAATTAAAACTCCAGTTTTCTATACAGTTTTTTGATTATCACATTAGATACAGGTAGCAGTGTTGTACTACAAACACAATTTGGTGTAATAAATATGTATCCATTTATCACATATTCATTAGATATGTATACATATACACACACAGATTTTGCAGCCATCCACATGTTTTTTATGTATGGACATTGAAACATGAAGGCATTTCTGAGAAATTGAAGGGCAACTAATGCAGAGCAGAACTATACTGCTCTTAAATTGAAATCTAGATGTTCTTCAAAAGGATTTTATATGGAACAGGTAGAGTTTCATGTTAACCATTTGGGAAAACACTGCAAAGATCTTTATTACTGGATATAAACCTAGGAATGTCTGCACAGCAACAGGATGGGTACATTTATGTATTGCTTTGTACAAGTATTTTTAGTGCCTTTGCACTCAATACTAGCGGTGGTGCCTTTTATATGTCAGATGTGAAATTTAATTCTACTCCTTCTTCCTTGATTTACTTTACAATGACAAAAATTTTACTCCAAGGATTGCCCACATGGCTTGCAGACAACTAGCTGAGCAACTCACAAGAAGGTTATCTGGTTTCTTGATTGGCACGTACTGCTCTCCATATCCAGAAGTCTAAGAGCCCTTCCTTCTTTTTTCCAGCAGTACAAGCAGGGGAAGTGCTAATCAGTAGTATTCGGTTGTCATTCACTTTCAGCAGTAGGCTCGATTGCATTCCTTGACCTTGTGAAATTTAAATCATCTCAACTTGCAGGCAATAGAAACACAGCTATTGCTGCACTATCCGTGGCATTGTGACTTGATTTCTTCTTCCTCCTCTCCTCTTTTTCTCCTTAACCCATCATCTTGCTGAGTGGGCTAATTTGTCTGATACTGCTCTCCCAGTTAGTCTGTGAACTGGGAGTGGAAACGGTGTTTCAAGCACAATCTTGGTGACTGTTATGATATGTAAAATTTAAAGGGAAGTAAACGTAGCTGTACTCTCAGCAAATACCTTCCATCTTGCCAATCCAGGTGATACCTTCAAGTCTATTAGGCTTCAGTTTCTGACTCCTTTTCATTTCCAGTTTATTTCTGTCAGGCTTATACACAGGATTTATTTCAGCTCTGCCCTTTGTTAAGCCTTTTAAAGAAAATTAAGGAGCATGACTTCCAGGAAGGTATTTCATAACATTTTTTCAGAGGGGTTGCTAGTGTTGTGTCTACAATCTGGTTTGTTTGATTCAGAAGAATTTGACGGAATATGGTGAAGCCTCTTCAGTCAATGCTGACCTGTTGAAATGTAAAACCACAATTGTTTTTAGTGCTAGTATACTAGTGTGCAGATTAATTTAGGGTTTTCTTCTAGACCAGCAGATACAGACAATGATTTTGAGGTTGCCCGCAGATTAATACAAGTATTTGAGGTGTTTACTCAGATCTAAGAATTAGCTGTTTGTTTATAACTAGTTGAATTGTAGGCACATAATTCCCAAGCTCTTGGTTTTGTTTTAAATATCCTTAATCAGAAATCCAGAAACTCTTGCCAACCATAGCAATTCTCTCCCCTCACTTCCCTGCAAAATGAAGAAAACCAAAACAAATTGCCCATTGCTTTGCTTTCTTACCATTCTGAGGCCATGAGTTCTACAATCAGATGAACTTCCTACAGAAAAGCTGTCTCTGTGTTGATTTTCCCTTGGATACTTTTCCAAATTATTACATGTTCCCTGTTACTGAATATTCTAAAAAGGCTGAATATAAATTTCCAGACAATCTACTCTCATGGGTTTTATTTAATCTACTTTTAAATTATAGCACCTCTTGCTAATCTCTTATTTTAGGGGAAGAGATGACCTGTTAAAAATACCTTTTTTAACCATTTAGCATTATAGCACTTATAACATTATAACAAAGCATTATAACACTTCTCAGGATTAAATCATGCTCAGGTCAACACTGAGTGCTTTAAACACAAAACTGAGTCTTTCCACCTGAAGTGTGTAAAAAGAATTACCTCTTTGCAAAGAGCTTTATTAATTCACACGGGTCAAACAGGGAAGACAAAGCCCACATTCTTAAATTATTTATCAATAAATGATGATTTCTAAATTATTAATTAATTTGTAATAATAACAACTATCTGCTATGTTGATTAAGCAAAGCAAAAGTAAAGTACTTTCCTTGGATCTGAACAGGCACAGAACTACTGAAAGTGCTTAGTGCTGCTCTCTCCCATGGCACCTACCCATTGCATCCAGTGGGACACATCACACGAGCAAAACCTACTGCACTGAAGTCTCCTGTAACTGATCTAATGCCAAATATAGCTAACAAGGGAAAAACTCATGCAAATAGGTGAAGATGTCAGAACTGAAATCTAGGGTAGGAGAACATAATCCTGATCCCGAGTCTCCAAAACTTTCTATAAATTTTACATGCATTGCCATGTGCGGCCATCGGATCTTTTCCAAAATCCATGGAGCTAAAAAAACAAAAAAAGGATAATACTTTTAAGGATTCCAGTGTGTTTTGGAGCCAGCTCTGTATTATCAGAGCAGTACTAATAGTTGAAACATCTATATCCATGGGAAACAAAGAGCACTCATTTAGAAATCATTTTCCTTTACAGAATTGTCAGGCTGTAGTCTTAAATGCAAATTTCATTAACATAGATGATAAAGTAATACAATAAGATACCTTTTTTGTCCAGAATTCTCAGAGTAATAAAAAGAACAGTGGCCAAAAGTGCTTTAAATATATTAACATTTTTTTTTAACTCTGCAAGCCTTTGTTCTCAAGAAAGAAAACTGCTGTTTCACTTCCCTGAAGCCATTGGTAATATGCAAAAACATCAGAGAAAATCTAATCCAAGATAGGTGCAGTCCCCAAGGGAACATGCTCTTCTTTGTTTTATATTTCCATTGGAAATCTGGGAGATTTTGCATGCAAACATCTTATTTCATGGGGCTGCTTCTCAAATTGAGAGATTAAATCTAGCGCAGTATAAAGGTCTTTTCAATAAAGTGGGTTGCACAGTCTTCTGTTTACAGAAAATTGATGCATCATCTGATATGTCTGAAATTGCTAACTTCTGTTTCAGTAAAGCTGAAGGAATTTCAACCAGCCCATTATCTAATCAAGAAAAATATTCCCTTAGCATCTTGTCTAAAGGTAGCTGGCTGGCAAGCAGTGCTTGGACTACTATAGATCACGATTCATTACAGCTGCAAAATGGACTGATTTTCTTGAGAAAGTCATATTTGCAGAACTATCCATCATCCACAAAGCGTTCATAAATGCTTAAAAAGCTACAAAACAGCTATTAAATCCTAACTTCATTTTGGGTATTTTTCCCCCTTCATTTCATACACAACCAAAATTTAAATATATAAGTGATCATTCTTTTTGGGTGCACATTGACTGAACATTGACTGAGTGTTGCAGTAGCAACACTCAGTATGAGCCACAGCTGATTTCTCAGTTCTCAGAGCTTTATGGGTCCCCTGTGTTCATTATTAACATACTTTCCACTAAGGCAAAAACCAGCTGTTTGCTCAGTCCTTAGCACACTGATGTGACTGAATACATCCCTTGCATTCAAGCAAAATTGCAAACCAAATTTTTCAGGGAACAGGAGGGAAACGTGCCTGTTAGTGAGACCCTGTGAGTGTGGACCCAGCAACACAGGACCAGAACTTCTCTCCTGCCCCTTGGTGATGCCACATCCAACATGCTGACTTCAGGCCCTGCCAGATAGTTTTGCCCAGCAGCTGAAGCAGGAATTCCAACAGCTTTGCTCAGCAAATTTGTCAGGGTGTGAGCAACTGGAGAGGGCAGTGCTATGTGATGAGTGGGTATGCTTCACCAGGTCTGCACACATGAGCAATCCTTTGTCATTGCTGCTCTCAGGTAAGTGACGCTACTTAAAACAAGTGCCACAGAAACTTTTCAACCCAGGAGGCAGAAATGAAAGCTGACAGAAGCATGGCTGAGAAGCAGGGCAGGTAACGTGTACAGGACCAAGGTCTTGGCCCCACATCTTTACAGCTGTCAGGACAGCAACCGCTCTCAGCTGCATTTCATCTCCTACCAAGTAAGGAAGATATGAGAGCTTTAATTAACAATGCCAAACTTTACTGCAGGACTTGCCATGAGTAGATCTCAAAGGCCTTCACTAATGAGTTAAGCAAAAAAAGTGTGCATCTGCTGAGTTCCCAGTCAAGCCTCCCAGCACTGCTGCTTCCTTCCTCACCATTCTTCCCCTCTTTGGTTTCGTGGAGAAGAGCAAGTCTTGTATGCTTGCAGGGTAGGACTGTTGACACTCCTCCATGCCTGCAAGGGACTTCAATGTCCACTGAGGCAAGTGAAATAGAGGATATTTTTCTGGATTTAGCTTTAAGAAATAAAAAATGATCCCTGTTCCCAGGAGGTGCAGTGAGAAATATATCTGAGGCAGAATCTTCTACCACATACCTTCTACTAGTGTTTTCATACCAAGGTTACTTCTATTAAAAAAAGCCAATTAACACAAGGATTTTGAATTTAGATTTTAGATATTTGTTTTAATGACCAAACCAAACTTAATCCCAAATTTCTGTAATTTTGAACAATTGGTGTTTTGCAACTTAGAGCAATACTTCTAGGTACCAAACTAGCACTCAGTCCTTAATGTATTAGGCATAGTGCAAAAATATAAATGGAGATAAACCCTTCCCTTATGAGTTCCTGAGCTAGATACATAGGTTGAGGTAAAGAGAACATGAGATTATACATCATGTGCAAGACAGGGCCAGTCACCTAGGTCTGCATGCTGACTCACACTGCTTCTCTTGGGAGAACATTTACTTTCAACTAACAAACTGCTACTTCTAACTGTACCATCTGAAAACTATTTAATAAAACAGAATAAATTGGTCAAGTATCTGTAATAAAAGCAATTAGAGCTAAGAAGAGTGATGAGAGCTGGCTGTTCCAGAGGCAGCAGGGTCAGGATGGGAGTGCTCCATGTCCTGCCCTTTCTGCATGAGTCCCTCAGAGAATTAGACGCAAGAATGGCAGCAAGACTTCCCACACTGGAATCTCCCAGCCCTGGTCCAGAACAAAGCTTTTTTGTCAGCCTTGTTCTTTTTCTGTACAGCCACTGTGCACAGACACACTGACTATACCAGAAGCCTAGGGAGGCAGTGAAGTTCCAGGATATCTCATCTTCACTTCATGACTGGAAATATACTCCAGGCTCTTCCTGGTCCTTTCTCTTTTCTCTCTGTCCTCACCTTTCCCACACAAAAGGTTTTTTCATGTCTGCTGAAGACAGTAGAGAAAAATATGAAGATGCAGGTAGTGTGAAAGGTTTCAGGTGTCAATTCAGGTAAATATCCAAACAACTGGGAAACCAGAGTCAAATATTGATCCCATCTGAATATCACTTGGGAAGTCAATCCTGGCAACTACTCCTCTGAGTCTCATGGTGAAGAACCCCAGGCTGTCCTCTTCTCCTGCCAGCACCAGTGGTAGCCACTTTTCCATCCCACTGAAGACTACTGATGCATTATTCACTGAAGAAGCGCAAAGACAGACATGGGTTTTTTAAAGAGCAACACAACGCTTTTTACAAGTTTCACCTGTGAAAGGATTTTTGTGTAAATAAATATATACAGGATGGGGGGACAAGGGGTTATGAGCTCACTGCTACCCAGGATCCTGTCAGCTCAACAGGGAGAATCATCCGCTGGAACCAGTGTCCTGGGCTACCTAGCAAGGCCAAACCTCGCACCAGGTTATGCAGTCACTCAGGCTCTGTTTAATCAACTGGAAATTTTTCCTGAGGCAGAACTGAAGCAGAAGCTTAACCCATTGTCATTGGGTAGAACAGCAAAATTTCACAGGGTGAGAAGAGAAAATCCCAGATGTGCCTCTCACAGGCAGCTCCCTGTTTTGGTGACTGTTAACTTACTGCACTTTTTTTCCTTTGTTGCTGAAAATGTCAGTGATATAAGAAAGGCTTATGGACACCTCCTCCTCACACACTGTAGGGTTTGATCCTTGAAAGAGATGGAAGTGATCCATGAAGAAGTGCCTCGGAGGCCATTGCTGCCGTGAGGGGGAGGCTCCCTCTTTGACTGGGAGGTAATGCTAGGAGAATTCACAGGCTGGAAATGGAGGATAAGATAGGAATGGGAGCCTGCAGCTGGGGAGCAGAGGTTAGAGATTACTTTTTTATTATTTTATTTTAAACATATGTATTAATCATGGCTCAAAGTAGGGATGGCAATGGGAAACTGCAGCTGGAATGGGTAAGGCAGAAGAAGGAGGTGATTTTTATTTCAGACATAAATTATGTATTAATTGTGGCTTGAAGGAGGGGTCAGTGTGGGAATCTGTAGCGCAGAGAGGACAAAAAGGAAAGATGATTTCAATTGCAAGTATATTTATTGAAGTGTAACTCAAAACAGGGACTGGATGGGAATCTGCAGCTGGAACTGATAGGGCAAAGGAAAATATTGCTTTGGTGGAGTGGTATTATTTTAAACACATTAATAAGTCCTTAGCTGAAAGCAGGCACAAGGGTGGGAATCTACAGTTTGAGGATGTCAAGTAACACTTGTGGGAGAGAAAATCTTTATGTCTTTTCAGGTGCATGCAGAGCTTGTGAAGGTTGGTGAGCTGACTTTGCTAGAGCTGAAACACCATCTGTTCCCAGAACTGGGTAATTCAGGATTCCCTAGCAGCCCTCCATTTCCCTGCTGGCTCTCGAGAGTCCACTCTTCCTGACAGACATGGATGTGCTTATGTGACTACTGCAGTGGAGTTCACAACCCGTGAGCAAGGCAGCTGGCTCTAAACGCAGTGTGCAGCTTCACTCAGTGTGACCAGTTTCACTCGGGAACAGCTGCAGCCACTATTAAACCACAGTACAGGCCAGTCTTCCTGCAGGGCAGCAGCAGTGTGGGTCATTGCAGCCTGTTTGCCCTTTGGAGGTCACCCCCCACTGCCTTGGTAGGCCACCATCCCTCATGCTGATGGTAAGTGATCTCCGGGCCGTAGGCTTTCTCTGGAAAGAACATCAGATGGAGCCAGCTGGGAGTGGGGCTATGTGCTGCCTATGCCCACTCTTGTTCGGGCAACAGGAACAGTCATTCCCCTGGAATTAACCTAAAGGAGCTGGCTGGCATGTTTTGGAAACCCATTCTGTTGGAGAAGGCATATCTTTGAATTCGAACGGTGTGCAGCAGTGGTTAGAAAGCTGAGGCCATGGAAATGTCACCAAAGTGCTAGTGCCAATTAATATTCACGTATCCCACAGACAACAGGCCTTTCCTGTCTGACGCCCTGGTCTGAAGCCTTGTGTCTGGCCAGTATGTTCTGTATTACAGACCTGAGCAGGAACATTACAGCTTCCACAGGTTGATATCTGCGAGAGCCACTAAACACCATGGATTTTTTTCACTGCCTCATTGCAAAACCACCTGTGCTGAGTAACTTTTCACTAACCAACTGTGAAGACTGTTAGAGTATGCAGGGAGCTTCAGAATATAATTTAAATTTTTTTAGATAGTTAGCTTTAATGTTTGCTTCCTTGCTCCAAAGAGGAAAAAAAAAAAAAAGAGAGAAATACTTGATTCCAGGCTTTGCTTCACATGCGTTTCATGTGGCGTACCAGTGTCTGTTTCCCTTCTGGCTCTATAAAACACACCACTATATCTGTGCTGCTGCTTTCTTTTGAAATTCCTACAAGTGCAAACCCTCTTTACTCATACTGTGCATATTTGTGTACGTTATGTATATTATATAATTAAGCTTTTGCTATGCAAACGTGCATGCTTCCCAGTGTCTAGCATACTCAAGAAAAGCTATTCCTGAAGGAGATTCAAAGTGCCTGAACCATCACGATACAAAACGTCCCAGTAGGCTCCAGGGCTTTTTAGTTACCTTGTGCGACTCGTGTGGCATGATGCTAAGTGGTGAAGGAGGCAGGAGTTCTTGCCACTTAGAGGAAAATCAGTGCTGTACTCATCAGCTGTTCCTGAATTTGCTTTACACATAATAGATCATCACTGACTGATGAGCTGCAAACGAGAAACTGGTCAGAAAGTCTGAGGAATTAGCCAGAAGGTTTAGCATTAAGTTATACTGTTGACCACTTGCTATACTTGAGGAATGCAAGTTTTGAGGTAAACACTGAATTTACCTTAATTCATGCCAGGTGTGGGCACTCTGAAGAGAGGCCTTAACAGTTCTCTTCTCCTCAGAGTAGGACAGCAAATCTTTGCTGCTTTTCTTGGTCTGAGCAGAGCTGACATCCATCTTGTTTCCTTTCCTCTAGATCTCAGATCTGCTCACATCCCAGTGCTTGGGGTTGTCCTTTGCCTGTGTTAGCCTGGGAGATTATGGCGGGAAAAAATAGCCACAGTTTTCAGGCAAAGCACTGTGCCAAACTCACAGTCCAGACCTTGATCCAGTGTCAGTCACCTTCAAAAGTTCACCCTGACTCTCTCTACCTCACTGAGCAGGGGGAAACAACCTCATAAACCCAGTATGTCACAAAGGCTTCGCTGTATCTGAGTCCTTATTTCAATGCTCAAAATCTTCCCAAAATTGCCATGAATTCATAACAATTTACACCAAACTTTCTGGAGCTATTCTATGTCTTGTGAATTAATAGGCATTTCCAAAAAAGGTAATCAAATGGCTTTCTTTTATCCTGTTCTTTCTTCATTCTCCTTGGAAAAAAAAAATTAAAAAGAGGTTTAGGTTTTTTTCTTATTTTAGGTTTCAACTAAAAGCTTGATTTTTTTCCCTCATTGCAAAATTAAACAAATAGGGCAGAAAAAACAACCTTCTTTTTAGTTTAATTAAGAATGGACCAGCTGTGAAAACTGAAGAAAATTGAGTATTTCTTGAATTTCAGATCTTAGTAATAGATACTTTCTATTGCAGATTCTCTGATTTTAATGGTTGTACTCGTTCTACCATCAGAAAAATTTCCTACTTTTATGTTACTAACATTTTGTTTCATGGACCAATAACAATCAGATTTAGGCCACAAAATAATTTAAAATTTCCACCTCTTCCAAAATGACATGGTTTTTTTCTGATATTCACACATGGAAGGAAGCAGGCATACAATGTAAAAGAAAATAAATGAAAAAGCATTCAAACTATAGTCTAATTTTTGCATTGCTGCAAAAGTAAATGGTAACAGTTGATTGTGGGAGTGTAAGAGGTGTCCATGGATTATTCCTAAGCTTAAGAGCTCTTTTTGATCAAAAATGGCCCACAAACACTTCCCCATATAAAGGTTTAATAAAAAAGCAAAGTCAAGCACTTCTGACTGTGATGTATTCATGGTTCAGTATTTGAATATTGTTTGGAGATATGCCGGGGTGGCTCCATTTTCATTCATGTCTGTTGAGTATCTCTGAGCCAGGATGCTTCTACTTCCAACGTTTTATAAATGATGATATTTAAGAGAGAAATTAAAAGGGGTTGTATTTTCACTCATGAGTCCACGGTATTGGGTTTTTAGAGGACAGCTTAAACAGCTGGAGTAAGATCAAATCAGCACATGTCCATATGGGACGGATAAGTAAATTATTTGCTGTTGAGATAGACACCAATCACTCTGGGTGGGTTGGAAATAATGTTCTAATCCTCTGAAAGTTTTTAACATTTTGAAAAAAGTCTCAAATAAAATAGAGATTAAAAACATCAAATATTGTATTTGGTCACCCAAAATGTTCAAACCAGTAAAATTTTACACTGAAAAGGGCAGTTTTTTTAACACCATAAGAAACCCCAGTATTTTGATATCTTCAAAATGTTTTCCCAAATTTTGTTGAAACAAGAAATGTTCAGAACTGATCTTTTTCCATGAAACAATGACTTTTGGTTAATGAATGTGCATTTGTTAAAAAAAAAAAACAGCTTCCTAAATTCCTACTATCCAGTACTTCCTTAAGTTCTTATTTTGAGGACACTTAGTGTGGCAGTGACCCAGTCAGTGGCTGTGGTCACAGGAAACAATGGACAATCTGCAACCCCTGTCTCCTGCAGGGGTGTTAGTGAAGAAGCAGGATGGTTAAACTATTCCCCTCAAAGCAGTGAATCTGAGGGGGATGGGGAAGACAGGCACTGATAGTTTCCCGCCATTCACAAGTGTCAGTCAGATTCCATCTCCTCCCCCGTCCCCTTCACAGTTATTTTAATATTCATCAGTTGCTCGAAAGTTCTGTTATCGTGTTCTGTTGATTGGTTATATTAATGTATTCCACCCCTTTGTTTCCCCATTGGATGTTCCCCGTTCATGTTTTATTTCTCTATTGGTTTATTCCCCTGTTTCTCCCCTTAGACTGACCCTTTCTCTCGCCCCTTTTAAACCACTGCACACCCTCAGATCTTGGCTTTTTGCGACTTACCTTCAAATTAATAAATTGGAATAATAGCCACGAAGAGTCCTCCCTGCTTCTTTGCCGTCGGGAACTGCCTCCATTAACAACATGTCACTGCTAAAGCTGCCTTGGATGAGGGTGAGCTTGTTCAAGCCGTTACTAAGGAGACCAGAATTTACATGCCCCGAGGGCTGTAAAAGGTCTATAGAGTAAGAGCCGAACGCAGCAGAAAAAAGCCGCGCTCAAGCCGCAGGGCAGCTTGAAAAGACCCGGCAGAAATGGGCAGTGGCAACTTAGGATGCTAATGTATAGAGACAACTCATTCAAATTTAAGTTTTCTTTCTTCTTGACACTCTCATTGGCTTTCTCAGTAAAAGCAAGGGTTTACAATGAAGACTATATTTTTCTCTTGAATTTTATGTGTACCTACTGTTTTTTTCACATTTTCAATCAAAACCCCAAGCAAAGACTTTTTCTTGTTTTGTAAGACAGCAATCATTGAACAGATATACAACTTTAACTGTGTGAACCCCTACATTTCCAGATACAATGAAACTTTAACTCCCATAAGCTAAATCAGGATGTGACATAGCTCATATGGGTGCAATTTTTGTCCTCCAATCTTCCCTTGGTCCCCTGTCATCCTTTTTCAGTACAGTCAAGTTGTGTGTTGGATCTCTCTGCTTCCTGGGTTCCCAGGCTTTGAAGCCTTACTGTCCTCCAGTTCCTGGCTCTGCAGTACTTATCCTCAAACCTTTGCTGATCATACCCTCTGTATGATACTTCCCTGGGGCTTCAGACTGCCTATTGATATTTTCTCTTTCAGATCCTCTTCTCGGTTTCTGCTGTATTTCTCTCATGCTTGAATTCATTCACGGCTAAATTGCTCCAACTCAAAGATTTGAGAGATGTGAAGAATTAGAATCTTCTTAGGTTAGGCTAGTCATGTAAAACATAAAACTCAAAGTGTAAGGAAAGCAAATCATGGCAAAAATTACATTCCCTTCCACCTCCCCTCTAAGGGAAGCATTATAGCTTTGCAGTGTCATGTAGCTAAGGACTATATATGAGAACTAGGCTTCCAAAAAATAGTAAGACTCAGACCAGAAAATGACATTAGACATGGGAAATAACAGGGAAAATGAAGCATATGCTTCCGAAGTGTTAGCAATGCAAACTTCTTTCATGGTGATGCTAACAGGCGAATAACCCTGGAGAGTATGTGCTATAAGCATAATGCAAAGTTCATGTAGGAGTAATGCACTAAAATATTAGCTTCCTATCCCCAGAACTGCACAAGGCAAGCACTGTGCTTATCACCTCTGTAACTCGTAGAGGTTTGTGAGATTGCCAGCACAAACAGCAACACAGGAAAAGCTAGGTGTACACAAGGAACTCTTGGTGTACATCCAAACAAAAGAAGGAATCCAGGGTGAAGGAGCATGAATGTTAATAATCTTGCCAGAGATCCTTTCTTCAAGGCTAATAGTTCAGTAACCTCCTTTGATGTATGACTTGAATATATCACAGCATCTGTATGCCTCCAGCACCTCCCTTAATGCACGACTATAGCCAGAATTAATTAGTAAGCAGGAGCGGGAAGGAGCAAATGACCCCATATGATGCAGATCAGTTTGTTCTTATTGGTAGTGCAGCACTACCAATAATTTAAGCAGAATTTTAATAAAACACACATAGTGGCTGGTTCCCAGCAGCCAAGAGTCTGTGGTAGACTTCACACCCTATAGCCTTTAATTATTCGTCTCTATGAACAACAAAAACCAGAGATGCCTAAGGTACTGGACAAATCCCTTGACCTGCTCAGACAAGAGATGAATGTCCATTTGATTCTTTCTTCTGTTTACCTGTCAGTTTCATTACTCCAAATCTAATTAATTTTGTTTGCCCTGAGGGATAACACTATCTTGCAAGTGATCACATCAGCAAAACAGGGAATTCAGCTGGGCTTAATCTAAAAGGTTTCAAGGGAGAAGTTGGATTCCACTTGCACTGCTAGAGTTAGTGAAAGTGCAAGTGTAACAACCTTTGTCCATGCTCAGCTATAAGGTCTGTAACCATGAACTGGGATCTGAAATCAATCCAAATTCTCAGCTCCCATTGCGTTTTCTGCCTGTGAATGGGACATAACAGGCAATTTGTTTGACTATGTGTGAGAGAAGAAAAATTCCTCTTTGCAGTTTTATGATTTTCCTTTTCTAAGGACCACAGAAAGATACCTAACAAATAGAAAAGATAGTTGGAAGTGAAAGGCAACTTTTCTGCATGTACAGTCTTGCCATTAAAATTCTTTGCAACAGCCTCCAATGTCTTTTATGGGGACATCAAGTACTTTCTTCAACACATTTCCTTTTCCATTAAAAATTTTTGTTTCTCCATGCTACCCCGTTGTCCCTATTAAGAAAAAGCATGAAATGTCTCTTTCTTCACTCCCTTTCTTAAGGCTTAGGGTTGTGATGATCTTAGTCACACATAGCCTACTGGCCATAGAAAGACCAGTTGTGGCTCTTCCCTTTTTTATTCCTTTTCTGCACATGTTCCCCTTGATTATAACCTTAATTAAAACCAAAGAATGCTTGAATTCTATGAAGGATGTAGCTATTGTACCCCACTCTTATTTGTCACAGTATAATGCTGTCTACTGTTTGCCTCTATTTGTTTGAAGAGAAGGATTTCCTATTCTGACATTATAATAAATACAAAGAAACCCTAGCTCAACTGCAGCCTTTGAACAGTATTGCAAATAACAACAATAATTACTCCTAACAATTATATAAAATATCACTTTCATGCCTAGGAAAAAATTTCAAATCTTCTATTCTGCTTTATGTGATCAGCAAGATTGCTGTTGCACCACATTTATATTTAGAGAAGTGGAATCACCACCATGTAAAGATGAGAGACAGAATGATTAAATACTCTTAAACTCAGTTTTCCTGGTCTATAGCAGGCTAAGGAAAAACCATTTGAGGTCAAAACTATTGTTGAAGCAATAAAACTAATTTCCCAGGCTAAGCTCAGTGACTTATTTCAGTGGGGTTATACTAGGGTGAGTTTGGTCCATTACTTTTTAATTGCTTCCAAATGTGTCTCTGCCTAGTGAACTATCCTGATAAAAATATAGGACTCTCATGAACTCCTCAGGCAGCAGCAACATCCAAGGTACTGCTAAGAAGTGCCTACTGGTGAAGCCTCATCTCTCCATCTCTATGCACACAAAAACATACAGGCAAAATGTTAATATTCCCCCACAGTGAATATCAGACAAGACAGAATAGACAAGAGACCGGCCAGACAGTGATATTGCAATCACATGGCCGCTCTCTCTATTGCCATGGAGCAGCCATGGTGCACAGCCAGTTTAGTTGTGTCACCAAGATGGACTTTCCTTCCCACTTTCCTTGGCCCAACACACTTCAGAACTGGAGTCATATGCTAGTGTGTTCTAGCACTGTAGGTTTAAAAGACATACTCACCTCTGCTCTCTCTGGAGCTGAAATCAGTCTCCACGTTGCACCTGCCCCACTGCTCAATACTAGATGCAAAGTGGGAGAATGCTTATAAGCGAATCTGACCAACACTTCCAACGGCAGGCACCACATGGATTAGTTCTCTCAAAATTCATTTGTGGGATACAGTGAGAGAGGCTTGGAGCTGCAAATAGCAAGGCTTAAGAAAGCTTCATCCCTAGACAGAACTTGTACACAATCATTTCTGAGATCTCTGGGTTGTGATTTGGCTTCTCTTGTATTGGGTCTCTTGACCATGTCTGAGCCAAGGCATGGCTGACCTTTACATTTAGTATTTTGCTCCATTTTGCAGTGAAATCCTCTCTATACCTGTCAGAACACAAAACAGGTTCCCTTCTTTGTTTCCTACAAATCACAGGAGAAAAAACAAGGTGGTGTTTTCATCTGGGATTGCAACAAAAGGGACGCAGTAGAATACCACTGTACTGATGGCCCTTATTGGGATTTCTGTTGGGCAAAATAAGACAAAATGTCTTGCTGCATGCATGCCATAGATGTTAGACATATGAAATAGAAATGAGAATGATTGTTTTGTTCCACCTAAACCGAATTCCTGGTCCCACAGGTCTCTGGCATGCTCCTCTGATGGTTCAGGCTCTCAAAAATTTGAAATCTTGTAGGTCCAAGCAAGACTGGATTTTTTTCCCTGTATGCAAAGTTTCATACTGGTAAAAAGGAGATAGATAGATAGATAGATAGATAGATAATGATTTCAGTATTAAGAAGACTAAAGGGATGTGGGCTTTTTAATGATGTTCTTTACAATATTTTATAAAAGAATAATGTGCTTCTAAAGCAAACAGTCCAAAGTCCTATCTATTGGGATTTTCCCTCACAAACTCTAATGACAGAAACACCTCCTTGATGTCAGTTTTGTTCCCTAAATGCTTCACAGCATCTGCAACATTGCAACTCAAGTAAACATTAATGTCTTTGAGTCCAGGGAAGTTCACCGAAGGTCAGTGAAAGGATTTAAGAGATAGGTCAAGGATACAGATGTTGCTACTGCCACAGCCCTGAAAATGCCAGTTGTCTCTCAAACAACCATGACAACCTATGTTCACACCTTTAAGGCAGGGTGCTATTGTAATTGTGAAACATGGATAGCCACTTCTCTTTGTAGATAGAGCAGTGTATTCAACAATTTCTTTCCTCTAGGATCAGTCTAGGTGATCACTAAGATTAATGTAATGAAATCTCTGGAGCACCTTGGTCAGGCAGGAGCTGAGCAACAGTGCAGCCCCTTGAGGCAGCTGTCACAGGGGCTGGCCGGGATCAGCTGCCTCCAGTTTCTGTTTGGATTTCCATTTGAATTCAGTACTGACCTGACACACAGTGCTGTAAAATAAGGATGCTGAGCCTCCCCAGTCAGGCTGCTGTAGGGACACACCAGTCAGCAGGGAGACTGCTCTCGGACGGCATGTGTGGCTGTAGGTACAGGGAATTCCAGACTTGGTTCAGGAGCACACTGAGACCAGTTCTATCCTTGCCTGCATGATTGTGACCTTACTATGCAGTTAACACAGGTGTACTGCATGTGTATGCACTCAAATGACTGAGGTCATCTCTGAGTTAGCTGGGCTGCAGAGCCATCACTGTTGGCTAAAATCCTATTTTAGAGGGTCACACTTGAAAGCATCCTTTAGAAATACTTTTCTCTGTTATTCAAATTCACACTTATTTTTCTTCTTCTCACATGTTTTTCTGTTTCTATTCTCTGTTTCCATTGCAGATGGAAGGACTGAATCTCTTCATGTTGGCTATTTTGGCCCCCTTGAAGTTCATGAGTTACGTAATTATATTGTGATTAGAGCTACAGAAGCCAGTGAATGCTAGTACATGATTATAATACACAGGTACAATACAATATCTAACTAAATGCTTTTAAATGTACTAGCACAAATTTTGAGAGCCAAAAGTGATGTATTTGCTATCAGCCTCTCTCCCCTTTGTCAGTGGTAGGGAATGAATGTAAAACTGAACAGGGGAAAGTGTAGTAGCTGATACCTATTCCAGATGTTGCTAAAAGGTGCTATTTATGAGAAGATATGACTGGGAACAGTCCTGACCTAATACTTACAGGATTACACTAACTATACATTGCACACACACACACACACACACACACACACACACACACACACACACACTCTCACATATATGCATGCATATTCCCACCAGCAATGTGAGAATTCTACAGCTCTGGAGGGGAAAATGTGAAAAACACTGGATCAGTGAAAATGGAATAGTAAAAATATCTCTCCTCAAGCTTAAAGTAGAAATGTAAAGGGTTGGGTTCTCTCACTAAATGCTTCAAATTACCAAAAGAACATTTGGCACTCTGTGATTCTGTGATTCTTAGCTCTTACCAAAATTCATGGAGAGAAGATCTGAACCTCAACTTCAGTTCAGTTCAGTCTAAAGGTCAGAAGAAAATTACAGTTTATCTGAAAATTCCTATCCAATCTGCAAAACCACATTGGATATTGCAAATCTTCTGAGTTTGATTCTTTGCTGGTGATTGGACACCTTCAATTCTAATCTCAAGTGAAAAAAATACCAAAACCTGAGCGAAAAAATGGAAGTCCATCCCTGAGTGATATTTGCTCAACTTCCAGGTGAATTCAGGACTGAGTGGAATCCGAAGAATTCAAACATAATTAAAATTCCATGATCCATTTTTAACAAATAAGAACCAAATGAAACTATTTAAAGATTATAGTGAAAAAGTTAAAGAAAACTCTGGTAAAACCCTGACTAAACAGTCAGGGGCAGGTGGCCTCTCCACTTTCATTTGCCACACTTCCATCCCTTTATTAGATATATGAGAACAAAAGTGTGCCTGATGCTTTACAGCCACGTAGGAAGATGCCGTTGCTCACTGAAATTTCTCTTAGACTCCTGAGGGTAATGGGACTCCATGTGTGTCTGGGCTGCCTGCACTGCACTCATTAAAGATTGCATTCTTTCCTGAACAGCTTGTACCTATTCACATCACAGGATAATCTTCCAATTATCCTGGAATGAAACAGTGAAACAATGTTGGGAGATGAACAGTTTCAAAGCAAGGGTTTGGAGATTAGATAGGGATATGTGTTTCAGATAAATCCTCATGTATTAAAGAGCGTGTTTGTTTTAATGACAACTTGAACACTGCATCACCTTCCCTAATAGGGAAGCAATTAAACCTTCAGATATGTCAATTAGCTACTGATGGGCTGATTTCCTGTTTGTTAGTGTACCATTAGAGAGTCATATGGCTCTGGAAAGTTTCAAGACTGCTGTCTGGGGCTTTTTGCACTTCAGGGACATTTCTTGCAGACATTAAAACCCTGCTTGATTCCTCATTATTAAATATCAGCTAAAGTCTGGGAGCAGAGGAGAACTTCAGGCTTGAAACCAGCAAAACTGCAGAAAGTGAGCTGCTACCTCATTATGATCATAGAGTCAATAAAGTCACCTGATGGCAGATTTAGAGGAACTCATTAGGAGATGGAATTTGGTTGTGCAGACAAGCTGCTGTGATTCTGGAACCAGGCCCTTTCATTAAGGTCTTCAAATAGGATACAACGCAGAGGGAGGGGGAGCCTGCAGGGTATTGCAGCTTTAAAGAATGGCAATAAGGAATCTGTATGCATACAGCACTCTACGTTGCAAGGCAAAGGAGGTAAGCTCTTAGGTGAAATTTAAAAGAAAAGAAATGAGAAAGGAATTTAAGACACCTATATCTCCTTAAAAATCATATTTTGTAATTCTGACTTAGAGTGAAAGCCATGACATCCAATGAGAATACAGTGCAACAGACTTTTTATTACCTAATCTCTATGTAAATTTACTGATTTCTGATTCTTAGAACTTAACTTTCTTTAAACATAATTGAATTAATCTAAGTCAAAACAAACCCAAAGCTTTTCATGTGGCCAATATATTTTTGTTTCTCCAGCCTGATTGCTGCTAAAGCAATTGTTGATTGTTGCATTTAGCATGCAGCTTCTAATCACTGAGCTCTGTTCCTGCAGAACCTGGCCTTACCTCACAAAGGTGAAAAGATGAAGCTCCTGAAAAGTATCAGTCTAAGATACATAAGTCATAGAGATGTCCTGTCAATCCAGCCCAGAGCAGGAGAAATGCTGTGTTGTAAAGCAACATGAATCCTAGTGAGCTACTGAGCTGTGCATGCAGAAGTAGAAATAGGTGCTATAATTTTGAGCCAGAGAGAAAACCACCACTAACAATTCCCCTTTTGAGAATCACCCATGTAGCAAAAGTCTAGCTATAATGAAAGAGAATAAAGGTCCTGAATTCTTTCACTGCAATTTTGGTTACAGCGAACTTAGAAAGAAAGTGAATGGAGTGGAGCAGCTTACTTATAAGTGGGCTTGCTGCGGTTACTTTAAAATCTTGGATATGGTGTAGGGTACTTTTTCTCCCAGCCATCTCTTTAAAATTAAGGAAGGTCAGGAGTGTTCTGAACAGTCCCCCAGAAATCACACAGTGCAGTGTGTACTTGAGATGCTATTTTTTTCACCATCCTACATCTGCATTCAAAACATTTAGCATAAAACTTTGTTCAACAGCATTGCAATAGAAGGAAACATTGAACAATGAGCTCTGCCAGTGAGGTGGGTGCATGGAAAGAGTAGGCAAAAAATAGATTATTGTTGTACCACTGAATAGCTTGAAAAAAAAATAAATTAGAAACCTGGAGAAAGTAAGTATGCATCTTTTTATGTGCTGTAAGCTCAAACCAATTTGAACTGTCTGGTACTCTGTTTGCTGTAACTGACTTGGCTCTGTGAGCACTTCCAAAACCATGCTTCTAAAAAATACAGTCTGTGTTTAACTTATAGGCATGAATATGTAAAGGTCTTTACTGGTGTGTTATTTGTCTGCCATGTTCCTGTTCCTGTGCCTGGCTGTCCAAACCTGAACAGGCTGTCTAGTCTTCCTTTCTGCACTGACTGAAACCAGCAAGAAGTTTTTTGCTAATGTTCATACAAAATGTTAAAAGAAATCACTCTGTCCTGCTTGCTTATTTGCTTCTTGGAGACAGCCTTGTGGATGAGCCTGCTGCTTTTCTTTATACTTTTTTTCTCATTTGTGTTACCACAGCATCTTGCAGGCCAAATTGTGGTCTAGAACCACTGCACACCGAGTGGTGGAGAAACATGAAACATCCAGGCTCTGTCCCAAAAGGCTTAAAATAATGTAATCGAAATATAAGACCAGTGACCACAGATGGGTAAGAATAAGGGAATAACAAGACCATACTAGGGGGTGCTTTCCATGTGCCTGTAAGCTAGCCATGTTCAAATTTTTGGTAAAGGAGACTCTTAATAAGGGATTCAAAGGAGGATAACAGTTGGTTTTATGAGTGCACATGCAGGCTCTTCTCAAGCCTGAGGGGCAGCAAGGGAGAAAGCACAAAAGATGCTTGTTGGAAAATTTAACAAATTGATCAATTGAAGCTGGCATCTGGGGCTGACTGATGCTGGGCATTTATATTTTGATAGTGAATAAAAAGTGACAAATTGGGAGTAAGCCATGAAGGGCTTTGAAAGTTAAGAGAGTCACAATAAGCTTGATGTCCCAGAGGAAAAAGGAATCACTGAAAGGGTTCAAAGATAATGGGCATAGTCAGAACAACAGGCCAGGAAAGTGATTTATATTGCTGGGACCTGAAATGAGCAGGGCAAGAGTGCTTTTGTGAGGGTCAGAGAAAAGGGCATTGCTCTAATTGAGATGAGCATCAGACAAGAACCTCAGCAATAAGAAGAGACAATAAAGACTATTGTTTAGAGATAGCATGTGGAAACATGGTGTGGGCTGAATTGGGAACACAGATGCGAGACTCAGTGAGAAGACAGGATCTCATGCTTCTGCACGTGTACATCCAAAGCTGAAATCAGTGTTGCTCACCACAATCAAAGATGAAGATAAGGGAAAGGATTTGTGAACATTCAGGGCTTTTAGTCACCCTTAGTGTGATATCCAGAGACTTATCAAGACTCATTGGGATAGAAAGACAGGTGTCTGGAATAAACTGCTAAGGAACAGAGCTGTGATCCTGTGCTATGGCAATTGTAATTTGTTTGCATGAGTGCATGAAATTATCCACAATGGATAGAAGGGGAAGAGAAGGGAATCTTGTGGAATGCTTACAGAAGGCAGGAAAAGGGAAGATACTTTGAGGGAAAAAGGAAGGGAAATATTGGGAATAAAGAAAGGAGAAGTGGTCAACATGTGACTGTTTGACAGTGTTAGTAAAACTCACAGAGTCAGGAAGGTGAAAATGTATAAGGAGTACTGAAATTTAGCTAAGGATTTGCCATTTATGGTTTCTGCAAGGTAAAGGGGAAGAGAAGATATGGGGAATATAAGGTAGCACCAGAAGGAAGGAATTCAGCGAGTTATTGTAAAGAGAATCTTCAGTCTGTTTACAAAGAAAAGAGATGGGTGGAAATTATAGATGTAAGTGAGGTGAAAGGCAGGAGATTTTAGCTAGGAGAAGAAACCAGGTATTTTTTTAGTGTGAGGAGAGAAAAGAGCCACATGAGAATGAGAGGTGGAGGAAAAAGGAAGAGAGCAGATAAGAGCAAACACTGAGACTGGAAGAAAGGGTAGGATGAGGTCACTGTGACAAGCAAAAGATCATCTAGAAAGAATGTTAAACAAAATATCTGATTTTTAAATATATCTTACAGGCTATTTGTGAGAAATGCATTTGGGAATAGATATCCACAAGAATTTGCCCTGAAGATCTGCTTTGAAGACCTAAGCACATGAAGTCAAGAAACAGAAACATAGACAAATAAGACATGCTAATTGAAGCAGCTCAGTTTTCGGTTCAGGTTTCCTAAACAGGACATTTGTAAAGAAAAACACATCCTTTGAGAGTGGAAGACTACAGAAAAATATAAAAGAAGTTCTGAAGGTGTATGAGTTTCTGTGTTGGTATTGACCTATTTCAAATGTAGAAGACCATTGGGGGTTCAGAGTGAGGGGTTCATTTTTCATCAGAATAATACTGAAGGCTACATTGTGTTCACAGCAATATTCTGCACTAATACATGTCTTTGTGGTTTGGATTTTAAAATCTCAAGCACATCATGGTCTCATCCTTACTTAAAGTGACACCGCATTGAATCGCTTCTAAAACATAGTTCAGCAGAAAATTCCTTAAAAAGCTAATGTTTTTAAAACTTTCCAGAAGCCTACCCATTTCAAAACCCTTCTGACAAAGTGCTAATGACATCCTCATGAAATCTTGCTTGACTGTTTTCCAAATATCTTCCCTGAGTGCCTGCTCAGGGAGCCAGGTCTCCAGGACTTCTTTCTCTTTGAGAGCAATTCTTAGCTGAAAGAGGGAGGCGAGAAGCTCGGAGTTTAACCTTTCAAGTTTTAGCCAGTTTCATTGCTTTGAAAGCAATGATTTTAAATACCTTCAAATAGTTTTCTTTTCCTTCTTTATGTTTATTCTTCTGATGTTTATTCAAAAGTGAAATTAATTATTTTTCCTCAGCACTTCTGAACATGTTGCAGAACAAAAATACCAGGTTTAGAACACATAAATGCTGAACAACAAGGTGAAAAATTGACATATGCCTTTCAACTGTTAAGAAACCATATGAAATGAGACATGTCTTTCTTGTACATTGTGGAATGTGTGCATTTTGGGGGAAATTCAAGTAAATTAATGAATGAGTTGAATTCACATTAAAACTTCCATTGAATAGTGCCTGTATTGCGATACTTAACAAATGCTGCTTGTGTTACATGTAGCAGAAGAAAACTAGCTACAATTTGGGGTGAGTGTATATATGTATTATATATGTATAATTTGTTATTGGTAGTGCTATTCAGGGAATGGCACAGACATCTGACTTCTTGTTTTTATAGCTGAATTTGTGGATGAATCGAATTATCAGAACAAGCAACCCTATTAAAATAGCAACTTAATATGTTATCTTTGAAGATCACATTTTGTTATATGATCTTATAAAAACATGATTTTTACAGACAATACTGTCTAAACTGCATAAGCTAGGCTATAGAAAGGTATGGACTTAGTGACAACAGAGTAAACTACACTGAAATAAGTTAATTAGGGAAATGTTAAGAACAGGAATTGAACTCAATCCTGTGAACACAGGTAGATCAGGCTGTTGTGCTGGACCTCTAAAACAGAGTAACAGTTTCATGTGGCAATCACTCTAAGTGAGTTGATCTGTATTTTAAGGGACAAAAGCACTGTAAGAATAAGCTACTGGGACAACATCTTACTGTTACTATGGTAAATGTATCCTACACTATATGAAATCATAATATTGTGTGGTTGCTTACAAGTTAAGTGCATACAGGACAAAAAGGCAGAGTGATCACAGTAACTTCTAGTTTAAAAACCTGAGAGGAACAGACAATTATCACTGTACACATTTATATTAATTTTATTTATTTTAAGATAAGGTGAGGCTTCAGTAAAGTAATTTCAAAGTAGCCTGAAAAGCATATTTTATTTTTGAAATAAATTCTGAAGAAAGCAGGTCACTGGAAGGGCAATATCATGGAGACAGAAACAGCTTGAGAACCACTGAGAGCATACAGCATCTCTTCCCAGCAACCACATCTGTTGTATGGAAATCACAGTGTACTACCTATTATCCATCTGCAAACAACTTTGAATGAGTCGGCACTGAACGTAATAGGACCTTGCCCCAAACACCCGCTCCTGCTTCCTTCATGATAGTCTGTGCCATGGCTGAACATCTCTTTTAAGTTGCCTCATAAAGGCAGTATATATACTTGCAAAGGAATATATTCCTGAATGTTGAAACAAATTGGAAAGGGAATTAGGAAATGCTTCTTGCTTGTAGATGATTAGAATACTGTAATGTTTAGCATGACATGTGTGTATAATTGTGAAAATTCTCAGCTTTTATTATAGTATGTGATTATTACGTGTTACAGGAGGTTGACAGCATTGTGCAACAAAGGTCTTTTTTTTTCTTGCACAATAACAAAACTTCCCAAGTTGCACTCACAACTGTTTTTTTAGTATACTTTGCTTCCTTTCACAGAAATCATGGCATTTGATTCTTTGGGAAATGTATAGACAGAGTACTTTTCTCAGACATACACACTGGGATACTGTTTGCTTATCAGGTTGAGGTTTTTTCTGTATATTTCACATAACTAAATAACTAATTTTATGTCTAGAAATAGGATTGTAGTTTGTAAATTAATTCAGATAAGAAGCTAAAAAAAAAAGAGGAAGAAATGAAGTGGTGGAAAAAATCAAGATGGAAAAAAAAGGATCCTTCTGAAGTAAAAATCCCATCAGCTGAAATAATTTTAATAGGGAAAATGGTAGGAATAATATACCTACACATAATGTTAGAGGAAAAGTAAATCATACATAAATGAAAACAAAATTTACTGGGTGAAAATATACTAGATTGTGCTATCTAGCTGTTCCCAGGGTTCTCAAAGAAATCTCTTAAGCATGAGTTAAACTTATTTTTATTTCTAAGAAGTTGGTGCTAACCATGAAAACTGGTGGATGCTTCAAACAGTGTATGGGCAAAGATGAAATAGCATATTTGCATTTTGTAGTTGCTGCAAGCTGTAATGTAACCTATAGGAAAAGAGGAAGTGCCCATCTGTTGCAAAGTGAAGCAGATTCTACAGAGCTCTTGATGATATCCCACGACACCTACAATAACACATGAACAGCATAGTCATAACTATGTATTGCATTATATGTGCACATTTTTGGCTTTACAGAAAAGCTCCCTTAATGTCAACAGTGTTAAGCTGCTTTCTGAAGGAATAAAATGTGAACTATTTAGTGTGGACAATTTTGACACTATGAAAAGGTATGTTGGTAGGAAAAGATATGTGTCTTTCACAGACATAAAAATTCCTTTGGGACAGAAGGAAATCCAGAATTAAAATTTCTTTGAACATCAGTATAACCATCTCCTCTGTTTGTTAATCTTCACCTTTTACTGCTGACTGTGACAAATGGTTCTCTCTTCAATAGAAATATAATTGTTTTACTCTAACTATGCAAAAACTTTCAGTGCTTGGTAAGATGTAGGTAGCTGAAGTCAGCAGTAGCCAGTGTGGGACCTTATTTAATATTTTTCTTAATGAATGCCACAATTAGATTTATATTAACAAAGTTTCCTAGACCTTGCAAATTGGAAGGCGTTGCTGATATTTGTGAGAATCAGAATACTCTACAAAAAGTGTTCCATGAATGATTCTCAGAAGTGAGGCAGTAGTAATGCGATCAGAGTTAACAGCAGTTAAGAGCAAAAAGAGTTAATTTAGGATCTAATAACTAGCATTTCTGCCCTAGGCCGGGAGCTTTTGTTTTGCCAACAACTATGGAAAAAGACTGATGGATACACGGCCACAAGCAGTAACACACCATCCCAATTGCACTGGTGAGGTATTTCCAGCAGAGATAGCGAAGTTAGAACAGTGTTGTGTTAGGTATGAGTAAGAGCCAGCTGCAATGACTGTGTATGTAGTTGTGTCCTTCCATATTAAGTGACTGGATCTAATACAAAAAAGGACTGGTAGGATGAGCCAGGAGCTGCAACTTCAATAGATCAGATGAAAGCAGGAAGACTTGGCAAAGCACAGTCTGGGAGAAGTACTCAATTCTACAGTGGTAAGAAGGATAAAGAATGGATAGGGAAAGCAGTGTTTCAGCATTATTCAGGTCAATGTTGGTACAAACACAAAGGAAAACCACTAGCCACAAATATATCTATATTTAAAACTAGAAGCTTTTGAACTATCAGAGTGGTGAAGATCTAGAAAGGCTTTCCTGCAAGAGACTCTAGAAAGCAACTCAGGTAGTTTTACAGTAAGTTCAGGGCAAGTTCTGAGAGTTTTGAAAACAGGGCCTAGGGAAATATTCCATTAGTTTTTTTTCGGCAGTAATTAAAATGTTCTTAATGTATTGCTGACTGGTTGAGACAATAAATATTTGGACTTGAATCAACTGGAGATTTTTGACACTCTATATTTCTATAGAAAGTGATGTAAGTTTTACATTTATGTAATTTGTCAACACAACAGGGTGGAATACACTTCTCATTGTAAAAGATGTGGTCCTGGAAACCTAGTCAGAGTAATGGAAGAACTGAAGGAAAACACCACCAACACTGTCAGGAGTCACTTTTATGTTGGTTTTAAGAATTAGTTTACTGTTTCAGACAATTTGGTTGGGTAAAATTTGGCCCTCGAAGCACATATATATAAATGGGCACTTAATTTTTTTGCTTCATTATGTTCTTATCTACAACAGTGGCATTTTGATCCCTCTCTTTTCTACAGCATTGCTAGCAGGCCAGGTCATTGGATTATCCTAAAGGGCACAAGGCATCCTTTTCAGGGTGCTTCCCCATACTGTTCCCTGATGCATCCGTTTTGGAGAGCCACAGGCCTCTTCCACTAGTATAATGTGTAATGAAAGCCAATACAGCAGTGTCTGTAAAGGATAGTCTCTGTTGTGGGAATTGTAACAATGTGACAGAAGTTCTCTCTTTTTCTTCCCCCTCTTAATGGTCACTGAAATGTGCTGAAAATTTTTAAAGATGTTGCTGTTATGATAGTATTTTATGAAACCTCTATCCTTTTTCTTTTCTCTAAACCTAAATTTTAGGCCTGTTGTAAATGAACAGTGTCCCTTTGACATTCATGGGATTTATGGGCGTGCATGGAGGGAAAATACATCCCTTTGCTGGAATTGAGTCAGGAGGGTCCCAGAGGCACACACTATACTTCTGAATTTCCTTCTGCTTTTCATGACTGTAATTCTTGTGTCCTCTTTTGCACACATAATTGATTAATCTGTATTTTTAAAGGTTTAATACGTTTCCTTTTTTTAATCTGGAGGCACATGACTTCATTTTCATTATACTCCCAAGGTCTCTGACTTCTGTTTTCTATTTCCCTACCCTGCCATCTGTGGGAATAAATTAGAGAGAAACTAACACTTTTGGATTATTGGGATAAGAAGAGAATAATACAAGCAGCAAAGGAAAAAAGAGAATTAAATGCAGATGCAAAGATTCCCTGAAACATGTGCAGGGAAATTAAAATTACACTTTGTTGTGCCAGTGCCTCTTGAGCTGTGAGGGAAGACATCACATATTATTGTTGGTGCCCTATTGCCACAGTTCCCACTAAGATCTCAGAGTCCAGGATCCCCCAAAATTCCTACTGATTGAAGTCACTTAATCGACAAATTCCTCAGATTTCTTGGCCCTACCTCTCTACCTTTTTAAGGCTTAAGAGAAGATCCATTACAAGACTTAGGGGCTTTTCAGGTGCTTAAATGTTGCCGGGCCTGTGCTAATCTGTGTGGATGTTGTGGTGTCCTAAGCATCCTCCACTTTCACCCCTAGGATGTGTTTTGCAGGGAAGCATGACAACTGGATCATGACCCATGAAGCCCCTCTCAGCAGGCTGCCTGATTTGTGTATTGCATGGCTGGGCAATAAACCCCAAATCTCTTTATGGAATATGCCCCTGACCACTCCTGGTACCCTTGGAGAAAAACCTATCTTTGTACCTTGAGATGGGAGCACATTTTTCTGGTGAATTCTCAGCCCACGGGCTTCTACTTTTGCAAATCACCATAGAACCAGAGTGAATCTGGCCCATTCAACAGATCTGAGTTTGCATTCTTTCAGGTTTCAGCCCCCACTATTCAAAGGAAAATAAAAGGAATGAAGTGTGAGGGAGCTGAGATTTGGGAGTTTTCATTATTACTGTGTATATGTCATGAGTTAAATTGCTAAGAATCAACTTTATCCCTAGTCAAGATGTATTTTCACTTGTAACTCAAAGTAAGAATTAAAAACATAGATTTACAATAATGTAAAATAAAAAAAATTAAAAGAACAAAAATGCATTTAGCAAGAGCCTTACTAAGCATCTAACAACCACAATGTTTCAACTGACTTGTATGGCTGGCTGCATGGACTCCACAAGGCATTCAACGTCTAGCCTTTCTCAGACAGTCCTTCATCCTACATCTTTCTTCATGTCTTAAAGATAAGTGCAGCAGCTGCTTCAAACAACTACCCCAAGAAGCTTCTCTAGCCAAAAATGTAATGACCTCCTCCTTCCTCTCTCTTCCTGTTTACCTGCCCTTGGTCTCCATGACTGGGCACTGAGCATTTGGAAATTAGCTCATTTCCTTCCCCCACTGCTTAAGCTTGCTTGATTATTATTTCTATTGTGTTTGCACCTTTTTTCTACCTTCTGAAAACATGCTGGTAAGGCTTTATGTGGAACATCATGAGGCATATTGAAAATACAATCTTCTTGCCAGAACTGTAGCTATCCTCATTCCATGATTGTCACACAAAAGCTCTAAGTGATACAAGAATGTTGAAGGTGGAACCAGGAGCCTTGGGCATCTGTTCCCAGTGGGAATTTAGGACAGGGGCTGGGGTGGGAAGGAGGGTGACTGTGTGCTTGCCTGATTCGTTAATGTGCTGATGGAGCAAAATTTTTTTACAGGACCAAGTTGTAACCGGTTCTTGTGGTTGATACCCTCAAGCCTGATCAGGAGTTTACAGGGTTGAGATAGCAAAGCGATTTGTTGGAGTGGGCTTCCCTCAACACAGGAGGAGTGAATCCTGCTTCCTGCCCCAAATATGAATTAAATGCTTTCCATTTGGATCATGATAATGTGTCTAGACAGGGATGGGAGCAGGAAAACTCCCCATTTTCCTGACTCAGGGAGGAAAGTCTTTTGTTCTACTTTGCTCCTCTCCCCATCCAACTCATATTCCTTCATTTCCATGGCCCAGTCTCACCAGGAGAAAAGAATAAAACACTTTTCACTGTTCAAACCCTGAGCAGTATTACTGTTTGTGAAGAATACTCATCCTCCCCTCCTGTCCCGCAATGCCTTCTTGGCAGATGAATAGAGAGTAGAACATGGTACCAGAGATACCAAGGTGTTATACCAGTGTAAACAAACCTACTGTGTCTGGGCTTATCTTATCTCCTTAGCAAGGTGTGTGAAAGGAATTAGTCAGTAATTTGTATTGTCAACAATGCTGTCTGGCCTGTTAGCCAAAGTTCTGAGCTTGAGAGGAATGATGGGCTTTGTGCTACCTATCAAGCTCAAGTAGTTAAGACATTGGTGTTTTCCTAACACGGATTTATTTTAACTGTTCAGCTGCAAGTACACATGGAGGCGCTAATGCTGATTGAAACAGTTCTAGAAACTTCTTCATCACATTTCTCAAGCACATTATCAAGTTACAAATATTGCATCATCAACACAAAGTCCCTTTAGCTGGCCACCCTGCAGAACCCAGTGCTTTAGGTTTCACTACGTAGGCATTTCTGAATGTCATGTACGCTCTGCTAGCTCATGTTCTCAGGGGCTTTGTAATTCTCCATTGCACAACTTGGGGAGGGGAGAAGTAGTGTGTGAAAAACTGTTTTTAGTTGTTTTCCTGTCTACGTAAGTGAGCCTCTTTCAGTGCTGGCATCTGTCTGACTTCTGTGCTCTGCTGAAGGATAGTTAGCATTTTTTGCTGGATGTGTTCCATTTCCCTTATCTAAATTTAAAAGGAATATAATTCCTGTTTTGTAAGGGAGACAAATGATTACCTAGTAACTTCAGGAGTGAAAGCAGGAGGCCATTTCCCCATTATCTTTTAGCTGACTTGAGTTGTTCTTACCAAAAGCAGATGTCATTCCTGATGATTAGGAAAATGATTTTTTGAAGGAAGTGGCATAACATCCATGTGAGGTTATTCATGAGATAAGGCAACATACCCTGCATTTCCTACCTGCTCCTCCTCAGTAGCATCAGTGGGTGGTTTGGGCACAAATAATGAGAGGCAGTACCTGCATTTTAAGCCATTTATAGCTTTAAGTTGAAATATGTCCACTGGAGAAATGCAGCTCGAAAGGGGCTACTCACTGGTTTTCTTCTGTGTGTCAGTCCCACAAGCAACTATCAGTAGGGTGCCATGAAAACAGATGAATGGCATATGACCCAAAGCCTTAATGAAGAACGGATTTTCCTGGGTTTTGGGGCTCCAGTAGGAACTGCACAAACCTGTACTTAAAAACTGTCTGGTTTTGAATGTGGCAAGTAGAATTACTGTTTCTTGCTGGTTTCAGGGTAACATTCTCTCACTCCTAGTGGTAAAGGGAGGAGGATGAGTTTTGGGTCTCATAAAACAGTGTTGCTGCTCTTGTGAAACATTAAAGAGGGCACGGGCTTTAGAGGTGTTACTCACAGATTTTTCAGACCTCAGAGTCCTCAGATTGCACTGCCTGAGCTGGCTGGTTTCCTTATGCTTGTCCTTTTGTGAAGTCCATCCTCACACAAACTGAAAAAGAGCAGTCCTTTTCCTGGTGCACTAGCAGAGCAGGGGGGAGAAGACAGATGTGAAAGGAGTGTTGGCTTCACTGCCACGTTGCTGGCCCAAATAGCTTACCTTCCATGGATGCTACCTGTCTCTGATGGTTGCTGGCACAACCATCAGTGTGTGATTGTCCACCTACCACAAAGGAGGTGCTGAGGAGCAAAACTTCCTAGGAGGAGGTTGTAACATTGTTTTCTGTTCAAGACATAACGCAGACCTAAACATTTTATACTCCACTCACATCCATTCTCTATCACACGATTTTATCTTCATTTTGCACCTCTAAAGAGTTCATAAGATTTTTGTTGCAAAAGTGTTTTGTTTGCTGTTTTTGGCTTAATGAGGCTGACTATTGGTGGGAGGGTGGGGGGGGAAGCATCCTTATAATAAGCTCCCCAGTTTTTTAACATTAGTGTGGGAAATAAAATGGGGTTTTTTTGCAAGCAGCTGAGCTCCAGGGCTATTCCACTAGGCCCCATTCTCCTTTTATTGACGAAACTCAGCTGATTTCAACTTGGCTGCTTTCCTCTCATGGGGAAGTCACACGAGATCCTTTAACTGAAAATTAGAAAATGCTTTATTCTACATCTCACTATTTCCATTGAAAAATTATCCTAATTGAATCAGTTTACCTTTTGAAACATTAACTAAATTTAAAAGATTTGGTGTTGGCAACAAAACAGAAAAAAGCTTTTTAAATGTACAACGGAAATCAATTATCCTGTATCTGTGGATGTAACTGAAAGCATATTATTGTAGTTTCATTTTGTTTTCTTGGGGGGAAGAAAGTCTAATTGTTTTTTAAATGAAATGTTAAGTAGCATAGTTTACCAAGAAGTGTAACCACAGTCTGATTTGAGGTGTGTTGAACAGCTGGAATTAGAAACACACACAAAAAGAAAGAAAAAAATATAAACCACAGAGCTATTATGCTGAGACAGTAAAGAAGCAACGGAATTGGCCTGACTTTTATTTTTTCACTTAAAGATACTATTCACTTGGATAAACAGGATAGTCTTTGCAAATAAATAAACTTACATTTTCTAACAACAACAAAACAAAAAAGAAAGAAACAGAAGAAGGAAATAGGAAAAACCCAAACCAAACAAAACAGTGAGAACATAGGGATCATTAAGTATGTGATTTCAAACAAAAATGCTGTTAATTAAGGGCAACGCCCAGCAGAAGGAATCTGGAAAAGAGGTTGAAACAGGAAACAAATATCATGTCCTTCAAGTTTAATTAATTTCTTTGGACAATCTCCAAACATGCAAGAGGTGGGGGGGGGGGGGGGGGGGGGAA
>VZTJ01002472.1:51616-65343 GCA_013397795.1 Orthonyx spaldingii | reverse complement strand
GGGACGGTGGCGCGGGAGGGGGGGGAAGAAAAGGAACACAAAAGAGCCAAAGGAAGAAAATTATGAAAAGTGAGAGTTACTGAAATTTTGAAATTGTAGCATTTGCAGAAATTTAGTAGTCAGTATGTTTTCCTCCCAAAAAACTATAACTAGAACCTGAGAGGTTGGGAAAAAGAACTTTAATGTGTCTAAACAACTGGGCTCTTTCAAAATGTTTGTAGCAGCTGGATGCCATGGCAAACTCTTCATGCTGCGCAAAGTCATTTTGTGGCAGAATACTCAGAAAAGTGGCTCCTGCTTGTAGGAAATACATGCTGCTTCCATGCATTCTAATTGCCTGGGTCGTCACTGTCTGCAGCCCTGACCATACTCCCAGCAAAGTGCTTGGTTTAGCAGTGCCCTCAAGTCAGTTTGTAGCTGGAAATGGGACAAGTACAGCCACAGAGAAGTAGAACAGTGATGTGCCCCTGGCAAAGGAAATCCCTGACAGGTCTTACTGAAAAAAACCCCAAAGCCAAAACAAACGAGTCAAAGCAAAAGAACATGCGTTCCTGTTCCACTCCATTTGCTTGCTTCCCCCCACCCTCACCCCCTTTTTTTTTTTTTTTTTAATATATGGAAGTCATCCTTTTCTTCACCAGTATTAACCAGCTCCTTCATCTTGAATTTAGCTCCTGCTGCTGTAACGAACTCATGAACGTGCCACTTGTGGGCTGATGTAGTTATAGCCTCTTTTTTTTTCCCTTTAATGTTTCCTGAGTTTTCCAGTCAGATATCTGACTCTCTTCCACTCTTGTGCCATCTCCCTTCCTTCCATCCCTAACACGTTCCATCATTGTGTAATGAATCCTTTTCATTGCCAGTCACTTCCCTAATTCTGCACTTGGAGCTGAATTTCCTTGTCTGGCCCCAACAGCCCTGTTATTTCCCACAAAGTTTTGAGAGCTTTTCCCAATGTAAGTGATGGGGCAAAGCTTGCCAGGGCAGTAAGTAGCCAGAGGGTGGACAATGAATGGATTTAAAAGCTCCAGGTGTATCAGTTGTGCTGAAGATTGCAGGAGGAAGGAAAGAGATAGGCAGTGTGGACAGATACAGTGAACTTGTTTATGATGAGCACTCACAGAACTGACAAAGATCAGTTGCTTAATGGAAGTGGGTTCCCTATAAACACTGAATAGATTCCTACTCAGTTTCCTGTGTGAATATTTTTGGCAGAATTACATTCTGTCTATTAAAACATTCATAGATAAGCAAAATTCATTTCAAAAGACATATTTTAAAGATGTAGAAAGAGTGACTTCAAGAATCCAAGGTGCTCCCTGACTCCTGTGGGATTTGAGAATACTCAGCTTTGAGGATCATTAGACCAAAATATTAGGTGTGTGGTAGTGAAGAAGCAGGAATGCAAATATAATTTCCTGGATTTGAAAAAATAATAGTTTGATAAATTGCTCTAAAGAATGCTAACCAGATTTTTTTAAGTGTTTATTTATATTTACTATTGTGCAATATAAGAGGAGAATTAAACATCTGGGTAATGATGTGTTTACAGTTTAAAAAAACATCCTAATGGTCATACTCCTTTCTCTGTAGAAACGCTTGCACACTTCTAATCAAGATACTTATTTCTCTGTGTTTTTTATTGATCTACTGTTTGGCTAATGCACCACTTGAGAAGATTCTGATTCAAACATACCTTCGATGTAATCACATGCAATGACATTGAAATTCATTGCAAATCTGGCCCTCTGAGTTTGCTGGTGAAAGACGTTTACTTGACAATGACTGGTCAAAAATACCTATTTGTTTTAGTTCAAGTCTGCCTCATTAAAACCAGATTTACACCGAGCTAAGTCCAGTGAGATCAGCTGAATTGCTTTGAATGTGCTCTAGGATGGTGAAAAACAAGCATACTTGTTTTTAAACAATCACTTCCCAATGTCAACACTTTAGAGAATTAAAAATGTTCTTCTTTTAATATGTCACTCACATTGGAAAGCTAAAGGAGAGCATCCTATTTAGACCAGGAGAACCAGGTTCTCATGGATTTTATGCAGTAACAATTATACCAAGAAGTTTTGAGCACTATAAAGGAAATTTTAGTCTTTTTCAGTCAGAAGAGAAGGAAATCTAGAAACTTATTCACAAAGAGATTGAAACTGACATTCTCAAAGCCAGCTTGGGTATTTAGATATTTACCTTGCACTAAAATTAACAAGATTTTTTTTGTCTAAAACTTTTTAAACACTTTTGCCCCCATCAGATTTGGACTCTGGCCTAACCACAAATGTACCTACAATCTTCCTAGGATTAGACTAGAAATACTGTGTTACTATCTGTGCACAAATGTGAGTCTGTATAGAGTTGCACATTTGAATCTTCAGTAATAGATGTAACATTTCTCTGTGGTAAGAAAACCTTAGCAAACGATGTAGGAAGGTGGGTGTCAATTTGGTGATTTACTCTACCTGCATTTCAAAGGCAATCCATTTGAAATATGATGAAAGGTGGACCATATCCAGCCTGACATTGTTTGAAAAGCTTGTCTATAGCACATCTTTATATAGCATGAGGGAGACGATGCTTTCAAAGCAATTCCTGTCTCACAGGTCAGTATAGTGGGGAAGGGTAACACTGTTTCATAAAAATAAGTATTTATTTTATTTTTCTTGGCAGCCCACTGGTTGTCATCAGGGTTGCCTTACTGGAAATGTTACTTTTTTTTAGTTATGAGAAACATTGTGAAATCTTCAGCTTTTTGAAAAGTAAGGCCCAGCAAGATTGGCATTGAAACAGGGTAAATGGCTTCATGAGTATTGTGTCTAACAGAGTGGTACTATGGTCTCAGAGTGTGTGCCCTTCAGCTCACCACAAGTTTCTCTGGGGCAGGACCTTGAGATCCTTTATCTCTGACCCTAAACTCAAGAGGGGCAGGTAGTGAGAACATGAACGTGTGGGTTGCTATGTGTTGTTGGTTTTGCAGATAAAGTGCAGTGCTGGTTTTGTCTTTACTCATTTGATTGGAAGGGTTGGTTGTCTCCCCTGACACATGAGGTTGGGACACTGGGGCGGGCCAGCTGGCGGCCGTGCCATCCAGATTAGGCTGTGTTGCTGTTATTAATGTGGGAAAAACAATCAGGAGCTATGGTAGGGATAATATCTGCCCCTTTGGGAGGGTGTGTACCTGCCACTTATTGCTCATGTTCCCAGTTCTCGTTGGCTTACTGCATAACTGGAATCCAAGACTAATTGAGAAGGACATTTTTCTTCACATTCATCTCTGGTTGCCTTTTCTGCAAAGCAGACCTCATTCCTGTGATTCATCATGTGCAGACTCACCACTGCCTCACTGATCCCCACCAAGGCCCCATCTCAGGTGTAGCTGGAGATGTTTCCAGCTGGGTTGCCTTGCTCTGGGCATACCATGCTGGCATTGGCTTTGATTTGATAAACTTCATGCCCTCCTGAAGCTGGCTTACCTGCAAGGATGGCTCTTACCTTCTGCCAAGTGTCTTTGCCACTCAGCAGCATTCCTCTGCTTCCAGCAGAGCCCTGGGGAAGGTGGCGCTTGGGTAAGTCCCTGAGCTTCTTCCAGCCTGAGGGCATCACGTTTGCTGCTAACAGGCCCTGTAGCAGAGTTCATCTCTTTTTCATGCTTGGGAAGAGGCAAGGAATTCTTGTCCTTCTCTGCAGAATAGGCTCATTTTGGTTTTTTTGCTATTCAGGGTCTCGAGAAGCTATAGCCTCTCTTGAGACCACAAGTCTCAATACATTTTTCAAAAGATAGCAGACCAAATACTTGATCAGTTTTTAAAGTTTTTATTCATCTGTTTCTGCTGAAGGCAGCTTTCTCACTGATGTCTACCAGACTTGGGCAGTAAAAAACAACGAAGAGGCAATTGGATAAGGACTGCACAGTATGGCCGACTGATCTGCACCCAGGCTGAAGGAGCAGAGCACACAAATCAATCACCAGGTTTGATACCTGAGCTTATAAAAACTTACCAGAATAGTATGTGTAAGTGTATAATGCATCTATGACTCTGAAGCCAACACATTTTCTCCCTGCTCCACAGAAATCACCTGGTTTAGACTATAAATATATGCTGCTCTTTGAGTGGTGTATAAAGAATATCAATATGAAAAGAATTTATGTGTGATCTAAGAGTTTTTAAATAAAGTCCACGTTCTCTGGACATTGCTTCTATTCTTTCTGAACAGATATAAAGAGTGATATAATTGCATCAAAGATCATACAGCACAGGTAGATTGCTGACTGTCTATAACCTCCTCAAGTAGGCTGGGCTCTGGATAAAAGAACTTTAAATGGTTTGATAGAGTCTGTGATATTAGACTGCTCATATATTAGCGCTCAGAACATCCTCTTACACAACCCAATGTGGTAGAACAAATTAATCACACTTTGGCCTGCTAAATGGGATTTGGAGGACATAACTATAAATTAAGCTTTCCTCAACTCCACCTCAGAATGTTTCGTCCTCCGTATTGCTCATGAGTCATACCTTCTCCAAGCTCTGCAGAGCTGAGTAAACCAAGTTCATTGTCTTCCTGCACACAATTGTTGAAGGCCTACCTTGATGGTTGGAGGTTTTCTGTTCATTTTTAATTGTTTGTGCTTCTCTTCCCTGTGTGGGAACACAGGGAGTTGCAGTTGGAACAGAAGATAGTAAAGATTTTGCCTCAGTGTTGCTTTAGCCCAGTTTCCTATACAAACAAGATTCTCTCTGGTAGGCTCCAGTGTGTCTGAGGAATGATGTTATTATGTGGTTATCACCTCGAAGCATTAGGCATATTTTTTAGCTAAAGTAAGCTGAGGAATCTCATCTTCTTTGGGATTCTTTGGGAAACCAGTATAGAGGACAAAGGACAGGCTTGATTTGCTTGCAGTAGTCTGTGCTGCTGAGGAACTTTCATGAGCAGGATTTTTTCATGTTTTAATAGCAGAAGTATTGTATGGGATACTTCTATCAGGCAAAAGTGAATAAGGCAAAGGCCGAAGTCAGAGGTGAGGTCACTGGCTGCCAGGAAGGAACTACAGATGGAAGGAAGCACTGCTCAGGGAGCTGGCAGGTCAGAGCCCAGGTGGGATTTGTCTCACCAGACAGTGCTGGGGCAGACAAGATGCTTACCTCCTCCCATGACTTCCTTGCAGTCGGCAAGATTAATTGGCCCTGGATTTCCAAAGACTGGTTCATCCTGTCTTAGTCACCTGTTTTAGGAGAGATGAATTGCAACACAGGGACTGTCAAGAGCATCCAGATGAGAAGTTTAAACTGGACAATGAGCTTTTAGCCCATCAAAGTACAGTTGATATGATGTCTGCTCACAAGTACGAGTAAAGATTAGGCTCTTCTGAACAGAGGAATACACTGCCCAAATGCTTTTATATACTTTTATATATTTAGATGGACACAGTATCACAGCTACAAGTTCTCCATAAAAAGCTCTCATTGCTCACCAGCATAACTTTTATCTTGTTACTTTGCTTTTCTGTTTTCCATCCATTAGCTGATATTAATCTATATCTGGGCCATAGTATGAGTAGTCATGAAGTTGTATATGGTGAAGGATGAGTAGAGCTCTCTGTCATCTTTTGATCACATTACTGTCTTCTGCTTATGAGTTTCCTTTGGTTTACATACTTGGGAAAACGAAATGCACCTTCCTTCTGTTTCTTTCAGCCTTGTCAAATTTTTCCTTGTGCAGTGTCCTCAGATTTCCAATTCTTAACACAGATATCCCACTATGTCATATGGGGTTGTGTGAGTACTTATTTTTCTTTGTTTAAACGCCCGATCCCAGAATCCTGTGAGCATCAGCTATCATAGTGCTTTATACTGTGTATTCCTTGTCTTCACAGTTGCAAAGCAAAATTTTAAGTGTAGTGCAGTTTCAATTTCTATGGCATTCTTTCTACTATCTGAGCAACCAAAAGAATTGGGGAAATTTCAGTGGTATTTCAGCTGAATTTTAATATTTTCTAAGCACATCTCATGATGCATGAGAGTCAATTTCATTGGTTTCAAACACTTTGATGTCTCTATTTTTTATTATGTACTGTGTGGTATCATGTGCATCATTCACCACATACATTCAGAAAACTACATAAATATGGAAGTGGTTTGGTCCTGTTTGTGTTCATAGTGACTAATATTTTGAAAGGTAGGAAAAATCTGTTTTCTAAGTCTAGTTTAATAATTCAATAAAGTAAACAAATGCAAGGGCAGAATAAAATTGAGTGGGTAAAACAGTAGATCAAGTGAAAGGGTAAGAACTCATCCATCTACCATAGCTATGCTTTTGGAAAGGGAAAAGTTGAAAACTTAAAAAATGAACATAAGATAGAGACACATTTGTGGTATTTGGTATATTTCTTTTGCATTGTGCTTCACTCTAAATGCATGTAAAATTTTTGTCTCATTTTTAATAGCTTACATTTTGACTTTGATGTATTCTGCAAGCCTGCTTTTTCTCCATAGCTATTCATGGTGGTTACTTGAACTGATGACGATAATCATAAAACCATGGTTGGTCTCCATTGTAAAATATTCTACTGCCCTTGATGGAGCACTGGTCTTACTGTGCTGGGTAAATGTACAGATTGTGGAGACATATTTCCTGCCTAAAAACTCTGGTGATTTTTTTCTAAACTTGTATTTGGCCTTGTCTTACTGGTTCAAAACTCAGGACCATATATTATAGCACCTCTTACATTGTTTTCCTTGTCTGCTGTTTTCTTAGTTGGCCAATTGCTGGTCTGTGTCAGCACCAATAACAAGTTAGCACCAGCCTGCAATGTTTATTCACGTAAAATTCACAGACTTTTTGTTTGCTTGAGCACTACAGGACAGAAACCTTTTAGGTTCAAACAAAGTAACATGTAGCTCTTCCATTTTGCCACATATACTTTAGATATTCTTGTCAACTGTTGACAAATTTGAGGCATGTTGACAAAGTACCATAATTTCCTAAGGAAAATGCTCTTCTATCCCTTATTTTCCAAATAGTTTCCTTAGGATGAGATCCTGCAAACATACAATGGATTACTATTTTCTTTCAGTGTGCAGGTAACTCCAGCAAATTCAGAACTTACTGTTGAAACTGCATCCCTCATGCCCACCGAAGCCTATGGCAAAAACTGCATCCACTTCAATAAAACCTGGGAGTCTTGATACTGAACTGGGAGACAATATTCATATTTGACATAATTGATGAAAATGTGACATCTGCTTTCACTTAAGACTTGCAGATCCCTGGATATCCTGGCTTGCTGAAGAATCCCAAATAGAGCCAGAAAGCTCAGTTACTGTTAGCTACCACCTGGCATTGTATTCCACTCCAGATCTCTAGGGGTCAGCCTTACAGCCAGACCAGTGTCAAATGGCTGGTTTTGATCCATGGGGCTCCTCTCCAAACTTTCAATTTGTATAACTAGCAAGGTGTACTTTTGAGATCTCTCTACTTAGTCTTTCAGTCCAAGACCTTAAACCTGGATTGAAAATGCTCAACTTTACTGTATTTTATCTTTCTCACTTTTGCAACTGAGATATTTAAAAAATAGTACTAAACAACTAAATATGACAGTTTCAAGAAAGGGGAGCATATTGTGGGATTGGTTGTTATCCTGGAATCCCATGTTTGGTTGGCTTGTCTTGCTAAAGGTGTTTAGGCAAGGGTGTGTCATTAAGCCCTAGTAAAAGGAACGTGGCATATCAGTGTATGTATTTTTTTTTCTTCTGAAGTAGCAGGTCCTTGCTTCTCATTGAACAAGACTGTGTGACCTTAAGCTGCAGATTCCTTCTTGTCTCCAATTGAAGTGTTACCCAGACTTCCAGCTGGGGGAAGAGAGAGGTGTAATTTGTGTTTCGCCCTTGTGAAACAGTGCAAATCTTCTGCTAATCAGTTCTTCCCAGGCTCTTCTGAATGTTCTTCATTACAGAAGATGGAAAGAGAGAACTCAAATAGTCTGACAGAAATGACATACAAGGAAAAATAACTGCAGGAAAAATGAAAGGCTCTGACAGTATTTTTGTATGTGTATGTGTACATGGGACTGTTGCCCTCTGCCATTAATGAGAGCTGGGCATGCTGCTGGGTCACACACCAATGATAACTTGATCTGCTCTGAGTACCTGATCACCTTTCTGCCAAATTAACCAGACATGTGCTGTTTTTATGTTGACTGCAGAGGAAGAGAAAAGATCTCATCTGGTATAAATCCTGACTGTACAAGCTCCTTAGTACTTCTTGATGTCCTGACTTTCTATCTACAGAATAGCTTTATATTGAAGTGGTGTGGCATTTTTTATCCAGTACCAGATGTTATAAATTGAGATTTAGTGATTATCTGAACTGTAGCCTGATATGGAGCACAATGACAGGAATAAGGGTGTGAGCACAGCCACCGACAGTCCCTTCAAAGTATTGTCTGATGAATTATATGCTTTTCATTTGATCCATTTGGTGGATGCACAGTTCAATGTTCCCATCAGAATGAGACTAAGTCAGCAACTGGTATAGACAGATAGATGTGAAACAGAGATTGAGAGAGGTAGATAGATATCTCACGTGAGGTCTTGATGGATGAGAAATTCATGCTTTAGATTCACTAATCTCAGAGGTCTCCTGTCTAGATATTATCAAATATGTTGCTCTGTATCTTTCTGTAAGGACAAATGTCCACCAAGGACAGATTAAGGCCAGGAGATTGGCTGGATTCTTGACTAGATTGGAGTATGCACCCAGGTGGCCAAGAGGATAAACTAGCAGTTCCCAGGGGCCCCTTAATGCCCATGGGATGCTACTTTTTCACAAAAGCTACTGTCACACCTTACCTGGGACAACTTTAACTGGGGATGATCTGCTAGTACTGTAGTAGTAGAGCATTAACATATTATGAAAAAGACATTGGCAAATGCCCACTAAGCAGTGTTTCTATGCAAGACCAGATGAAATTATTTAGAAGCTGTTAATCTATTTTTTCTATTGCCATTAAAAGAAAAGCAAACAAAACCATTGTATGTGCATTTGGACTAGAAAAATGGGCATCCACCACCAACTGGCATAATTATTTAAGAGACTGACAAAAAGTCTGTAGACTACAAGCCTTCCATGGTATTTGAGAATGCTTTCAAATGTTGGCTAGTAGATTTAAGGCTTAGGCGAAAACCTAGTCATTTCCTAGGGGAGTGTCTGAATTCACCTCAGAGTGTGTCTGTCCAACTCACTGCATCAACAACTGACAAAAAAAGGACATTTTGATCGATCCTTTATATGTGTGATATTCTCCGCATCCCTACTGACACAGCTATACTAGGCAATGTTGGGGGTTGGATATGCTAGAAAAACCTATCTTTTTTGCGGTAAAGGTGATTTCATTCAAGGCACTGGTTTAAATTCTACCAGAACAGTCTGTATAAACTACATCTCCTGGAGAAGGGCTTGTAGCTACACCCTACAAAACATTGCTAAATCCTTTCACATGTAGTTCAATGGCTCAGTTGGGAGAGAAGCTAACTCCCAAGAGAGAGGTTGAAAGTATCCCAGATGATTTAAAGGGGATGTTAATGATAATCTAACTAATTATAACAACCTAACTATCACTGCCATTAGCAATTTCATTTCTTATTATAGCATGGCACAAAGGAGATAAACAGCTTATTTATGCCAATTCTGTGTGAAATGTTATAATTTTTGTGTATTTATTGGATGTAGCCTGTTAGAGACACTCTACTTTTCCCCATATGCTACCTGCCTGATAATTAACATGTATAGGGTGCTTTTAAGAGCAAACAAAGGAAGCTCACTCTGTTTGTTTGGTGTGTTTATGGTCACATACCAAAATATCTCAGGCAGAAAAACACCATTTTAATTTCCTGGAAAAAGAAAATAGTCTTTTGAAGAATGCTCATAGTAATGAAGTGTTTTAATGCAAACTTACATCTGAAGCCAAGAAGGGTAAAAGTATTTTGAAAAACAGTTTGTATTTAAGAGATGGAGAGCTCAGCCCTTCTATGTAGACAACCCAAAAGTACAGAATTTTCTGCGTAAAATAGTCCTTTTTGACTGTGTGTAAAACCCAGCTCTTAGCCTTAATTTTCCTTCAAGAATCACAACAGAATTTCAAAAAGAAATACAAAATTTTACGTATTTACAAGATAGGAGGGGCTAAAAAAAATACCGCATTTTGATCTGTTTGATTTCATTATATAGCATTCAAAAAAACCTAGTGATGAATATATGTTATAAATAGGTTAGTTAGATTAGACATTCTGGGAAATAGGATGGTGTACAAGAGATGATCTGCTAGAGTAGAAAGATAAATCTGATCACTAGGGATCAGTTCTTTTTCCACTGAAATCTAGTAATATCCCCAGTGTTAGCAGAAGAATGAGAAAAACATAGAGGTTCCTTGCTATGGACTGCCAGAAGGAATTATGTATATCAAGTCTGTGAAGGGCTACAACTTCGAAAACTCCAGCTCTTGAATGAGAGTTGCTACTTCGACACATCTGGATATTTGCTGATAAATTTCCATTTTTTTTTTCAATGGCAATATTAACAATAAAAAATCGAAATAATGAAAGGATTCAAAGTTACTAATTTACACTAGTGTGCAGCAGTACCTCATTTTATAATTTCTTTCAAAACTAAGAGATTCCAAACAATTAGTTCTTTCCCTACTGAGGCCCCATTCCATTTGCCTTTCCAAAACCAATTCCCTGACAGTAACTGCAGGTAAGGGTTTTGCCCTGATCTTTATATCCTTCCCAAATGTGGTCACCTCCACACACCAGTTCTGTATCCCACCTTTAGGCTGTGGACCTTTCCATGTGCTCCCAGTTGCAACTTCTGAAGACTGAGGATTTTGACATGGTACCATCTCATACTCCTCCTTTTCTTTCACTAGGTACCTCTTGAGACCTCTCTGCTCTATGAGGCAGCCATGCAACAAGGGAGATGCATAGGTGGGGGCAAGATGCACTAATCAAGTTCTCTTGTGATGGATATTGCATAAATGACCAGAAATCACTGCGTTGCTCCATATACCAGTGCTTCACCTGAGGTTGCCCCTGGGAAAGCACAGCAGACCTGTCCATTTCATAGAATTTACTCCAGTAAGGTATTTGCCTACTGGCAAGAAAGTGACTGTCTAAAAAGCTTTGTCTTCTAGCAGATGTCACACAGGTAAATAGCAACAGTTAAGGTCCTTGAATGTGTCCTGTCAAGCATTCACTGGGATTGGAGAGAAAGTGGAGTGTGGTGCAACTGGGAGTGGTGAGAAAACTGGCTCTTGGTGTCACTGAATTATCAGGTCTTTTGCATGCAACTTATGTGAGCAGGCTCCCTGCTCCTTCTGATTGTGCTTTCCTGGAACAACAGGTGCAGCAAAAAGGGAATGCAAGCACATAGCCTGGAGGCCTGTAATTTTCAAATCAGAGGCTGAGAAGAAGTGGGGACACAAGGTAGGCTGAGGAAATGCAAAAGTATCGTGCATGATATAACTTAGGGCAGAAACGTCCTGTGGTTGTGGTGTATTGTGTCAGAGAAATGAGTTTTGGCACAGGTCAACATGTCTTCTGCAAGAGCCAATTCCTACTTGCAGGGAAACATTACAGACAAATCTCAGAGGTCAGTTTCTCTTGGAGGGGCAATCTAGACATGTGGAAAAATCATTACATTTTATTAATGTGCAGTTTTTGTCTTCCCATTGCATCTTTCAAGTATGATTCCTCTGAATCAGACATGAAAGCTGATAAGAAAGGCACCTCTCTGAACAGAGCTGCCCATTTCATTTTGTTTAGCTGAAGGGTCTTGGATGCCCTAAGCTTCTTTAGTGCTCTTCATTGTCAAGGTGTTGAAACATTTACAATATGTTTCAAATGGCAAATGTCACCCACTCACCACTGGTTTTTATTTTCTGCTTTGCATGACCAGACATAGGCACAGGCAGAAACTTCAGTTATTGTTTCTGTGTTTCCCTTCTCTCAGGACTTTCACTGCTCAGAAATGCATCAGAAGGCTATTTTTTGTAAGCAAACCTTAAAGCATTCTGTCACCTCTTCAGTTTATAATTTTGTCTGTCTTAATGTTGATGCAAGCCGAGTGTAGAGAAATGTTTGGGATTTTTTAATCTCAAATTAGAAATATGTGTCTTGAGCAGAGTTGGTGTGAATTGTATTAAAAACAAACAAACTAGAACTCAAAACAAAAAAGAAATATGAAATGTTGTTTTATGATGTAAAAAGATGTCCAAACTCTGAGGAAATAATCTCTTTTTTAAAAAGTCTAAGATGAATACTAATTTGAAGGCTCAGTCTCACCTTAAAATCATGCCCGTGTTTGAATGCCTTTTAAGCTATTATTACAAGCACTATCTTAACATCAGCAATACTACATTATAAATGGTTACACAAACAGGATTTTCCACATTAATTTGTTTCTTTTACAAAGTACTATTTTGTATGTTGGTTAATTTCCCCTGTTACTTTTAAGGGTTTTCATTATACAAAGAGGAAAGAAAAGAATTTAAGAAAATTGATTGCATAAAATAGAAAGGAATATGCAATAGGCAGAAAATGAGAGAAGGGTATAATGGGCTGAAGGAATCATATTGCTCTTAAACAGATCTGTAAAGGGATCTGAGGCTTTCCTAATCATTCCGTATGTCACCACCCCCCCAGCATATATATATATCAGGGGGTGGTATACATGTTACATAAAGTACATATATATGGTGGTATATATAGTACATATACCTAAAACAAAACATCCGCAGTACTGTATCACTATTATCACATATCATCAAACAGCTAACATTTCCTGGGAACATGAGACTGGAAAAGGAAGTCATATAAGACAAAAAATTTGGAAGAATATCAACTCTTCATGTTGGTATTCAGATCCTGGTGTTGCACATGCCTCTTCCCCGTGTAGGGCTATGCCTGTCAGCAGTATCGCTTGGGCAACCAGGGGCTGCTCCTTCTGAGCAGGGGCAGATTGTCTCTTGGCGTGCTGTGAAATTGCTGGCTACGGAGTCATGGCACCAGGGCACAGGCTCTCACCCGGTGTTCCAGTGCCCACCTCTAGCTGTGCATGTGCGTGCATGGCAGCATGGATGATGTGCACCTCTCACTCAGTGTGAAAGCATCTGACTACCTGTCTGTCCTGAAATTCAGGGTGTGCTGACATGGTGCTGTAAAAGCTCCACACAAATAGGCATCCCTGGGACTGGCAGGGCAATTAGTCTCACTGTGCTTGGGACATCTGTGTATTACAGGTATCTCTCCAAAGCTACTTCTTTGCGCCCACAAAAGATTTCCAGGTGAAAAACAACTCGAAACAAGTTAGCCTGAGGAAATTACGGTTGAAGTGATCCTTTGAGTCAGATGAGACTGCCTTTTCTATTTTTCTACAAAAACTCATGGACCAAGTCACCTCAAAGCACAAATACCTGCAGCTTTGTTTTGCAGTAAAATTAACGTTTGATGGTGAGATTAAAGGAAGCTTTATGAAATGCACAGTATCAAAAGCCAGTCTTTTATTTCCATCAGCAAACATATCTTTGTATTCAAGAACCACTAATTTTTTGGGCGGAAATCCCAAATGCTTAGGGCAGCCTGAGCCTTTAGCAACCTTGCTAAATTGTATATATCAGTAACAAATCTTGGCAGTGTTGTGACATTGTGAGGGCAACAATTTATATA